>JAABKJ010007545.1:27001445-27171061 GCA_011634705.1 Andricus grossulariae | reverse complement strand
GCTGAAAATTCCAGTGCTTGATTAAAAATTCGTATTTTTGGTTAAACAATTCATCAGTTTTGGTATGAATTAAATTTTTTCTGGTTAAAAATTCAACTGTTTCGTGAAAAATTAATTTTTTCTGGTAGAAAATTCGTCTTTTTTTACTAGAATTCAAATGTTTCGGATTAAAAAATAAAATATTTTTGAGAAGAAATATCAACTATTACATTTATCATTCATACATCATCTTTTTTTGTTCTAAACTCAACTAAATGGTTATATGTTGAACTACTTTCTTAAAAAAATCATTTTTTTTGGTTGAAGATTCATAATTTTAATTGAAAATGTAACTATTTTTTGTTTGTTAAAAATTAATTCTCTAGTTGAAAAATCAACTAATCGGTTGAAAATTAACTTTTTTGTTGAAAATTCAACTGGTTAGTAGAAAAGTTGTCTTCTTTGGTACAATTCAAATTTTTTTTTATTTAAAATAAAAATATTTTTTAGTTAAAATATCAACTATTATTACATTTTTAATTTAGAATCCATCTCTTTTGGTTGAAAACTCAAATAATTGTGTGAAAATTGAACTACTTCGTAACAAATTAATGTTTTTGGTTGAAGATTCATCCTTTTAGTTAAAAATTCCTCTTTGGCTGAAATAGTAACTATTTTGTTGAAAATTGTGTTTTTTTTTTGTATAAAAATAATTTTTTCAACTGGAAATTTAACTATTCCATGTTTGGTTGAAAATTTATATTATTTAGTTGAAAATTCAAATATTTGGTTAAAAATTCGTATTTTTGGTCGAGCATTGAAATATCCACTTTAAACGTTCACGAGCATCAGGCTTAGAAAGACGTTCAAGTAATATATTTCCTTTCAGAGCAAAACTTCTTGAAATAGTTGAAAGTATCTTATTATTATTTGAAGATTGATCACCATTATTATCATCTTTATCGTTCTTTTCCGTGCTACTCGCACCTTGCCTTTTATTTGTCATATTTCTGGCCTCATCGACAAAAAATAGAAATTTATGTAAAGTCTGTTGATACATTTTCCGTTTTTCATGCTCATCTTTTGAAAAGGGTAAATAAAGTATTCGACTCATTTCAGCATCAAGACGTTTCATAGCATTCGCAGGAAATTGAGTGGTTGTGTTGGGGTTTGTGAACAAAGCTTTGTAAACATCGCCTGAGAATGGTGAGGAAGCAAGAAGTGGTGACGGTGATAAGACAGAGGTTTGTTGATCCAAAACCTGTTGCTGATATTTGTCGACCTGTTCGCTGAAAATTAAAACCATTTTCCTTGCGTGTTCCATACTTGTAAAAACAATGAACATCAAATCAAAGAAAAAAAGATCTAACTCTGTGTTTTAAAAATGTTTGAAAGAAAACCACCAATTATCGGTGCAAGTAGTAAAATGATAAATCCACCTTTACACGATAAAACCTTTTTGTGCTTCCAACAAGCGCGAGATACGGCTAATTTTCTCAAAGTTTTCCGGTGTTTTTTTAACTTTTTTTTTATGGTTTTTTAGTGGTACGTATCCAGCTAGTACATTAAGAACACACTCACATATGCATTTAACAAGCTTTGCGTCAGCTGTACGCAGAATCGCACCGCGTTGATTAGAATTCAAGCGACAGAGTGCATGTAATGCTATGGTGTTTTTTTCACTTATATGTTTACGTGTGTCCACTGCCATGACAAACGTACAACTGCTATTTTTGCAGTGTCTCTAATACTTTTTATACCTTTCTGACGTATGTCAACATAGGAAAAATCATCAGTCGGAAAAATATTTGTACTAAAACGGCAATTATCTGGTGTGGATTGTTTTAAATTTAGAAGAAGATTACCATGCGGTTTCTTAGTTGCATCATAATAACTTTCTTGTAAAAAACGTGGGTTTTCCGCATATATTTGTCGTGCAAGGTGTTGAAATTGTGCTCGATCTCGAGGATTTTTAAAAACGACGATATTATTAGCATTAAGGGAGATACCTCTCTGACCATGCCCTTGATGAAATAAATTTCGTGATATAAAAATAACAGTAAGTTTTTTATGATGACCACCTTTTGTAAATAAGTCGACAATAGTATTATTAGATAATTCACGCATAAGATCATCGATAATAACGAGTTTAGCTCGATTGTCCCTCGAATAATCAGATGCCTGGGGCAAACCCTCGTGAAATTCAATCAACTGTCCGTATTCTGAATACACTGATTGCGAGGTATATAAGCCTATTGAGCCTAGGCCGGAGTAGGCGTAAGCTGATGCATGCGCCGCGGCCGCTGTGTGCCTCCTATATTAGCTGATCTGAAGGAAACCTCCGCGTTGGTCAACCGCGCGCCTTCCCCGACACATTTTGTGTAATTTTCATTCTATTACCTTTTTCCTGTGTTTCCACCTGTACTTGGATGCTGCGAGAAACGAAAAATCCTGCCAGCCTTCGTATTTGAACAGTGATTGTAGATACTGCACCTGCTTATCTCACTTGTGAGAACAGCAAGAGAAGAAACGAGATACAAGTGACGATAATAATGAAAACAAGAGTTGGAGAAAGACCTACAAAATGGAAAAGTAAAAATCGGAAGAATAATGTTTTTTCAAATGGTTGCCGAAACTATTGTGGCATGAATTTAGTATTTTTATTATGCTTAATAATAAAGGAATAGGATATGTAAGAAGAAAAATTACATCATTTCACGTGATAAAAAAAAAGATGTATTCATTACGAAAATTGTATGCGTTCGAAAAAGTCAACAAATAAAGATTCTTGGAAATTTTTTTCATAATTTTTGATTTTGAAATGTCAAGCTTTCATAAATATTTGTGAAGATTTCTGAAACTTTAAATAATAATATGAATTTCACAAAAAAATTGAAGTCATACTAAAAGATATCCAGGATTGCAGGAATGTTAGAAGAAATTTATATTACAAATGTTTTTATATAAAAAATATTTTTAATTGGGTTAATATTCGCAATTTTGTTTTAATTTTCTAAGGACCTGCTCCGTAAATGCATCTTCAAGACGTTGAAAAAGGGTTGAATTAGAATTTCTCTAGACATAATTCTTATTATTATATAAAAAAAATCTAAAGAGATATCCTCCTTCTGGGAACAGGTCAAAGTCGACCCTTGAAAAAGGATTGAATTAGGATTTCTTACCCGTTACATTCAAGATATAATTCTTATTATTATATTTAAAAAATCTAAAGGTTAAACAGAATACTTCGTTCGTTACAGTCGAATCCGCGCTATTTGAATCAGTAAAAATCGTCTGTAAATCAGTCACATTTGAGTGATTCAAATTTAGAGTGTTCACTAACTTGGTAAGAAGGCTTGCATTCAAATGTATTACAAATTCCAATAACAAGGAATGCCATTTCCGTCCTACTTTTTTGAATCCCTGATTAGGCAGCGAAAATATATATGGATTCCAATCCCTTTCAAAGCCGATTAGAGCTGTCAAACGTAACGTGATCAATGAAAGAAATTAAATCCGACATTTTTCAAAAAACCAGTAAAAATGTCACAGAACGAAAGAAAATATAAAATCATGATGATAAATAAATGTGAAAATTTCATTTTTATCACAGCTGCCTGTGTATCAATCCATCTTGATAACGTAAAATGACTAACATTGTGTTTTTAAATTCTCTTAACCTCATTATTATTAAAATAATAGTGTATAAATTTAGGCAAGAGAACCTAATCAATACGAGATTGTCCAGACTATGAAATAACATAAATTTATAAAAAAATAATAATACAATAAAATTGGTCGTTTCACTTATTAATTCCTATCAAAACAGGCTACAATTTACAATCGAAAGGGAAGAAAAAAATTCACTTGGATTTTTAAATTTAGAGGTAATAAGATCTGAAAACAATATTATAAAAAGTAATTGGTTCCGCAAAAAAACTTATTCAGAAGATATGTAAACTATTTTTCTAACTATCCCATACAACATAAAATTGGAATTGTCAAAAATCTTGTTGATTCTGCCATTTTTTCAGCAGTCGTTTCTTTTCACTCAGAAAATTAAATCTGATTCAAAAACTGTTATTCTATAATAGCTATTCCACTAGTTTTATTGATAAGAACATAAACAAAAGATTAATTGAACTATAGACAAAAACTAATAACAGTAACGAAAATATCAATAATGACAGTACTCGTACTATTAAAAACTCAAAAACAATTATCTCAATTTCCTTTCTAGGCCAAATTTCACATAACATAAAAAGACTTCTAAAAGGAACTGCTAATGCTCGAACTGTTTTTAGAGTCGATACTAAACTTGACAAATTTGTTAAATTAAGGAAAGACAGACTCGATACTTTGGACCAATGGAATGTTATATACAGAATATCATGTCATTACGGAAAAACTTACATTCGCCAATCGAAACGTCCGCTACGAATCAGAGTCAAAGAACGTAAGAATAACATCAGATTAGATAAAAAATTTTAAAAGGCCTTAAGTCGACACATAACGAAAGAACACCAAAGCGACTCCCGTTTTATAAAATGGAATGAGGTAGAAATTTTACATATTGAAGCAAATGACCCAGCTGAAAATTCCTGTACAGGAACGTACGCAGATTTCTGGTGCACCGGTTTCTGCCGCGGATCCTGCGAGGGAACCTGTGTAGGAACCTCCAAAGGAACCTGGGTATTCAAATACCTGTACAGGTTCCTGCATTATCGTGGATGTTGCTGCAAGAAATTCCCTAGGGAGGATCCTGTACAGGATCCTGTGCAAATGGGACGCATTTGCAACAAGTATCTATGAGGGATCCTGTACAGGTTCCTGAGCAGGCAGGAAACTTGCAAAAATATCTCTGGTTCACATGAATATTCCTGTAAAGGATCCTTTACAGGAACCTGTAAAGGATCATTCACACACGCCCACCTAAAAATGACACCGGCTCTCAGCAGGACCGCGGTAAATAATACTCATGGCCACGTTTCATAACCCTGAGATGGTTCTTTGACCTTATTTTGTAATTATATATATATATATATATATGCGCGCGCGCGCGAGTGTGTGTGTGTGTGTGTGTGTGAAGGATCCTTCACAGGTTCCTGTACAGGAATATTCATATGGGACATAGATATTTTTGCGAGTGTCCCACTTTCTCAGGAACCTGTACAGGATCCTTCATAGATACTTTTTGCAAATGTATCCCACTTGCACAGGAACCTGTACAGGATCCTCCCTAGGAAATTTCTTGCAACGACATCCACGATAATGCAGGAACCTGTATAGGTATTTGAATATCCAGGTTCCTCTGAAGGAACGTGCGCATGTTCACTCGCAGGATCCGCGGCAGAAACCGGTATACCAGGAACCTGCGTACGTTCCTGTACAGGGACCTGTGCAGGAACCTCCAAAGGAACCTGCCAGGTTCCTTTCCAGGTTCCTGTACAGGAATTTTCAGCTGGGAAAACATTACTACAACCATGCTATCGACGAAAATTTCTTTCTTTTAATTTTTGCATGAAAAATAAAAATTTTTTTCGACAAAATCGTAATTTCCCGAGAGTCTTTATACTCTTTAGACTATATATACAAATAATTAGACAAAATGGCTTCACCGTTTGGCCTGAATCTTATTTTTTCGATTTACACTCGATTTCCAGGGCCCTTGATACTTTTTTGTCGACTATATCAATCTAAAATATCTATAACTTAAACCTATATACCTATCTACCCTTCACCTATATACCCATTGACACATCACTTCTTTCCAACCGAGCAATTCAAGCCCCCCCCCCTCCACCCCGAAAGGGAAACGGCTTAAGGATATAATAATATCCTAGATTACTATCGAATTCTTGTAAAAATAAGTATTATAATACCAAACTTTACAAATAATATTTTCTCCGTATATAAGAGTATAAAAAATAGTCTAGCGCATAGTTCAGGAACAATTAGACAATTACCTATTTGTTCATTATTTCTGGAAATCGCTTTGTTGTGGTCAGCTTCAACGGAAAGTGATTTTGAGTAACACACTGTTCAAAATTTGTAGCGAGAAGTAAAATAATGTTAGTTGTAACATTTTTGAAATTAATAAGCAGTGATTTGGCATTTCTGAAAACTAATCTAATGCGACACTCGTCAGTATTTTTATTTTCCTTTTTGTATTTTTTGCGTAGACACTAAAACTTGGGGTATCAAATTGTTGCGTCTATTTCGATCTAGGATTTCAACTTAATATGATTCGCTTCAGAGGATTAATAAAAATCAAGAAGCACAACTTCAGGGCGTACTAGCACCAGTATGCAAAACAAAATGATAAAAGTGGGTTTTTGAAAGTAAACCACGATATTAAGCTGCTTTTTAAATTTTATTCTGAATACACAGTCTTATTTAGAGTTGAGAAGTAATTATTGAAATAATAAAAAAGTGATTGATAGCGTTAATAATAGTCCTGGTGTTTAAAATACATCTTCCTCGACGAAGTTGTGTCCATAATTGTAATTTAGGACAGCCTCGTGGGTCTTCGAAGGTCTCGTCATTTTAAAAAGTAAACCAGGTAGTCCAGGCGCTCAAAACACATCTTCCTTGGGGAAGTTGTGTTCATAAGTGAAATTTAAGACACCCTCGTGGGTGTTCGAATATCTCATCATTTTAAGAAATAAACCAGGTAGTCCCGGTGTTCAAAATACATCTTCCTTGATGAAGTTGTGTTCATAACTGAAATTTAAGACAGCCTTGTTTGTCTTCGAAGGTCTCGTCATTTTAAGAAGTAAACCCGGTAGTCTGGGTATCTAAAATACATATTCCTCGGGAAAGTTTTGTTCGTAACTGAAATTTCAGACAACCTCATGGGTTTTCGAAGGTGTCATCATTCTAAGAAGTAAACCTGGTAGTATAGGTGTTAAAAATACATCTTCCTTGACCCTTTTCCTTTTGAGGCGCTTTCTACTTCAGTTCTGGACACAACTTCCTAGGCGGAGATGTATTTTTTATACCTGGACTATCGGGTTTACTTCCTAGAACTTCGATACTTTGGAAAAACGTTAAGTTAGGTTAAGGTGAATAAAATTTCAGTTCTGAAGGAGATATATTTTGAACAACTGCTGGGCTACTTTAGTTCTGAGCGCACCTTCCTCGAAGAAGATGTATTCTCAATACTTGGATTACCAGGTTTACTTCTTCGAAGGACAAGACCTCGAAATAGTGCTCTGGATGCCTTCTTTTTCAGTTCTGAATACAACTTCCTAGGGGAAGATGTACTTTCAACACCTGGAGAACCGGGCTTACTTCCTAGAACTACCAGACCTTGGGACAACGGTCAGGGTGAATACATTTTCAGTCCCTAAGGCACCTTCCTTAGAGAAGGTGTATTCTGAATACCTGGACTAACAGGTTTACTTCGTAGAAGGACGAGACGTTGGACAAATGGCCAGACTAACTAAAATTTCAGTTCTAAATACACCTTTCTCGGAGAAGACGAATTTTGAACACCAAGACTACCAGGTTTACTTTTCAGAATAGCTAGCTACATATATAATATAAAGATATATATAATAGAATAGCTAGAATAGCTAGAAAATCGGTTGAAGAATCTTAAATTTCTATCGTGAACACAACTTCCCCAGGGAAGATGTATTCTAAACACCTGGACTACCAGGTTTACATGTCAGAATGACAGGACGTTCGAAAAATTATCAGGGTAGCTGAATTTCAGTTCTTAACGCCCTGAAGTTGTTCATTTTCGAAATACATTTCCTTGTGTCAAATTCAAATTCTGAAAATCTATAATCGATCCTTGATCGAGATTTACTGACATTTGCAAACAAACCTCCACAACCTCAATACTCATTTTAAATAAACGGAATTTGTTCCAAATCGTTTTTTGATAAGATACTTAGTTTTTGTTCTAATTGTGAAAAATAACATAAAAAATATTAAATTTTTGGAATAACAACGCAAGTTACGAAAAGAAATTTATAAACAAAATTTGTTCACCCTAAACACATCTATAAATTTGTTATTAATCATTTTTAATGGAACGCGTAGTTTTTTTTTAATAGTAAAGAAGATGAAATTAAATATTAGAAATAAAATTTTCTGGACAAGCGACACAAGCGACGAAAAAATATGAATTGATAAAAATTGTGCACCTTAAAAATATCTACAAATTTTGTATTGATCACTTTTTGATAGGATGCGTATTTTTTGTTTTAATCATAAAAAATAAGATTGAATATTTTTTTTTAATTGTGAAAAATGCCACAAGATAAGAAAGAAAAAATGAACAGACAAATATTGTTTAGCCAAAAAAAGATCTACCATTCTTTTATGACTTATAATTTTAGTAAGATGCGTATTTTTTTTCAAATTGTGAAAAAATAACATTGAAAATAAACAAATTAATTTTTTGGAAAAACGACACAATGTGCAATAAAATGTTGATTAACAACATTGTTTTTATAGAATGCGCACTTTTTAAATTATAAAAACAAGACAACAAAAATGCATCTGTTTCGATATCAATGCATATTATGAATTATAATAATATAAATTTATTGAAATTATACATTGTTTAGGGTAGCTAAGGATAAAAATTAATAGAAAATAAAGTAAAAATATTAAAGTAATCAATGAAAATAAAATTTGTACTTAATTTTCTAATATCTGAATAAGCAGTCCCAGATCAAGGTACAGAAATAAATATAATATACATTTGAGAGAAAAGAGTTGAACTCAATCTCGAAAAGTTCGCAGTTTGGTCCATATCGAGTGTGAAGCATGAGATACGTGATGAGAATATGTTCGTTAAAGCCGAAGGAGCTTTTACAAAAGAGAATTCACAATCACCAAATAAGAGTTGTCGCTGCTTTGACCTTCAATTTTAAAAGGTCTGAGCATAAATCTGGAGGAAGTACAAAGACCGAGTGCGCAGTGCGAGGTAAGCATATTATCGAGCGCGAAGCGCGAGATCCAACAGACGTGCGCCCTACCCACGCTCGAAATTGCGAGCGAAGCGAGCTGAACGCATAGCGCGCTATGATAATATGCCCGCGCAGCGGGTAGATTTTTTATATTGTAAAAAGTTATTAAACACTTGCCAGAAACTTTACGAAAGGTTTGCAACAATGATTGCAGATAGCTTGTAATAATCCTGCTGCAAGTTCGCCTGAATCTTGCATGGCAACAACATTTGATGGTTGGAGTGACTGCTGATGGTTTAGAAGGTTGCTACAAAGTTGCTATAAGGTTGATATAAGAACGAAGCTTACGTAATAAATATACAATCCTATTTTAAATTATGTGGAACCTTAAAAGTACCTGTGATGTTTAATCCAGCAAATGATTGAAATTCAGATATGGCCTTGAACATCGTATCTTCGGAAATGATTCCACCACTCGTTGGGTTTGCCGGTGGCAAATATCCAAATTGTGACAGATATCTCTGCAACAGCGATAGAATTAAATGATTACTTTATGTGCAAGTGTACCCCGTAACCTCGTAAAAATTATATCATTCTTATTATCATAATATTTATGTTAAAATATGTTTTAAATTAACTACGTTCGCAGTGAAAGGGTGCTATAAAAGTCACAGTCATTCAGATAACGTGCTAAAACAGATTGCGTTAGGCTTAGTTTGAAATAATAGTTTATGTGGTATGCGGGTAAACAAGATGTTTTTGGGCGAGGATGATTTTTACCATCGACATTATTTGAGCCAAAAACAGGAATACTACTAAATAGTAGAGTTCTGGAATGTTTAAACAAGATTACGTCAACAATTCGTTTGTCGGTAAAAATAAAAAGCGGACTGCTGAAGAGTTTGTTATTAAAAACATACCAAAGAGATTATTTCATATGAGTTGAATACGTATGGAATGTTTAAACAACCTGTTCGTCAGTATAAAATCAAGAGACAACCGATAAGGAAGTACTTATTAAAAATACACAACTGTTTGCCCTAAATTTGTATAATTGCGAAAAAAGCAAAAAAAAATTATTTACAAAAAAACTTTTTTTATAATTATAAACATTTAGGACCAGAGCCGCGTTTCTTATTGCTTCTTATTTATTATCCCAAATTTTCAACTCGATGTGGGTATTCGTGTAAAAATAAGTTTACAAATAAAAAAAGTATCGGTAAGGTTGGCATCATCGGCTATCTGTGAAGATGGTCTTGCTGGAACGGGTGGTATGTTCGCTGGAGGATGTTGCTCTTCTTCTTGCCGATAAAGAGCTTCATATCCGATTTTGCGCAAAAAGGATACCTAATCTCTTAAATACTGAGGCGTTTTATGAGCATATTCCGGGTGCATATTGACCCAACGTTCATGTAACCTCTGCATGAATCCTCTTCGCGCCGATGAACTTCTTTGTCAACAGATAAAGATGTCACTCCGGAGTTGTTTCGACCACTTAAATCTATGTTCTCGCGTTTGTCCGGGGCCATTGCCAGGTCGTCGCTTCGGTTCGGTCCTATTGCCACTCCCAGCTGAACCATGGCCTCCATACGAGAGAGGCCTATTGCGGGTGGCACTGCGTGATACTGGTGACGAAGCGCTAGCTGGCAGAGCTGCAGGAATAGCAAAAGCTGGAAACGATTCAAATGCTGCAAAACGGCAACTTTAATAACGTAAACGTCATAACGAAGCAATTGAAGTCATTGTTCTAAGTAAGGGCCTTCATTTGAAGCCATATAAACAAGCATTAGGACTTCATCTAAGAACATATACTTAAGGAGCAGGACTTAAAAAAAAGTCAAAAAAACTTAAAGTGAAGCTACCTCACCGAGCATTAACAGAAGCATATTTACTTAAATTCTCAAGTTCTTTGAAAATTCCACATTTTCGAGGTGTTTTTATGCATAATGAATTACCGGAGGGCGGGCCTTATAAATATGAATCTGCTATTGTTAATCTTGATAATAAAGAAAATGTAGGTACACATTGGGTTGAATACAAAAAAAGTTGGCAGCAAAGTAATTTACTTTGATAGCTTCACTAATCTTCGGCCACTTTCGGATTTATTTAAGTATCTAGGTGTTGGTAACGTAAAATATAATAATGAAAGGTATCAAAATTATGATACTTTCGTGTGTGGACATTTATGTCTTAAATTTCTATGTAATAAATTAAAATCTAAAAGTACGAGGGCTGTTTGATGAGTCAGTGACTTCTTGAATTTTTTGCGCAGTAACTTTAAATGCACCACCTCGTGAATCTTAACGAAAATGGAAAAAAGTGAATTTCGTGTGCTGAGTAAGCATTATGTTTTGCATAAAAAACATCACTGAAACCAAGGAAAGGCTTGATAAATACTATGGAAACTCTGCACCATCAATTTGGATGTTTAAGAAGTGGTTTACTGAGTTCCGTTGTGGTCGTACCAGCACAAGTGACGTCGAACGTTCAGGTCGCCCAAAAGAAGTCATCACGCTAGAAATCGTTGATAAAATCCATGGAATGATATTGGACGATGGGAGAATGAAAGTGCGTGAGTTGGCTGAGGCTGTAGGCATCTCAACTGAGCGGGTACATTACATTTAACATGCATATTTGGACATGAAAACGCTATCCACGAGATAGTTGCCGCGATTGCTCACATTCTACCATAAGCGCAACTGTGTGCCTACTTCAAAGGAGTGTTTGGCGATGTTCAGTCGCAATCCAAACGAGTTTTTGCATCGTTTCTTAACCTTGGACGAAACATGGATCCACCACAACACACCAGAGACCAAGGAATAATAAAAAAAGTGGATTTCTCCGGGTAAATGTGCACCAAAGAATGCCAAGGTGGGTCTGTCAGCCAACAAGGTCTTGGCCACAGTTTTCTGGAATGCACGCGGTATCATTCAAATCGATTACCTTCAGAAGGGTAAAACGATCAACGGCCAATATTATTCAGAGCTTCTGGACAGATTCGATATTGATTTGCAGCAAAAACGACCTCATTTCTCGAAGAAAACAGTGCTGTTCCGTCAGAAAAATTCATGGGTGCACACGTGTGTAGTTACGATGGCAAAATACATGAATTGGGCTACGAACTGCTACCTTATCCAGAATATTCTCCAGATTTAGCCCCCTGCGACTATTTCCTGTTCCCAAATCTGAAGAAATATCCGGGCGGTAAGAAATTTGGGTCGAATGAAGAGGTCATCACCGAAACAAACGCCCATTTTGAGGGCCTTGGGAAAACCTATTATTTGGAAGAAATACAAAAATTGGAAAAACGCTGGACTAAATGTATCGAGCTAAAAAGAGACTATGCTGAGAAGTAAAACGCTCATTTGCCGAAAAAAAAACCTTTTAGTCCAAAAGTCACTGACTTATCAAACAGCCCTCGTATGTATTTTTTTTTAAAGATTAGTTGTTTCAAGTCAGTCAAACTTTAACCGTCGTCATGAATGATTCGCTGACACTAACATTATCGGGAAATACTTCAATCCTAGAAATTCAATATTTTCCCCCGATTGAATTGTCTTCTTAAAAAAATAACGTTCTTGGCCTTGTTGAATTTCTAACCTTCAATTCGATTCCCAACGTAGATATGGGTGAAAAGAAATTTTATGTTGGCAATACAAAATTAAAATACCTACAGGAGTTCATGAAATAGATGATATACAGCGCTATCTACAAAAAGTTTTGAAACAAAAAATTAGATGGAAATTTATATTAAACCAAATAATAATACATCACGTAGTGAAATTTATTGCAATCGAGATATAAATTTTGAACCTGAAGATTCTATTGGTAGTTTATTGGGTTTAACACAGCGTAAATTAGAAGGTAATAAATTTTATGAATACAACCAACCAGTATCAATAATTAAAGTAAATTCTCTGAGAATAGACTGTAACATAACTACAGGGGCGTACAATAATAGTAAAAAAGTACACACTATTCATGAATTCTTTCCTAGCGTTCCACCAGGATATAACATAGTGGAGGTTCCGTCACACGTCATTCTGCAAAAGGAACGGCCTCGCATAAAACCAAAGGCAAACTTTCGATAGGAAAGGCCGCTATTAAACCATTGACAACCGCGCTAGCTTCACAAGAACAACCTGTGACTCAAGCCGCAAAGGTTATGGGCCAAAGGAAGCGATTAGCTGGAATTTTCACCACTGATGATTTGGACGAACCGTACCGCCCTTCTGCGCATTACAAGGAGCCTGTTTTTTACCAAAGCTCTATAGCAACTAGACTAAAACAACGGTCACGTAAAAGAGACGGGCTTAAAATACCTACTCACACTCGAGAAAATTCGTCATCTGAGGATGCTTCATCCGAGAATAGCGAGGACTTCAGTGCACCCGTTTATAGAAAGGACTATAGTGTATTCCCCAGTCTGAAACCTACTCTTGTAACTCCTTCAAAAGAACTTACTGTTAAAAGTGCGCCACCGTTTTTACCAAATCCATGGTTCCCGGCTCAATGCAGCCAGACAATCAAGATTTGTATAGATGGTGCCTGTATTCACAATCATACAGGAGATCCAGAAGGAGGCATAGGGGTATGGTTTGGCCCTGATCATCCCTGGAATATCTTGAAACCTGCACAAGGGCAGCAAACTAATAACTCTGCCAAAATACAGGCTGCGATAACTGCAGCTAAGAAAGCCGTTGAAAATAACATAACTAAATTGACGGTATTTACAGATTCCAAGTTCTTCATTGATAGTTGTACTAAATGGATGCCTACTTGGGAAACCAATGAGCTTTAACTCCTATGGAAATAACATGGAATCATGTTCCTGGACATCAGGGTGTTGAAGGAAACAAAGCTGGAGACCAACTCGCTACAACTGGGATTATGGAAGGTAAACCAACTGCTTCGACTTGCCCAGAGGACGGTACTTTTCACAAGGATCCCTCAGAGGAACCTGAAATGTATCAAGCAAATCCCGACGAACCCATCCAATTAAATATTGCTGCAGTTTCTGAGGGACAAGAAGACTAGGATTTGCTACTTTATCTGAATTATATGGATCCTTGCGTGGAAAGAGATGATCCCTTGCCGGATCGAGCAAATAAATGGGAATAAATGCAAGATAACTTTTTAAAATTATGCATTGCAGTGCCCATACCAGACTTAAAAACTACAACAATTGCTCATGCTGTCGCACAACACCTATTTGCTCAGTACGGGGCTCCTCGTTGTATCCTTACGGATCGAGGAGGAAGCTTCATGAGAAAACTTATGCGGAAACCGGAAAAGATATTCGGGGTTAAGCAATTAACCACTTCGGAAAATCGGCCCCAGACTAACGGTTCACTTGAGCGTAGTCACATTGTACTCACCGATTATATAAAACACTATGCAGAGGGTTTCGATGATTGGGATCGATTGTTGCCTTTTGCGATGTATGCATATAACACGTCCGTTCATGAATCTATGAATTTCACACCGTTTTAATTAGTTTACGGATGAATAGCACGAATACCTAGTTCATTCCCAACTGTAGATAAATTAGAAACATACGGTTCTTATCTTCGAGATTTGATCATTCGACTCAACGAAATTCAAAGGATTTCCGCAAAGAATGTGATTCAGACTAAAGAACGTTCAAAATTGCGTTATGATAGAACAGCCCGGCCTGTCAATGCCGCTATTGGTGATACAGTAATTGTTTTCGAAGATGTCCGCAAAAATAAATTTGATAAAAGGACTGTTGGGACTTATACCATAGTGGGCTTCGCGGAAAATCATAATGTGATCCCTGAGGCCGACGATGGTACGAGATTCACGAAACATGCCGATAAGCTTTTAGTCACATAATGCTGATTGAATTATCGGGCTGGTTACGATGACTACGCCAATGGGTATCACTCTGAATGATTGCGAAGGAAGCCAGGTGATTAGATTCCTCATTACCTAGTAAGGATATTATCAATTGGAAATATCACAGTGGAGACATTTGTTATTCAACATTAACACTAAGCAAATTACCATACATCAAACAATTCACAACACACATAAGAAATCAATTCCTTATAGGTATTTCTAATTCATCAGCCAATGACACTATATTTTTAATTAATAAAACTTGGGAAACTGCTTAAACGTTTCCTTGGTTCAAGAGGATGCCTTAGCTCATATTAAACTTAAAAAGAAGAAAACTTAAACGTTTCTCGCAAACATTCGAAGTTTCCATAAAATCAATGACTCGTCCGTTGAAATGAGTTTCTAAAGTCGTCATTCGTCCAGGCGTCATAATAAGTAAATTGACGTCATTGATAAATGAATCGTTCATTGTTCAGATCCGTTCACTTCCTTTGACAATTTCACGGAATTGATGATAGGAATGTATTTTCTACCCCATCTCCGCTACTCTGTTGTCCTTCTTCTGCGTCCCTTCGATCATCCACGCCGCTGCAGAGAACTCCTACCAGAATCTTCGGTTCCAGACAAGCACTGGAATATTCTCCGAGCAGTCAGGACCAGTGCATGGGGTAGTCAGTCATTGGAGGATAAATACCTTTCTGCATGTAGCTAAACTTCATGAGTCGCTGACAGAATGGCAGACAAGGCTAACTATTTTGGCAAAATACTGCAGACCGATGCACGAAATTGACTGCAGTAAAACCATCACGAACTACCACATACAACCCAAAATGGATGCTGGAGAACGACTTCGAAGAGACATCGAACAAGAAACTGAGGAGCTGTCGTATCATACCAGTAAAAAGCTACGGGACCATTTACCTTCAGGCATGAGAAAACGAAGAACAACCCCCATGCTTGGATCTTAGAAGGTATCGTTGGACCCGCAGCGAGATTTCTAAAGTACAACGATGGACAAGAACTGGATTTAAAAATCAATGAGCTTGACCATGCACAAGCAGACCTATTCCATTTGATAAGAAAGCAAACGTACATCATCCGATCACAAATAGAAAATATACACGAGGTTGCTAGCGAACACGAAAAACAACAGGATCAGTTTCGCAACCGACTATTTCGAATTATTCAAAAGGTCGATGAAGACCGACAGGAGATCGACGATATCAATTTCACATCTGAATTAACCAGAGTATTGCATGCCTTCGAAGCTGGGATAGATGAGTACATTCGTTCTGCAAATCGAGTTATGAATGTCATCCACGCCGTAAGGAGGGGAGAACTTCATCCTTCACTCTTGACGACGGAACGAATTCAAACCATATTTCGAAACGTTCAAGATCACGTACCTAAGGTAACTTTTGCAGTGCCTGGACCACGAGTGGATATAGAGAAATTAGCCCAGACTGATACGGTAACCATAATTTGTAAAAACGGAACACTACAAGTTCTACTAGATATTCCAATATTAGAGCGCGCAGAATATACTAGGTAAAAGATGCACCCACTGCCTGTACAACAATCTATTCTGGGAAACGGGTCTGGACGAGCATATATAAAGTCAGAATTTGGATACATCGCAATAGAACACACGTAGCGAATCTATATGTTAATGACCCGTGTCAAACACGTCCAATGTAAACAACTGCACTATGAAACTTGCGAATCGCAACTTCTACTGGAGCCAACAATAGCATCTTTCAATTCATGCGATGTTAAAATCTCTTTCGAAAGCCAACCCTATTGGAAAGCCCTTCCATCATTGAGTGGTTGGATCTACTTTTGGTTAAACGAGCTAGCAGCAGATTTAAATTTTATCGCCCAGTCCTTTCTTTACCTCCGACTTCATGGACTGGGTCTAATTCAAATCGCACCTGGATATCACTTTAAAACAACACAAGTAACTCTACCAGGCCTGCAACCTATGAAGGAATCAGTAGTAGCAATTTATGAACCTCACATTCACTTAAACCTATCTTAACCTTCTCTGAATTCCTTGAATTGTCTGAATTCATTGAATTTTCTGAATTTCTTGAATTCGTTGAATTCTCTGAATTCCTTGCATTTTCTGAATACCTTGAATTTTCTGAATGCCTTGAATTCTCTGTCTTCCTTCAATTCTCTGAATTCCTTGATTTCTTTGCATTTCTTGAATTCTTTAAATTCTTTGCATTATCTGAATTACTTGAATTCATTGAATTCGCTAAATTCCCTAAATTGCTCCAATTCGTGGAATTTCTTGATTTATTGAATTCCTTGTATTTTTTTAATTCCTTGAATTCTCTGAATTGCTTCATTTCTTTGAATTCCTTGAATGTTTTTAACTCTTTGAATTCTCTGAATTCCTTGAATTTCTTGAATTCCTTGAACTCATTGAATTCCCGGAATTCCTGGAATTCTTTGAATTCCTTGAATTCGTCGAATTCTCTGAATTTCTCGAATTCTCTAAATTCCTTAATTTCTTTAAATTCCTTAAACTCTTTGAATTCCTTGAATTCGCTGCATGCCTTTAATTTACGGAATGCCTTGAATTCTCTGAATTCCTTGAATTCTCTGAATTCTTTGAATTTGTTGAATGCCTTGAATTTTCTGAATGCCTCGAATTCTCTGATTTCCTTGAATTCTCTGAATTCCTTGAATTCTCTGAATTCTCTAAATTCCTTGAATTCTCTCAATTCCATGAATTCTCTGAATTCCTTGAATGTTTTCAACTCTTTGAATTCTCTGAATTTCTTGAATTTCTTGAATTCCTTGAACTCATTGAATTCCCGTAATTCCTGGAATTATCTGAATTCCTTGAATTCGTCGAATTCTCGAAATTCCTTGAATTTTCTGAATTTTCTGAATTCTCTGAATTTCTCGAATTCTCTGAATTCCTTAATTTCTTTAAATTCCTTGAATTCGCTGCATGCCTTTAATTTACGGAATGCCTTGAATTCTCTGAATTCCTTTAATTCTCTGAATTCCTTGAATTCTCTGAATTCTTTGAAATTGTTGAATGCCTTGAATTTGCTGAATGCCTCGAATTCTCTGATTTCCTTGAATTCCTTGGATTCCCTGCATGCCTCTCATTTGCTGAATGCCTTGAATTCTCTGAATTCCTTAAATTTTCAAAATTCCTTGAATGCTCTAAATTTCTTGAATTCTCTAAATTTCTTGAATTTACTGAAATGCTTGAATTGTCTGAATTCCTTGAATTCCTTGAATTCCTTGAATTCCTTGAATTCTTCCAATTTCTTCGATTCTCTGAATTCCTTGAATTCGTTGAATTACCTGAATTCCTTGAATTTGCGGAATGCCTTGAATTTTCTGAATGCCTTGAATTCTCTGTCTTCCTTAAATTCTCTGAATTCCTTGATTTCTTTGCATTTCTTGAATTCTTTAAATTTTTTGCATTACCTGCATTACTTAAATTCGTTGAATTCGCTAAATTCCCTAAATTCCTTCAATTCGTGGAATTTCTTGATTTATTTGAATTCCTTGAAATTTCTGAATTGCTTCATTTCTTTGAATTCCTTGAATGTTTCTAACTCTCTGAATTATCTGAATTCCTTGAATTTCTTGAATTGCTTGAATTTTCTGAATTCCTTGAATTCGTCGAATTCCCGAAATTTCTTGAATTTTCTGAATTCTCTGAATTCCTTGATTTCTTTAAATTACTTGAACTCTTTGAATTCCTTGAACTATTTGAATTCCTTGAATTCGCTGCATGCCTTTAATTTACGGAATGCCTTGAATTCTCTGAATTCCTTGAATTCTCTAAATTCCTTGAATTCTCTGAATTCTTTGAATTTGTTGAATGCCTTGAATTTGCTGAATGCCTCGAATTCTCTGATTTCCTTGAATTCCATCAATTTCTTGATTTCTTTGAATTCCTTGGATTCCCTGCATACCTCTAATTTGCTGAATGCCTTGAATTCTCTGAATTTCTTGAATTTTCTAAATTCCTTGAATGCTCCAAGTTCCTGGAATTCTCTAAATTCCTTGAATTTACTGAAATCCTTGAATTGCCTGAATTCCTTGAATTCTTCCAATTTCTTCGATTCTCTGAATTCCTTGAATTCGGTGAATTATCTCAATTCTCTGAATTCCCTGAATTCGTGGAATACCTTGAATTTTCTGACCTCCTTGAATTCTCTTAATTCCTTGAATTCTCTAAAATCTTCGAATTCGTTGAATGCCTTGAATTTGCTGAATGCCTCGAATTCTCTGATTCCCTTGAATTTCATGAATTCCTTGAATTCTTTAAATTCCTTGAATTCGCTGCATGCCTTCAACTTGCTGAATGCCTTGAATTCTCTGAATTTCTTGAATTTTCTGAATTCCTTGAATTCCTTGAATTCTCTGAATACCTTGAATTCTCTGAATTCTCTGAATTCCTGGAATTCTCTGAATTCCTTCAATTCTCTGAACTCCATGAATTCTCTGAATTCCTTGAATCCTCTGAATTCATTGAATTTTCCGAATATCTTGAATTCGTTGAATTCTTTGAATTCCTTGAATTTTCTGAATGCCTTGAATTTTCTGAATGTCTTGAATTCTCTGTCTTCCTTGAATTCTCTGAATTCCTTGATTTCTTTGCATTTCTTGAATTCTTTAAATTCTTTGCATTATCTGAATTACTTGAATTCGTTGAATTCGCTAAATTACCTAAATTCCTTCAATTCGTGGAATTTCTTGATTTATTTAAATTCCTTGTATTTTTGTAATTCCTTGAATTCTCTGAATTCCTTCATTTCTTTGAATTCCTTGAATGTTTTTAACTGCTTGAATTCTCTGAATTCCTTGGATTTCTTGAATCCCTTGAACTCATTGAATTCCCGGAATTCCTGGAATTCTCTGAATTCCTGGAATTCGTCGAATTCCCGAATTCCTTGAATTCTCTGAATTCGTTGAATTTTCTGGATTCATTAAATTCGTATATAATATAATAATTTGGTATGAATATTTTCATAAAAATATTCTTTAAAATATTTTAAAACCAACTTTAAAAAACTTAGTAAGCTCCATTCCACCAGGATTGAATACTTTTAACTGCTAAACATTTATTATACGTAGATATAAAGGACCACCCTCGTATAAACCTTTTACGTAAGGAGATAAACGTGCACAGTTGGGCAAGGGACATCTGTGCACGTGCACAGCTAGGCAAGTTCCATCTGTGCATGAGCACAGTTGGACAAGGGACGTCTGTGCACGTGCACAGTTGGACAATGGACGTCTGTACACGTGCCCAGTTGGGCAAGTGACAACTGTGCACGTGCACAGTTGATAAAGTGGCATCTGTGCACTTGTACAGTTAATAAAGTGGCATCTGTGCACATGCACAGTTAGGAATGTGACATCTGTGCACGCCTAAGACCACAGGAGCCCATCTGTGTCAAAACGGACAACATTTTCACATTTACCTTCAGAGTCATTTAGTGTATAAATATTAATAATTAAAAATAGGTAAAAAGAGAATACGCATAAACAAATATAAATAAGTAGGGAAGAGTCCCCTAAGGTGGACACCAATCTTTCACACAATCATAGAATCCAAACAACATTACATATCTTGTACAATCCTTCATTTCCTGACACCTTAACTAATAAGCTAACTATTCACGAAACACAATTTTGGTATCATCAATGTTACCAAAATTTTAATTGATTTTAAAAATAGTACAAAATTTCGACTTTGAGGAAATATTATATATAGTTTATATATAGTGTGAAGTATTATATATAATATTCATTTGTTTTATACATTTTTTATATAGAACAAATGAATATTATATATAATACTTCACACTATATATAAACTATATATAATATTTCCGCCTGGGTAATAATTAGTATTAACATTGATAAAATTTGATACATTTTGAGATTTCCGGAAAACGTTGAAAGATACTTGAAAGCTGTCGAAATTTTAGAGATTTGATGGATGGGGATAGATTCATTCGGATTGAAAATAATAGAATGCTGAGTTCGGATTGAATCGTTTTAAAGTTAGTGTTTGTGCCAGAATTAAGATGGATTGAAAAGACTTTTTGGATGAGCCTCGGATTCATTGGATTGCGCGCACTGATTGAAAAGGATTAAAAGGTGTGTTAAGATTCAAGTTGATGTCGACGCACCAATTGAAAAGGAATGAAAGTTGGGCTCGGATTGGTTTCCGATTAACTCGGATTATCGCGTATCATCTCTCATCGTTTTCAAGATAAGACAGATTTTTTATCTTATTTTTTTATTTTCAAAATCTTATTGGGTTAGTTTGAGTTGGTCGAAAACAGTGTCCCTCTTAAAAATCTCTAAATATTTGTTAGTTATTACGTACTTCTGACTATAATTGTTCTAGTCTTCAAGTTATCGTGTTCAAAAAAAGTGTGACATCCACATATCCACACAGACATATGGACAATAATTGCTTCGAACATTGCATTAGACACTTTTAAATTGAGGAACGTTTAAATAAATAAATTAAAAATTTTTCCAAATTATTACCATTACAAAGCTTCCTCCATGAGAAAGCTAAATGGTAAATTTGTATTAAAATTTTTTTCTTTCACATAACCGATTGCGTTGAAACAAGTTAACATATCTTTAAATTTTTCCAAAATTGAAAATCTTCTCTGAAATCTATACCGATTTTCGATGAAAAGCGCTAGCCTAAACCCGCAATTGTACACTAATTTTTCATCTTCTTTGAAATACAATTTTTTTTCCAGAAATACCGATTTGCGGTGTAAGACGATAACATAACATAAAATTGTTAAAAAATGGTCAATCTTCTGTGAAATATACTTTTTTAAATAAAAATACGCATTTGCGACAATAATAACACTAAGATAATCCGAAATTTGGTTCTTGTTGCGGCCTTAGGCCAAATAAAGTTCAATATAGTTCAATATAGTTAAAACAATCAAGAACTGTTTCAAAATTTGATATCTCCTCTCAAATATAATTATTTTTATTTAAAAATAGTAAACTTTTATGTAAAATAACAATGTAACCTAAAATGTTTTCAAAAATTGTGACTCTTCTTTGAAGTCTAATGTTTCTTAATACAAATTTATATTCATGATGAAAAACACTAACTCAATTCGAAATTGTACAAGATTATAAATGTTATTATTTTAAACAAAAATCGTTAGATTTACATCTAAGGCTTTCTGCTTAACAATACCAATTTTAGGTGATGCATAATCTAGAGTTGTTAAAAAATTGTAAATATTCTTTGGAATCTAATATTTTTTAAATTAAATTAATTTATTTTTTCAATACTTAATTTTGGTATTTTCGCAATTGTAATGTAGTTAGAAGTAAGTAAGAAGTAAGTTAACAATTGGTATTTCACACTTAACACACCAGAATATTCTTCTGAATTGTAACTCTTCTTTGAAATCTAATACTATTTTTGTTGAAAATAACCGATTTCGTGTAAAAAACGTCAATATAACCAGAAACTGTTCAAAAATTGTAAATCTTTTTCGAACTATAATGATTTTCAATCTGAAGACATGGATTCGTTTCCCAGCGGATTAGGAGCGTAACCTAAAACTTGTAAAAATTGGGAATCTTTAAAATCTAATGAATTTTGTCTAAAAATGCCAATTTCCGGTAAAAAAACGTTGCCATAATTAAAAAACGATAGTTGTTCAAAAATGTTGAGATCCGGCCTGCTTAACTCTTTTTCAGGACGGATTACAAATTTTTTTAATTCTTTGAATTTAATTATAACATTTTCACACAGCTTTGAATATTATATTAATTTATTAATATTATTAATAGTTAAGAAATTACGTTGAGAAAATAAAACGCTTTTTTATACATATATTCACCCCCTCTCCACCTATTTTTTACAATCTCAGGTCTGTATATAACCTAAAATTTTTGAAAATTATACATTTTTTTGAATCTAATGATTATTGTTAAAATAACTGATTTCTTGTAAAAAAACGTCAACATAACCTGATTTTTGTCGACAAATGCCAATTTCCTGTGAAAACGCTAACGTAGATGAAAAACAAATGTTGTTAAAAAAATGTCTATCTTAGAAATCTAATATATTTTTATTAAAAATACTACATTTGTGTCGCATGTATTTTTATCAGTTGAAAGCTCTCAGATATTCAAAACATTTTTTAATGTCAGCTAAATATAGAATATAGTCTAAAAAAATAGAAATTTAAAAAATGATTATTCACGAAAAGAATAAAATTATGAAGATAACAATTTTTTCATATACGCAATTGGTCCTAATATATGCTGATTTTTTGCATATTATTTTCGATTTCCAAAATTTTGTTTCTATAACCACAGCTAACATACTTTTCTCTGATAGGCCGTTTCGCGTATTAGAATGTTCATTCCTTTTGGTTGCGAATTCAATTTTGTAGAAAATTTGTTTCTTTCATGGTAGAAAATTCGTTTTTTCATTATTGAAAATTATTTTTTCTTACTGAAAATTTAACTATTCCATTTGAAGATGAAAATAATCTATTTATTTGCAAATTTATCTTTTTAGTTCAAAATTCGTGTTTGGCTTGAAAATTAATCTCTTTTGGTAGAAATCTTTCTTGGTTATTAATGCATCCGTTTCGTTAAGAATTAATCTGTTTTGGTTAAGGATTCAACTATTTTATTGAAAATCTAGCAATTCGGTTGAAAATTTTTTTCTTTCCTGACTGAAAAATGTTTTCTGGTTTAGTTTCTCAACTGAACCGTAAGCGATTTGTTCGCTGTTAACGATGTCCTAAAAATCTATATAATTAGCAAATAAGTAGTTCGAAAAATATTTGAAAATGTTATCATCAAAAAGAATCTTTTCCATAGCGTCTTGTTATCTATAATTTCTTGAATTTCTCTTCGTGATTCTTAAAAATTGAATCGAATCTTTCTAAAAGAAGCGAGCAAGGGGAAATTGGGCTCAAAATTCATAATTTTAGGTATTTCAGTAGATTTTACAAATTTAAGGGGAAAAGGGGCTCAAATTGAAAAAGTGCTTACTTTTTCTTAATTGTCTCATTATTAAACCACCTATATAAAAAAATATATACCATAGAAAATTTAATTTTTTGTCTTAATTTTACATGCTAAGAGCTTCAGCTTGAGGAATCCCGGAAGAAAATCGGACTAAAACACTTCAATTTTCCTATCCTTCCCCTTTTTGCCTAAATGATTTATGCGTAAGATTCACATAGAAAACAGATTTTATCCAAGGTTACCAGTATTTTTTTACGCTTTGCAGTGGTCACTTTACGGGATAAAAACAAAATACTTATTTATATAAATAAACAAAAATGTAACTGTATCGACAATATTATCTCTGGGATTCTAATAAGATCCCAAATAAAAGGTATGAGAAACATTTTTTTGAAAAAGTTTTCAATTACGTTAGTGGAACTTTTATTAGGAACCTATCCGATTCTATCGAGATTATTTTTTACGTCGACAAATTAAGGTCACCGAATGAAAAAAGAATTTCATATTAACATATATAATTGTGTTCACTCTTGAGTTGGTAAGTATACGGTAAAGATGAAGAACAAAAAGAATAAAAAGTTTTATTCTTGATTTAATATGTAGTCAAGATAAATAAATTTGACTGAAAAATAGAAATTTATTTATGTGCTTATTATGGGTTTAATGTCATCAGTGGCTACTCACCACAAAAGAATGAGGAAGGAAATGCTATTTTATGAGCTCAGGTATTTAACATACCTATTTACTTAACCTTTGCTAAGTAAATATAAATTAATCAGCTGTGGAAATTTCAAATTTCTCAGTCAAGGTAACTTAAATATCAGTTACGACCAGACGTCCTCTAAGTTTCAAGTGAACAAAACCACTTTCGTGCTCAGGAGAATTTATTTTTTAGGAAATTGAATTTTCATTTGCTTATTTAATAAACTACTGAAATTTTCTAGAAAATTCTTCTAAACACAAAAATGGTTTAGCTTACATATAAAACTTATAGGATATATTCTTTATATAAGCATAAATTTTGCAAAAATATTGGGGAAAAATACACAATGTTATGTAGTCCAAAAAATTTTTGTTTCAAATTGCTCTGAAACAATGTAAGATAACTTAAAGGAGTGTAAAGTTTTTTTTGGTAGGAAATTCTTAAATGAGTAAGCTTTTTTCTTAAAATTTTGGTCAGGTTGGATGTTTTAATTGAAAAAACAAATTCCCCGTCATTTTCTGTATTTTCCCGGTATGCAAAAATTTTTCACGGTCAATGAAATTAAAAAATTCGAACTTTTAAAGCTGTAAATTTTTTCATTCGAAGTAATAAAAACTGAACTGCAAATTAAAGCACTCAAAGTAGAACTCTTGTATTAAACATTTTTTAAATTGTAATTCAAATATTGTTTAGGTCAACATTTTTGTATTCAAACGCTCAATAATTTACAAGTATAAAATGAAAGCTATTAACACTTTCAAATTGAACAATGTTTCATTAAATGCAATAAAATTGCAAATTTTTAATTTTTTAAGTTATATAAATTATACAGTTCAATGATTCGGATTCAGTTCAGAAAATTTAAAACCAATTTATCATTTTCAATACTCTGAGTTGAAGATTGAATTAATAAATTTGTGAATATTCAAAAACTTTATCATTTTAAGCCATTTTGAGTTAGAAACATTAAAAATTAAACAATTCAAATTTTTTAACTGAACACTTTCCAAATTAGAAGTTAAATTACTGTATTTTAAGTAGCTTCAAATCAATCATTGTTTAATTTTCATTCAAAAATTCAAATTTGTTTTTGCTTTGAAATATTCTCTTAAGATTTTTTTTCAAAATAAAAAATAATGTTTTCAGGAATATCAAGAAAATCTTGTTAATATTTATAAACCTTTTGAAATCCTCAAAAAGCTTCAGAATGTTATTTCAAAACCTTCAAAAATCTACAATTGGTTTGAAAGTTTTTGAAATCTTTTCAGATTTAAATTATTTTTTAAAAAATTCTAAATATCTTTCAAAATTATTCGAATTTTTCGTAGACTATTTTTAAAATCCTGCAAAATTAAAAAAATTCCTTGCGCTATCTTCCAGATTCGGTTTGAAAATTTTAAAAATCTTTAAAAATCTTTTTAAATATTCTTGTAAAATTAATTTTTCAAAATAAAAAGTCATTTTCAATTATCCGAGTAATTGTAAGAAAATCTCCAAAAATCTAATTTTTTTGAACTTACTTGAAATCATTTTCGGTTTTAAAATAATTTTGAATATTTTCAAAACTTCTAAATATCTCTTTAACTTACTCTATTTGTTCTGAATTAATAAGTCTTCAATTGTTATTTATACATAAAAATACAAAAATTGTACTTGAAAATAAAAAATTCTTTAAATAAAGTAATTCAAATTGCAACATTCACAGTTTGTGAAGTCTAAATTTTTCAGGGCACAAAAATGATTGGTCATCTTTGTTAAAGAAAAAATTCCACAAAAAATTACCAAAAAATATGAAATCGGGTTTGCACAGAAAATTAATTTTTTACATTTTCAAACAAATCACCATGTTGTTGATTTTAAACTTTTATAACAAATTTTTATCTAATCTAAGCTTTGTTCTTAAAATTTTGTGAAGAATTATTTTTTCGAAAATTCTAAATATCTTTTAAAATGATTCGAATTTCTCGTAACATATTTTGAAAATCCTGAGAAATTAAAAAAAGTGCCTTGCAATCTTTCAGATTCTTCTTTTTTTTTTTGAAAATCTTCGAAATCTTTTCAAACCTTGTAAATATTCTTTTGAAAATAGTTAAGTGTTCAAATACTCTTTTTTTCTAAATTAATACATCTCCAATTGTTATTTATCTACCAGAATACCAAAATTGTATTAAAAATCAAATAAATAGAAAAATTAAACTTGATACGTTCATAGTTTTCAAAATATAAATTCTTCAGGGCAAAAAAATAATTGGTCATCCTTTTAAAAGCACAAATTCCATAAAAAATTAGCAACTAAAATGAACATTTTTTACATTTGCGAATAAATTATCGCCATGTTGTTAATTTTGATTTTTTTTTGAATTTGTTGTCGGATCTAAACTTTTTTCTTAGAATTTTGTTCAAAATAACCGTTCAAATCAAAGAAACAAGTTCCCGGTCATTTCCTGTTTTTTCCTGATTGCCGAAATTTTCTAACGGTCAATGAAATCAAAAATTCAATTTTTTTATTTGATGTTCTAACTGAAAAAAAAACGAAAAAGTATTTTTTTCGTAAAGACTGAACTGTAAATTATAGCCTTCAAAGTGGAACTCTTGAATTTTGAACATTTTGAATTGTAGTTTAAAAATGTTTAATTTAAAAGTTTTTCATTCAAAGATTCAATAATTTACATGTATAAAATATAAGCTATTAACACTTTTCAATTAAACAATTTTCAATTAAATGTAGTTAAATTGCAAAGTTAAAAATGTAAGATTTTAGGTTTCAGTTCGAAAAATATAAATACACTTCATCATTTTCAATGCTCTAAATTGGAGAATGAATCAATTAATATATAAATTTTCAAAAATGATATTTTAAGCAATATTGAGCTAAAAACATTTTCAAAATATTTTCTGGTTTCAAATTACTTTTTTTTTTTAATCCTTAATGTTTTATAAATGATTCGACTTCTTCGGAAAATTTTTTTAAAACTGTTCAAATATTTTCTTAGAATTAATTTCACAAAATGAAAGATATTTTTCAAATTTTCCTAGGAATTTTAAGGAAATCTGCAAAAATCGACATTTTGTTCTAAAATATTTAAAATCATTCCAAAACTTTTAAATATGTCTTTAACTTACTCTATTTTTTCTAAATTAATAAACCTTCAATTGTCATTTATACATCAAAATATAAAAATTGTTCCTAAAAATTAAATAAATAGAATATTTAAAATTGTAACATTCATAGTTTGTGAAATATAAATTCTTCAGGGCACAAAAATAATTGGCAATCCGTGTAAGAGCACAAATTCCACAAAAAATGAGCAACTAATATGAATATGTTTCACATTTCCGAACAAATCATCGCCATGTTG
Source organism: Andricus grossulariae (assembly GCA_011634705.1). Lineage (NCBI taxonomy): Eukaryota > Metazoa > Arthropoda > Insecta > Hymenoptera > Cynipidae > Andricus > Andricus grossulariae. The sequence continues at coordinate 27,143,204 of JAABKJ010007545.1, read as the reverse complement.
TTACTTTGGAAATTTTTAAACTTTTTCATCGGATCTAAAAAGAGGGCCGAAGTAAAGTCTACAATCTGCAGTATAACTTCAATTCCAAAATTGGATACAAATCTGAAAATACTTGACAAAATCCAAAGTTAAGAGTTACAGGCTACAATTTTAAAGTGCTGTTTGCAGCATTTTTATCCAATTTCAGATAAAAATTATGCTGGGGAATTGACGTCTACACGTTTTTCTAAAGGCTACGTGATAATGGAATGTGGAACAAATGTCAGGTAGCAAAATAAACATTAAACAACACATGGTTATAATCTCTATGTCTAAAAACATCGACTTTCTAAGAACCCTTGCCTTTGAGAAATGTTCATTGTAATTCAGTGAACCCACGTGTCTAGAAATGTCTATGATTTCAGGAAAAAATCCATAAGAAAAATTGAAGTGTAGACTTAAAGAACAGCGCAAGAAATTTTAAGAGCATCGTTGCCCCACTTCGATATATATTATGTTTGTCGTTCTAACATGAATGGTAATTATCGTTCAGACACCTGCAGGTGTACTGTAGTAAAAACAATTCTTATGTGTCGAAACACCTTCGTTTTAAAATTACTTTCTTAAACAAGATGTCAAAAACCCACAGATACTTGAAAAATTTGTTTGATGTAAAAAAATTGAGTGAAGTAGCCCGAAATTCTCTCAAAACTGGGAAATAATAGGGGAATAAATTCTTTCAAATAAAATAATGTATATACCATATTGAATTCAATATGAATAAAACTTTTTATTACTAAGATAGATGAATATTTAACCTAAGAAGACGAATTTTCAACAAACATTTTTTTTTCAACCAAGAGAGATGACTTTTCTATCATAAAACATAAATGTTTAATCCAAAAGGACAAATTTTTAACAAAACAGTTGAATTTTTTTCCAGTGAAGATGGCTCTATCATAATAGTTGAATTTTCAAAGCCTACAAAGATGCATTCTAAACCAAATGCTCGAATTTTCAAACTAAAATAATTAAAAATCCAGTAAAAACAGTTAATATTTCAAGCCAAAAAGACTAATTTTTTAGAAGAAAGATGAATTTTCAACAAAAAAGTCAATTTTCAATCAAGACAGATGACTTTCCTACTTTAAAAGATGAATCTTCTAGCGAAAGAGGAATCTTAAATTAGTAGAATTGAACAACAGAAAGAATTTTTGACAAAAATAGTTGAATCCTCAACCAAATAGATGAATTTTCTTTTAAATAGTAGATTTCTTACCTTTCAAAGGATGAATTTCCAACAAAAAATAGAATAGTTAAATTGTCAGATAAATTAATAAAAAAAAAAATAATTCTCAGCAAAATAGTTAAATTTTCAACCACAGAGGTGTATCTTAAAAGAATTAATTTTAACAAAGCAGTTCAGCTTCCAACAAAGCAGATGAATTTCTGACCAAAAAATATGAATTTTTAACCAAATAGTTAAATTTCCAACTGAAAAGATGACATTTTTCCAAGAAAATTAATGTTCTACCCAAAAAGACGAATTTTCAACAAAATACATCAATTTCCAACAAAATTATTTGTTTGAAGCCAAAAAGACGAATGATCTACAAAACAGTTGAATATTATGCCCAAAAATATGATTTTTTAACAAAAAAGTTAATTTTTTACCAAATAGTTCAATTTTTATAAAAATATTTCAATTTTTAACCAAATTTATGAATTTTCAGCAAGAAACTTAATTTTTAAGCAAATAGTTTAATTTTGTACCAAATTGTTGAATTTTCAATCAAAGAAGATGAATCCTTAACGAAGCATGTACTAGTTGATATTTTAAGTAAAAAAGATTTTAATTTGAAATCAAAAACAGTTAAATTTAACCTAAAAAGACGAATTTGCATCAAAATAGTTGAATCTTGAATCAAAACAGATTAATTTACAACCAAGAAGTTGGATTTTTAATCATAAAGGATGAATTTTCAACCAAGAAGTTTAATTTTCTATCAAAAAAGAAGGATCTTCAACAAAGTAGTAAATTTTTCAACAAAAGAGATGAATTTTCTAATGAAATTATCCATATTTAACAAAAAAGATAAATTTTCGTCAAATAATTTGCTACCACACGATAATTTTTAACCTTTTCACACTTTTAAGGAGATGCGAAAAATGAAATTACGGACAAAAACTTAGAATGTCTTAATTTACGAATTGTACCTTTACAAATACATTCCCAGTAACGGTAAAAAAATTGACGGTACCGACAATAATATTTGTGGGAAAATTTTAAATGATTTATCTTTTATTTTAAGAGATTAATTTTAAATTTTCAAGATATCTAAGCATCTCAAACTATAGGTGTAAATTTCATCTGGATTGTTTCCACTTTTTTTGTATTTATATTTATATGATGCTCATTTCACGAGAAATTTTCTTTCCGTTAGAAGATAACAAATCAGATAAATAACATTTTTCGAACATTTAACCTTCACAAAGCTTCCTCTATGACGAAACAAAAAGAATCTGCAAGATTTTAGGCCAATTTTTTTTTATTTTACAGGATCACCATTTTTTTCGAGAAAGCTGAATAATTTCTAAAGATACTTAGAAGTTTTGCAAGTTACGAAAAAATTCAAAAATAATATAAATCTTAAGAAGATTTAAAAAATATTCCTGAGAAAATTTCAAATTATTTGTTGTTTGAACAAATTAATTTTGTGAGAAAATTTAAACATTTTGAGTTAATTTAAGAGATGATTAAAAGCTTTCAAACGATTTTAAAATAATTAAAACTTGAAAAGATTTAAAAAAATGTTTGTTAAATTATAGACTTTGGAAGAGTTTGAAAAAAATAAGCTTTTTAAAAATTTGGAAAGGTATTAGGAGAAAAAAAATTGTCCTTAATATTCCTGGAAAAATTTTAAATCATTTTTTTTACACTGAAAAATTATTTTTAATAGAAAATTGAGTAAGATTTCAACAACAAAAACTAGAAGATTTATAATTTTTTCAATTTTCCAAAATGTCACAAGCTTAGGAATCATAAGAGAAATTAGTTTAAAAGATGTTTGCAAATTTATCTCTGTTGGTAGAAACTCTTTTTGATTTAAAATATAATCGTTTTATTTGAAATATTAACGATTGCATTTTTTCTTTAGAACAAATTTAAAAAAATTTTAAATGTAACTATTTTGTTGCAAATTTATGTATTTGGTTGAAAATTCGTATTTTTTACAGAAAATTAATCTTCTTGATAGAAATTATCTGTTAAAAAATGCATCTTTTTTGGTCAAAATTCAATTTTTTGTTGTTCAAAATGCAAGTGTTTAGTTAAAAATTAATCTGTTTAACTATTTTTTATTTAAAATTAAAGTCTCTTTTTGTTAGAAATTCAACTTTTTGGTTGAAGATTAATTTTTGTTGTGAAAATTTTTTTTGACGTATCTTAAATCTTCAAAAATTACTTCGAATTTTCTCAAGAATGTGAGGAAAATCAAATTTATATAGCCTTAAAAACAAGTGAATAAATAAACTCAAAAAATAAATATTCATTCGAAATTATTGTTTTTATCACAAATTGTTTTTCGTCTCAAATCGAAAAACTAGAAGCACTCATAGCGCGCGATTGATGATGCTAGTTGCAAAATAAAATAATTAGAGGTAAAATAAAATAATGTTATGGTTTTGGGAAATCTGTCTTCAAGGAAAATGAGGTTACATTACAGCGTAATAATTACATATTTGCCTGGCTACTTTTGTCTTTAACTACTGTCTTTTAACTACAGCCTCATTTCTCGTGAAACCGCAACTTCGTTCTAATAAAAATTTTATTGTGAAATAAAATTATCCTCATCCTTGATGGATACATTTGATTGTAGTAAAGATTTTTCTCATCTGCAGAAACACGATTTATGCATGAAATTTTCAAAAAACGTACGAGAGTCGATTCTTTGTTTGTTTTTATGTTTAATGATAAAGATACATCGAAAAAGTTGGAAATTTCAACAATATGATTTTTTAGCTCTGTAAAAATTATTAAAATGAACACATTGTTCATCAGAATTAACGAAGATATAATGAGCGCATGCAAAATTCAACATTTCATTAATTTTTGTAAATAATTTATTCAAACAAATACTCCAGTGTATCATTTTTCGGTAGAAAATAATTTATTTTTAGGTTGCGTCTGGTCGACCCGAAAAATTCAGGAAGTTGGAAATCGGATGACTAGCCAAGATTATGAAAAATATTTGACTTCTCATTCCAAATTTCGGGATGACGAGAGACTTCGTTATTTTTTACTAAATCATCATGATATGAATTTTCAAATTTACAAAATATTTGAAAACCGTAGTTTTCAGATATTGTTGTCATAAATTGAGGCGCAAACATTTTGTTGACAAATTTGTTTATTTTTAAGAAGTGAATCACTATTTAATTCAGGTGTACACCTGTTTCTGTAGTCTTATACATTCCTTTTGATTCAAATTAGATTAATTTATTTATATAATAATGTAATTCCCTTGATTTTACATACAATTATTTTGAATATATTTTGCAGTCAAATCGATGAGAATTTCGAAATATTGTAATTTTGAGGATTTAATCAATTTGTAGAGATTTTAAGGGATATGATTTTATAGGATTATAAAGGATTCGTATGGGATTTAGAAGATTACAAGTGATTTCAGGGATTTCAACCAATTTCACGGAATTTCAAAGAATTTTTAAGGGTTTCCACAGTTTTTAAAGTATTCCATGAGGTTTTCAGAATGTTTAGCAAATAATGATATGTGTATAATAGTATAAAAAGTAATTTCAACGGCTGAAACAGGTTTCATTTAGAATATTTGAGAAAATAATTAAAAAGAGGTGACTCCCCCCCTCCCCCTCGCAGTAAGGATTCGTAAGATTTCCGAAATTTCCATTTCAAATAAAAAAAAAGTCAAGAAAAATCTAGGTCTTGGTGTCAAAATGATTTTTTATTTGAATATATCATTTTATTGTATTGGGTGAAAATAAAGTTATACTATTTCACAGTTTGAGCACCGTTTATTTTTATATGTTGACAATCATTCGAAGATTACCTGCGAGTTCTCCAAAAATGACAGATAATTTTTTTTCTTCAAAATTTTTTATTTTTTTATATGACGCGACGTGGGAATGTTTGCTTATTCAACTAATACATTATTTTTGATACTCTTTTGTGATACTTTGTGTCGCTTGCGATAAAAAATCAAAAGTTTATTTTAGGAAAAATTTTGGGCATCGAATTTCGGAAAAATGAAAAGAAGGTTCTCAGGAAATCCCCACTTCTTTATTTTTTCCAAAATTTTTCAAATGTTTTTCAAAAATAATAATAATAATAAATGTGAAGCAGTGTTTTGTGAAGAACAAGATTCAACAGATATATAGTAAATATTACCATCTTTTTCTCATAAAAAAAAAAAATTTAATTTTAAACTGAATAATGGCAGAAAGTGACTGGGTTTGAAAGCAAGAGTTCTGTAGTATTGTGGAACCTTTTGTGACCTACTAGTACCGATTTCTGAAGTTCCAAGAAAGTGGTTTATTCTGTTTATATGAGAAAAAAATAAATTCCTTATATGAGGAAAACTTTTTTAATATGGAGAATACAATATTACTGTGTATAATTTATATGAGAAAAAAATATATTCCTTATATGAGGAAAAATTTTTTAATATGGAGAATACAATATTACTGTGTATAATGCATTTATGTGCGCCTTCTAGATGCATCAATTGGCCTATTGATGAACTTTCAATGCCATTTCACGATCAATAAATAGTAACTTATATAGTTGAAGAAAAAATACATTGTTTATATAAGGATTTTTTTTTTATTTTGGAATGTAACACTGCCTTAATTCAAGAAATCGTTCATTATAACAGAACACACTGATTGACCTTTTGATGGTGTCTCTGATTTTCTGAAAACAAGATTTTCGGTGGAACAGAAACATAAGCTTGAAAAATATTGAAAGTGTTTATTTCTTTCTTTTTTTTTTAGAAAAAAACCTCTCACTATGATAAAGCTAATTTATTTGATACCTATGAGGAAGCAAAAAGCATATAAAATGAGAAAAATAATTACACCCTTATAGTATTTAGCAGCAGTATATTTATTCATGAGGATCGAACATCCTCATTGTACTTGGCATCAGGTAATTTTTTGGGGCACCATGAAATTGGATCAGGGGTGTTTAAAATGAAAAGTGATGATGGATTTGTATTCCTTGAAGAGTTTTCATGAGATCATGAAAGAAATGCCTATACTTTATTATAAATTTTCACGTTTTGGATGAAATTGAGAAAAATGTGTTTTTTTTTTTAGGAACCTGACAAAGTTGTAGGGTGTCGCAAAACAAATTCGAAACTTTTGATTTTTTGAGCCACCTGACTGGACCTCTAGGGTGGTTCAAATAATTAAAGGTCACAAAATTAATTATTTAAACAACTTATTATAATCGTTCATAATACTCAATTTGAATAATGCTAGAAAATTACAGTTTTTTCTGAAATTTCCAACTATTTGTCCACTTTTCACTTAGAGGGAGTTGATACTTAATTCAATTTAACAAAAATAATTATTTGATCAAATTATTATTGTTTATAACTATCTTCTTCTTTATTATTGCTAGATAGTTGCGGGTTCTTCTGAAATTTTTACCTTTTTACCCACTTTTTACTCAGTGAAGTAATAAATAATGAAAGTCAACAACAGAGCTGGGCATTAATTGGTGAAAAATGTAATTTAAGTATTTTTAGAAGAAACTACTTATATTTCAATTTGTATTTGAATTACATTTGAAGGTTTTGTGAGTTATCCAATGTAACTGTGTTAAATAACAAATTACTTGTATGTAATTTGTATTTTCTACAAAATACACTAGGTCCAATTATTAATTTATTTCAATTACACAGTCAAAGTAATTTCAATTACTTTAGAATTAGTTTGAGCATTAACTTACCAGAAGTGCTTTACTCGAGTAGAGTGGTCTAGAGTGGTTTAAAGTGGAGTAGACTGGACTAGTGTGGAGTAGAGAGGAGTAGAGTGGATTAGAGTGGAGTAGAGTGGAGTAGAGTGGAGTAGAGTAGAGACTCTACTTCACTCTATATCCACTTTACTGCACTCTACTTCACTCTACTCCACTTTAATCTACTCTACTTCACTCTAATCCACTTCAATTCAATCCACTTTAATCCACTCTACTTCAATCCACTCTATTACACTCTACTCCACTGTATTCTAATCAACCCTACTCTAATCCACTATTATCTACTCTACTCTACTCCACTCCACTCCACTCCACTCTACACTACTCTAATCCACTCTACACCACTCTACTCCACTCTGATTCACTCTAATCCACTATACTCTACTCCACCATAGTCCACACCACTCTAATCCACTCTACTCCACTCTACTCTACTTCACTATAATCCACTCTATTCCACTCCAGTCTACTCTAGTTCACTCTAATCCACTCTAATCTACACTGCTCTACTCAATGTCACTCGCCTCCACTCCATTCTACTCTCATTCACTCTAATCCCTTCTAATCTACTCTACTCCATTCTAATACACTGTACTCTAATCCACTATTATCTACTCTACTCCACTCTACTCTAATTCACTCTACTCTACTCTAATCCACTTGACTCCACTCTACTCTAATCCACTCTAATCTACTCTAGTCCACTCTACTCTACTCCACTCTACACCACTCTACTCCACTCTAATACACTCTACTCCACTCTACTCTACTTCACTCTAATCCACTTCAATTCAATCCACTTTAATCCACTCTACTTCAGCCCACTCTATTCCACTCTACTCCACTGTATTCTAATTAACCCTACTCTAATCCACTATAATCTACTCTACTCCACTCCACTCTACACTACTCTACTCCACTGTACACCACTCTACTCCACTCTGAACCACTCTAATCCACTGTGCTCCATTCTACTCTACTTCACTATAATCCACTCTAATCCACTCCAGTCTACTCTAATTCACTCTAATCCACTCTAATTACACTACTCTACACAATTTCACTCTACTCCACTCCATTCAACTCTAATTCACTCTAATCCACTCTAATCTACTCTAGTCCACTCCACTCTACTCTACTCCACTCTACACCACTCTACTTCACTCCACTCCAATCTTCTCCACTCTACTTTAATCCACTCTACGCCACTCTAATCCACTCTTCTCCACTCTACTCCAGTCTACACCACTCTTGTAAAGCACTTCTGGTAAGTTAATGCTCAAACTAATAATTATGAAGTAATTGAAGTTACTTTGATTATGTAATTGAAATTATTTAGTAATTGGACCTTGGGTATTCGACAGAAAATACAAATTACATACAAGTAATTTGTAATATAATTCAATTACACTGGAACAAATGTAATTTTTCTCAAATGTAATTTAATTACATTGGAGTGAATTACATGTAATTTGTCGCTTGTACTTGAAATACCTTGTGTCCAGCTCTGGTTAACAAACATAGTTGTTTAAACAATTTAGTATGGTTTATAACTATCTTCTCTTGGAGTAATGCTAGAAAGTTGCGGTTTTTTTCTGAAATTTTGAGCTTTTCTTTCACTTTTTAGTTAGGAAAAAATAATAAATAATTATATTAATTTCAGCAAAAAGGCTCTTTGTAACTATTTATAGGAAAATGTACAATTAATATGATCCACATAGAAAATTTAAAGAATATTTCAATTATCTGTTTTATTTCAGAAAAGTACATTCACAAAAAGAAAAGGATTGTTTAAAATATGGTTCTCTCTAACTTTTATTTATTATTCGTTCATAATTGAAAATTCAAAGCAAAGTTAAACATTTTAGAAAAAACCGCGGCTTTCTAGCACTTATTTAAGAGAAAATAGTTATAAACAATAATAAGTTCTTTAATTAACTATTTTCGTTTACTTGCATTAATTATTACCTCACTATGTTAAAAGTGGACAAAAAGTTGATAATTTCGGAAAAAAACGCAATTTCCATCATTATTCAAAGAGAATATTATTAACAACAATACTAAATTGTTGAAACACTTATTTTTGTTAACATCAATGACCTTTCGCCTCAATCTGATTTAAAATTAGACAAAAAGTGGAATAGTTTTGAAAAAACCGCGGATTTCTATATCTATTCACAGATAACAATTGCTAAAAACAATAATAAATTGTTCAAAAAATGTATGCAAACATCTACTCATCAGTATGAAGTAGTATTTTGTGTATCAGGAACAATTTGCATTTAAAGAAACCTAAAAAAACATAATTAGCGTCAAAAACTAGCAAACCCCATTTTTTCACTTATGAGGTTTTTTTGGGACCCTATAAAACAGACTTATGGGTGTTTTATTCAAAAAGTAATATTTTATTTGTATTTTATGGCTAATTCTGAACAGAAATGTTGAGTTTCAACTTGATTCAGCTAATATTGACGATTCTGAATAAAATTTACAAAAAAGTCTTTTTTTCTGATGGGAAATACGTGTTAAACTTCATGGGGCTTGCGCCATTTCGAAATATCATTTTTTTTATGGATTCATTTTTATGTGGATTCGAACAAATTTCTGGGTGCTTTGCATACAAATTCCAGAGAAAAAAATTTTCCGATGCATGGAAATACTTTAAAATTGATTTCCATGTTATTACATACTTTTGTACTCTACATTAAAATGACGAATTTTAAGAAGCGTGATGCATAATTTGGAAATTATTAATTTTTAACGATTTAGTTTCACGATCCTAATCTAAGAATGTATCAGTTTCAAACGAACTTTTGACGTGTTTAATTTTTAACGATCCTATTTTGCTTGAATTAATTATTTTCAAAACTTCCGATTAGAAATGATATCATTTTAAACGTTTTTATATTGAATAAACATCAATATATTGACAATATTTAAAATTCTTTAAATCTGACCTGTGAAAATGAGAGTGAATGTTTTTTGTTCATACAGAAATCTCATTTTTTAATAATAAAATCGATTTAATCATTTTGTATGTAATTTGATACTACATACTGTAATACCTCCTAATCATTTTTATCAACTTTAAAATGTCTATAATTTCAATTTAAATTTTGAACTTAATCAGTCTTGGAGGTTCTCACTTTTTTAATTTCACTACAGTGAAAACAAGCGTTCGGGACGTTTTGTTCGCATACTATCGTCCTGCACGATTTATTACTCTTTTAATATGAATTATAAAAATGTAGTCTTGAAAATAAAATGAAAATAAAATAAAAACCCTCTGAATCTTGGAAATTCTATAAAAATCCTAGAACATTTATGGAGATACCTTAAGAGCTTTCAAAATCCCTTAAAATCATTGCAATCTTTAGAAATTTTATTAGATCCGTTAAAAACCTTTCAAAATCCTTTGGAATCTTTTAAAATATCCTGAAACCTTATAGGCCCTATAAAATCCTTCGAAATCTTCCGCAATTTTAGAAAAATTTTCAAAACTGTATACAGTTTTTTTGAATTACTTAAAATCATTAGACTCCTTGGAAATTTCTTTGAATTTTGTGAGTTCCTTGAAAATTCCTTGGAATCCTTGGAAATACCCTAAACTGCCTAGACATTTTTTAGGCGCTTAGAAATTCCTAGGAATCTTCTAAATACCCTAAAATCTTTAACATCCCATAAAAACCTCAAAAATTCCTGAAATGTATTTAAAATGTTTTGAAATCTTTTCAAAATTTTAAAATCCTTCAAAATTCCTTAATTCTGGTGAATAAATGCTTTGAAATCCATTAAAATATTATAAAATTCTTTGAAATTCCGTGAAATTATATGAAATCTGAAGATGTTACTAGAAATATCTTGAGATATTTGAAGCCCTATGAAATCCCTTGAGATTCTGGAAAATTGATTAAAATACCTTATTGAGAGTATTTAAAATCCCTCAGAATTACTAAAATCCTCTAAAATCTTATAAAATGTCTTAAAAATCCTTTAAAATATTAATGAAGCTTGGAAATCTTCTAAAATCCCTCGGAGTATTTTACAATATCTTAAAATCTTGTAAATCCTACGAAATCCTTTCAAATCTTTCGAAATTTAAAGAAATTATTTAAAACCGCACAGTAACCGAAGTATTTGAAATTACCTTCAAAACCGTAAAATTCTATTAAGTCCCTTGAAATCATCGAAGATACCCTAAAACCTCTCAAATTCTATAAAATAATCTTTTATAATCCTTATAAAGTTCAGAAAATTCTTTGTAGTTCCAAAAATTTTGCTTTAATCTCTGAAAATCCCTTAAAATCTGTTAAATAATATTAAATCCCTTAACTTACTCTTATGCAATCCCTTGGAATGCCGTAAAATCGTTAAACTATTTTGAATTTCCTTAAAACGCTTAAAAGCTTTGAAAATTCCTTAAAATTATTTTAATCCTTGAACATTCTATGAATACCCTTGAAATCTGTTGAAAGTTACGAATAAATAATATGTCCATTTTTTTAACCCAGAGATATTTAAAGAAAAGAAACTAGGCTTTTTTCAGATAATAAATAAAACCCATAAGTTCGAAACAATTCTGATAAAATTGTTCCTTGAATTAATGAATTAAAAAAGATTTAATTTTAATTTAAACAAATTTTAATTTGGAAGAGTTATAATGTTTTAAATAGTTTTATTTTGTAGTTTAGTATTTATTATTTAAATGGTAATATTTAAGCAGATATGAATGTTTAAAATGTTTAATTGGTATCACTTGGAAAAATGTTTGCTCATATTTATATTGAGAATTTGAATGCTAATAAGGAACTTATCGCGCACTATAAAATTGGTCAGCAATTGGCCAATTTAATCAGTCATAGCTTTCTGTGGGTATACAATTTTCTCAGGCCGCACAGTGAGGCAAAAGAACGTCCGTGGTCAAAACTGATGTTCAGAAAACAATTATTTTCAGATTTCAACTCTTTTTTAAAAATAAAAGTTAGTAAAATTTTGCATCCAAGTGTCATGGCCCATTACAATTTTTGTTTGTTTATTTAATAACAAAAATGAAAAAAAAAAGAAAATATGACTTTTAAAGTATACCGGTTTTAAAAAATGCTTTCATTCGATTATAAATACATAAAAAACTGAAAACAACTATCCAAGAAAGATGTCCAATGGCGATACAAACGTTCAAAAATTTATTGAATTTGTTATAAACAAAGAAGTGAATGAAAATGGTTTCGTGGGGATTGGCGGCGATTCGTCACTTGATTCGCACTAAATTTGAACAATTTATGGACAAAAAGAGTTTTTCAGTTGAATTAATGAAAGTTAATAAATAATTTATTATTTTAAAAGCAATTTTCATAAACAAAAATTAAGCATTTAGTTTCGAAGAGATTCATGTGGCAAGATTTTTTAATATTTGTTTGTTTAAACATTTATGGCAATGCAAATAGCGAAAAATAGTCGATTTTTTCGTTTGTATTTTATTTCCGTGAACAATTTTTTCCTATGTTCAGAATCGCTGGACTGGATGCGCGGGGCTGTTTGAAAGCAAAAAAATTATTATCTGGTAAAGTTAATTGTGATAAATAAATTAAATTTACAGTCTACATTATGGATTTTTCGTCTTTCTATTACATTTTTGAGTTAAAATTACTTGCTTTTATTAACAAAATGATACTTGATCATATGAATTTGCCATTCGATATATTTCAATAATATTAGTATTATATATATTTTGAAACAATTGAAAATATGTGAAAATTCAACTCTTTGGTTGAAAATTGATGCATTTTATTAAAACTTTATCTTTTTCTCTGAAAAATTAATTTAAAAATTAATCCAAGCTGAATTGAAAAAATGTTATGCTCGGCATTTTAGTGTTCATTATGTACAAAGAACTCCCGCTGACTAGGATCGACGACAACAGCTCGGTTGAGTGAGGGGAAGCCTTGTAGTGGGGGGAACCTCCCTCAGGTACCCAGTGCGGAATTGTCCTCTGCCCGTCCAAAAATGAATTCTTTCGTAAAGAAGAGTGATTTTCGAAATTTGTATATTTATGACTATTTACAAATTCGAGTAATACATTCATCATTTTTTTACATTCTACAATTCTTCAAATACGATATCAATAAGACTTTTTTTGATATTACTTCAAAAACATTGAATCTAGAGAAAAAAGTTGTAAATAAAAAACGTGGTAATCTGGGTTACCACTATGACTTGAATTTGTAAATAGTCATAAATAAACAAATTTCGAAAATCACTTTTCTTTACGAAAGAATTCATTTTTGGACGAAGTATTGAATAAATTAGAATAAAACTTATATTCTGTGGTTTTTGGGGTCGCTGATTACGAATCCGGAAACCGATTTGCAAAATTCCAAATCGCGGATCCAATATGGCGGACGAGTTTTCAAAAAATTAATGGATTTTCATTAAATTTGGTTTTTGGGGTATCTGATAACGAATCTGAAGTCATATTTTAAACATTCATAATGGTGAATTCAACATGGTGGACAAATGTTGAAAAAGTTGTTGGATTTTCATAAAACTTGTCACTCAGGGGGTTGCTTCTCTGATTACGAATCCGGAAACCGATATGCAAAACTCAAAATGGCGGATCCAATATGGCGGACAAGTTTTCAAAAAATTAATGCATTTTCAAATAAAAAAACTTGCGGAAATTCGAAAATGCTGTTTACACCCTAAAAGCAAATTAATTCTACGGGTAAGAAATAATGAATGAAACTGGTGAATCATCAAAGATGAAATTTTTACACCAAACCACATTTTTCACAGCCAAATCGAAATCAAAATTTGTTATTTTACCCTAATTTTTAAAGTCAACAACCCCAAAAACTCCCAGATGCCAAGTTTCATGAAAACCCAAAAAGTTTTTCAAAATTTGTCCACCATTTTGAATCCGTCATTTTGAATTTTCAAAATCTGACTTCAGATTCGTTATCAGAGCCCCAAAAATTCCATTTTCAATTTTTAAGTGTATTTTAGAGTAAATAAAAGAAATAATTATTTTCCCTATGCTGCAAAGAAATCAAAAATATATTAATTTTTCGCAAAGTTATGGATTTTTGAACGCGTTTTTTGAACTATTTTTGGCTCAAAGTTCATTCTTCTCGGTTGTAAAGTCTACTATTAAATTTTTCGTTAAGATTTCATATTTTTTATTTACAAATTTTATTACTTGGTTTCAAAATTGAATTACTTTGTTCAGAATTCAAACATTTTCTCGAAGTCATACTTCTTGGTTGAAAATTCAAGAGTTTGATTTAAAATTTATTTCTTGCTCAAATACATTTTTTTTAAATTGAAAATGCAACTATTTTATTGAGCATTAAACTACTTTTTTTCGGTTGAAAATGAACTTTTTTGTTGAACATGCGGCTTTTTTGGAAGAAAATCAATTTTTTGGTTAAAAATCCAATTTTTTAGTTCAGAATAATCGGTTTTAGATAAGGATTCAAGTATTTTGTTAAAAATTTATCTTTGTTGGTTAAATGGAACTGTTTGTTTATTTTAAATTAAAATCTGTTGTTCTTTTTTTTAAATATCAACTATTACATTTTTCGTTGAAAATTCATCTAGGTACATAATTGGAGGTAATTGACATAGGTAATCCAAATAGTTTTAAACTGTTTTGTTGAACATTTAAAAAAAATTAATATTATAAACTGAAAATTGAACTATTTCAGTTTTTGTCCAAAATTCGTCTTTTTCGGTAGAGAATTAATCTTCTTGGTTGAAAATTCAACTATTTGGTAGAAAATTCATATATTTTGTTAAGAATTAGTGTTTTTTGGAAGAAAATTAGTCTCTTGGCCTGAAAATTGAACTTTTTTTCCTTTTTTTGTCAATTGTAAATTTACCTTTATTTCTGAGAATTCAACTAATTAATTGAAGATTAATATATTTCATTAAAAAGTTGTCTTTTTTGGTGGAAAAATAATCTTCTTAGTTAAAACTGGAACTACATTTTTAATAATTCACTTTTTGGTTAAATATCCATAATTTGAGTTCAATACTCATCTCCTTGGTCGATTTAAATATTTTGTTGTAAATTAGTTTTTTTTTTGTTGGTAAAAACTTAATTTTTCAAATTGAAAAAATAATTATACCATTTTTGGTTAAAAACTTATATTTTTTAGTTGAAATGTTAACTATTTGGTTGAAAATGTTTCTTTTTCAGTTTAAAACTTGTCTCTTTTGGTAGAAAATTAGTCTTTTCGGTTGAAAATTATTTTTTGTTGTTGTAGTTCAAGTACTTTCTTTAAAATATATCGATTTAGTTGGTTAAAGTTTAACTACATTGTTAAACATTTTTTTTACCTTCATCAGTTTAGTTAAGAATTTATATCTTTGGTTGAAAATTGAAATTTTATTTTGAAAATTATTTTTTTTCAATCAAAAATTAATTTTTTTATTAATTTAATTATTCAATTTTGTGTTTAAAAGTTATCTTGTTTGTTTGAAATGTATTATCTCATTGAAAAGTCATCTTTTACGGTGAAAAATACTATTGTAATATTATATTTTTGATTCAGGTTTCCTCTCTTTTGGTCCCAAATTCTACTATTTGGTTGAAAATTTAATTATTTTGTTGAAAATTCAACTTTCGTCTTTTTGAATACACAATGCGTCCTTCTCGATTTAATTTTTTTTTCAATAGTGAAGTTGATTATTATATTTTTGATTCAGAATTCATATCTTTTGGCTAAAAATTCGACTACTTAGTTGAAAAATCTACCATTTTGACAAAAAAAAAATCTTTTTTGGTTGAAATAGAATTCTTTTTAATTGAAAAGTCTACTATTATATTTTTTGTTCAGAATTGATCTCTTTTAGATGCGAATTTTATTGTTTTATTCAAAATTCAACTACTTTGTAAAAAAGTAACTTATTGGTTGAAAGTTAATTCTTTTTAATTGAAAAATCTACTTATATTTTTTCAGAATTGGTTAAAAATGGATCGTTTTTAGTTAAAAATTCAAACATTTGTTTTTTGAAAATTCATCTTTTTGGGTTGAAAATGAAATTATTTTTGTAGAAAATTCAATTATCTAGTCGAAAATGAACTTGTTTGTTAAAAATTCGTATTTTTGGATTGAAACCTTAAGTGAATTGAGAAATTTCGTTTTGGTTGAAGATGCAACTATTTGTTTTTGAAAATTTATCTCATTACTTGAGAGTTTAACTATTTGGTTTTAAATGCAACTGTTCGGTTGAAGATTCATCTTTTCAGATTTAAAAATCACATGATTACTAAAAAATTCGATTTAGCTTGAAAATTCATAGCTTTGAGTTGAAAATTATTTTTTTTGTCCGTCCGTCTCTCCGTCCGTTGTACGAATCAATATGGACATAGGGCCCAAAACTGACATAGGTCCCAAAATCGACATCGGACCCAAAATTGACATGAGGCCTAAATTCGACATAAGACCCCAATTCGACATGCGGCCCAAAATTAATACAGGACCCAGCATTGATATAGGGCCCAAAATTAATATAGGTCCCGAAACTGATATAGGGTCCCGAATATACACATGGAACTAAATTAATATGGGTCCCAAAACTGGCATGGCGCCCAAAATTGAGATAGGGTCCAAAATTGACTATTTCAACTATTTCCTTGAAAATGCAATATTTTTCGACTCGAAATCTGAGGAAAATGGCGCCGACATTAATTATATTTAAAAGAATTTATTTCCCTATTATCGTGAAAATTACACTACCCCCCCCCCCCTCCTGTTTCAAGATAATTTTAGGCTGTGAAGTATGAGTTCGTTGGGTTAGGGCTAGAAGCTGAAAGTATAGAAAATTGAAAGACTTTCTAATCAGAAACTGCAACTTAGAAGCTTCTAATTAAAGTAAGATCAAGTATGGGATTTTATGGACCTAGGGCAGAAAAGCTTGTTCCGAAAAAATTTCTCCACTAAATCTGGCGTGACCTTTCGCACCTTCGACCCTCAGTCCTCGGTCTCACCCCTTCGTGTAAAACCAGCCTGGCTGCCGTCTACTAGCAGTATGCTAACGAAGTTTTATGAAGCGCGATAGCGCCATACCTGCCGCCGCGGACTTTGGCGCTCCTTAATTTGTGAATGCTGCACCCTGTCGGCTTTTTTCACACCGCAAAAGAATGGTATGTCGGCCAACACCATGATAAATCTTTGCCCCTGTACCACGGACCCTCGATTATGGTATGTACCGGTAGCTTCCTTACGCGCACCGCGACATTTCCTTTCACCCTTTAGGCTCACCGGCGACAATTAAATTCCCTAAAAACGACCTAACACGGGCTGTCTTCTAAAATTCAGGTTGAATTCAATTTTTAATTTACCTACTCCAGCTTTTGAAATTCTTCTTCTTTGTTTTTGGTCTTTTGATTAAATCAACAAGCAACGCGCTTTTGAAATTAAAATAGTTTTAATTTGCCGACCTTGGGGTTTGTAGATAATTTTTTTGTAATCCCATGGTCGGCCACGAAAAAATTTCCTGAACGCACTGCCCCCAAGCGGTAGCGTCGGGTAAACTTAGGTGTTGTAACGTGCTGTCCTCTAGCGGAGTCTAGCGGAAAATCTTTGTTTCGCCCCGGCGAGTTTCCCCTCTATTAAATATCCAACTGGAATTTACCTACCCAGTTTTACCCATTACCTTACCTTATTCGTCACGTAATATTTTGATGGGACTTTACAGTCAAGAATGCTCTCAAAACAGGGGAAATAGGGTAATTTTTCACGAAAATAGGGAAATAAATTATATCAAATAAAAATTAATTTATAGATTCCATACTTAATTCAATATGAAACGCTTGAGATTTCAAATCAAAATATATTGCAATTCCAACAAAATATGTGGTTGAATTTCTAAACAAAAAAGATTAATTTTCTACTAAATGAGATGAATTTTTAACGAAAGAGTTGAGTTTGAAAAAGTTGAATGGTTCAGGCAACTTTTAAACCAGAAAAGATGAATGTTCAACCAATAAAGATGATTTTTCCACCAAATAGTTGAATTTTCAGCAAACAAATTAATTTTAGACTAAACGAATAGTTGAACTTTTAAGAAAGAGATAAAATTTTGACCAAATAGTTGAATCTTCAACATTCAAAGATGAATTTTCAATAAAATGGTCGAATATTTATACAAAAAGATTAAACTTCAACTAAAATCAATTGCATTTTCAATCAAATAGTTGCATTTTCAAGCCAAAAAGACAAATTTTCTAGAAGTCTGTTGAATTTTTAATCCAAAATTATAAATTTTCTTCTTAAAAAGACGATTGGTGAAAAAACAGTTAAATTTTCCATAAAAAAATTAAATTTTCAATAAAACAGTTGACATTTCTACTAAAATGATAAATCTTTAACAACCAAAAAACAATGTTAGACAAAATAGGTTAAATATCAAAAAAGTAATTTAATTTTCAATCCAAAGATCTTAATTTAAAAAAATTTAATTTTAAATAAAAAACAGTCGAATTTAAGCAAAAAGAGGAATTCTCAACAACAAAATGTAATAGTGGATATTTTAACTATACAATATTCCAATTTTTAATTTAAAAAAAAACAGTTGCATCCATCCGAAAAAGATGAATTCTTCAATAAAATAGTGGAACTCTCAACCAAGAAAGATTAATTTTTTCAACAAAAGAGCTGAATTTTCATCCAGAGAAAAATTTTCACTCAAGAGAAATACAAAATGTCAACCAAATTGTTAAATTTTCAAAACAAAAAAGCGAATTCTCTAGAAAAAAGTTTAATTTTTAAGCCTAATAGTAGAATTTTCCACTACAACGATCACTTTTCAACCAAAAATAAAATAGATAAATTTGAAGTTGAAAAAATCTAATTTTAAACCAAAAAAAAAACTAATTTTCAACAAAATATTTAAATTTTCCAAAATTAAAAAGATATCTTAAATTAATAAAATGAATTTCTAACGAAGTAGTTCAAACAAGCAGTTACAACATCAAATTACCTACATTTTCGTTTTTCGAAGAAATTGTTAAATTTTTAACTAAAAAACGATCAATTTTCAACCTGTAAAAGGACGAATTTTCAACATAATAGTTAATTCTTCATAACAAAAGAGATGAATTCTTAATGAAAAATTTGATATTTGAATTTCTAATTAAAAACGATCAATTTTTATCAAAAAATATAACATTTTTTAGTTAAAAAAATCAATTTTCGATTAAAAAAGGAGTTTTAACAAAAATTTTCAACGTTTGCCCAATGAAACTAATTTTCAACAAATAAGTTGAATTTTCAACTAAAAAAGATGAATTCTCAATGAAAAATTTATTAGTTGAATTTCGAAGTAAAAGCGATCAATTTTTAAGAAAAAATGGATTTGTTGAATTTTCAGTTACAAAGATCAATTTTCAGTTGGATTTTTTTATTGTGTTCTACTAATTGAGTTCGCATTTATATGAAAAATGAGAAAATGGAGAAGCTTCTTGAAAGCAGGGGAAAAGAGGAATTTTTTAAAAAGAGGAAAAGAATTAACAGCACATAATTAATTTTTCGGAACTTCACTAGATGGCGCTAGTGATTAATTCCATAAATTACCTGGCCAACGAAAGGGACAAAACTGGCCGACCAAAGATTTTTTGTGGCCGACCTTGGCTGATTTATGTACCTTTTAAACAAGTATTTCTTTTTACTTAGTGAATTGTTTTCTCGAGGAAAATCAAATGTGCATGAAAAACTAGAATATATGGACAATTGTCCTGACACGTTGAAATATTGTCCATTTAACTGTTCATTTAGCCCAGGGCACATCAGAAGTCAGTCATTGACTGACATGACTGACAGTGTCAGTCAAGAAGAAGAGGTCAAATAGCCCTCCCAACAAATCTTGGTCGAATTCGACCCTAGTCCTTTAATTCCCTCTATTTAACAACTGACCCTAACAACCCTAACCCTTTGTGCATTTTGTAGGATTCCTGACAACCGATGCGAAAAAATGACAAAAAACTTTCTTTCAGTCAGGCACTTGTCACATCAGTCAACACCATTAAAAGTGGCCAAAAACTCGATCCGCTACCCTACTTCTTAAAATGAATCAATAAAATCTCACTGGTTGAAACAGCCAAAAGTGTGTCACTGACAATCCTTGAGATTTCACTGGTTCACTCAGAGAAATTCCGTCACTGGTTAATCAGTACTAGTAGTCAGCTGGTCGTACGTATTGTCATCCGTCAGCTGGTTAGGTATACCACTTATAATTTATCACTTTTATGCTAACCTTTACAAAATTATCTTTGAATAACAACAATTTACTCTCACAACATTAAATGAGGGCCGTGCAGCAATATGATAGGATATAATATTTTATATTGTGCCAAACTGGGAAGGCCCATCATTACGTCAACGTGTCGCGTCGCTCAAGGACAAACTCAAGAGGCCAGGGGCTTTCCCACTTTCAAGCGAAAGATATCATATCATTGGTATGAAAGATATATCATTGGTTGAACCTATCATTTGGTGTCACTGGTATATTCAGTAACGCTGTTTTAGTTCAGTCATTTACTGGTGCACCCAGTCAAATTCGACAAATCACTGGTTCACCAGTGATGATACAAAATACTGATTCAACCAATGACAATTTCACTGGTTCAGTTTAAAAGAGTTCTGATAAATCTACTGATCTTAATTAAAGATTTCCTTAAGAACCATTGGAAGCAATTGGAAGGAGCTGATGGGAGGTGCAATGAATATTCAAGCTGCAGGTTTTGGTGAAAGGAAGACGAAGAAAGCCAAGTTTGCTTTTCTGTTTACCACCCAGTGTTTCCGGAATCACGTCCTGTGTCGATAGTTGATGACGAACGAGTGTCTTACGAGACGTAACTGATCAAGAAGCGAAGACACGCGCCATTGAGCACGCGCCCGGAGATCTGACATCTCGACGCCCGACACCTCGTACACGTGACCGGAGGCTCGTTACCCGCGGCATCCTTCTTTTCTCCTCTTCTTCTCTCCTTTTTCTTTCTTCGTCTTCTCCTTTTCTGCTTTCATCCTCTCGGAAGACACGCGCCCAGTGTCCAAGTGTTTTCCTAGAAGTAACTTCCGCAAGAGTCAACCAGGAGGGTATCATCCTCTTCGGAATTGTTGCTCTGATCTGTCCCGAACCCAAGAATCTTAAACCTACATGGTCTTCAGTGTTTGACAGTAAAGCGTTATCTGGTACGTTTCATTTTTTCAGTAACGATAATGGGTTACTTATTTTAAAAAGTAATGGTAACGTATGTTACTGTACGTTACTTAGAAAATTTTGTAATGATAACTACATTATATGTCATGATAATCAGAAAACAGATGTTCATTATAGTAGTAGCTTATTAGGACATTAATTAATTCGTTCAAACCTCCCACTGACATATTTACAATCCCCTACTCCCACTACATTATCCTCCCTACACTTCAAACATCGCTTACCCCCTCCCTTCCCCAAATTCTTCCTCATATACTTACCCCTCTCCTCACTTCTCCAGCCAACCCTCTCCTTCCCCTAATACCCCACCCTCACTAACCCTCACTTCCCCTCCCACTCCCCCTCGCCTTATCACCCACTTCTCCTACTTCTCCTCTAATTTCTCCTCGATTCTACTACTTCCCACCCCTCACTTCCTCCTCCACACTTCCACTCCCCTCAATTACCCTACTTCCTCCCTTCATTTCACCTTACTACCCCTACTCACCCTCTTATTTCCCTTCACTCCCTACTTGCCCACCCTTAATTTCTCCTCACTTCACCTACTTCCCCCCGCCAATTTCCCCGCACTTCTCCGGCTTCTCCACCCCTAATTTCTCCTAACTTACCCTCCCCTCACTTTCCCTACTTCCAACTCCCATAATATCCATTTACTTCCCCACATTGGAATACAGTACGACGGAATTCAATTTTTTTTTTACTTTTCGTACTAAAATTACGAAAATAGGTTTGCAAGTCGATAAATCGAGAAGATGAGTAAATTAATTATTAAAAAAGCGTTTTCCAAACCTAACAAGATTTTTGATCATTTGATCAATGCTCACTAGGGTGGCTCAAAAATGCATTGTAAATTTTTTATTTTCTTATTTTTATGGGGACACCACAAAAATAAATCAATTTTTTCTTGTTTAAAAAAAATCGTATTTAGAGGTCGCAAGCCCCATGAAGTTTAACACGCATTTCCCATCAGAAAAAAATAAGTTTATGTAAATCTTATTCAGAATACTCAATATTATCTCAATCGAGTTGACACTCAACATTTCTCTTCACAATTAGCCATAGAATACGAATAAAATATCACTTTTCAAATGCCAACACCATAAGACTGTTTTATAGGGTACCAAAGAAACCCCATTAATGAAAAAATGGGGTTTGCGAGTTTTTCGCGCTAATTATGACTTTTTTTGTGGTTTTTTCAATGAACATTGTTTCTGGCACATAAAAGACCACTTCATGCTGATAATTAGATCTTCACATAAATTGTTTAAACGCGGTTTTTTCAAAAATTTCCGACTTGTTATCCAATTTTCAATTAGAGGAAAGTTATGGTTCATCAATTTTAACAGGAGTGATTGTTTGAATAATTTATTATTAATGTTGATAATATTCTCTTAGGAAAATGCTACCAAATTTCAGTTAAAAAAAAATCACTTCTAGTCAAACTTTCAATTAAGATAAGTTAAATAATTAACTAGAGTCAAGAAAATAAATTGTTTAAACACTTTGTTATTACTATTATTAATATTATATTTGAATAATGCTATAAAATGCATTTTTTTCTGAAATTTCTGGCTTTTTGTTCAATTTTCAGTTGGAGTGAAGTAATAATGAATTCAAGTTAACAAAATAATTGTTTGAATAATTTATCATTGTTAATTGAGGCGTGACTTAATAATTAATTAGATTTAGCAAAAATAATTATTACTTCACTCCAAATGAAAATTGGACAAAAAGCCGGAAATTTGAAGAAAAAAAACGCATCTTTATAGTATTATTCAAATATAATATTATTAATAATTATAATAAATTGTTTGAACGATTAATTTTCTTGACTCTAATTAATTACTTAACTTATCTTAAATGAAAATTTGACTAAAAGTGATTTTTTTACAGCAATTTTGTAGCATTTTTCTAAGAGAATATTATTAACATTAATAACAAATTGTTTGAACAATCACTCTTGTTAACATTGATGCACTATCACTTTCCTCTAATTGAAAATTGAACAACAAATGGAAAATTTGTGAAAAAGCCGCGTCTTTCTAACTCCATTCTATAAGAAAATTGCTAAAAACAATAATAAATTGTTTGAACAATTTATGTGAAAATCTCATCATCAGTATGAAATGATATTTTATGTGCCAGAATAATTTTCATTAAAAAACCGCAAAAAAAGTCATATGTACCGCGAAAAACTCGCAAAACCCATTTTTTCACTTATGGGGTTTCTTTGGGACCCTATAAAACAGACTTGTGGTGTTGGTATTTGAAAAGTGATATTTTATTCGTATTCTATGGCTAATCGTAAAGAGAAATGTTTAATTTCAACTCGATTGAGATAATATTGAGGATTCTGAATAATATTTACAAAAACACGTATATATCCTATCTGAGAAAAAAAATCCACGAAGTTGCGGATATTTGAATTTTGAACTATATTTTTCAACATATATATAAAAAGTCAATTTTCACAAAAAAAACCTTCGCTTGTATTTTTTGCCAATTTGGTATATTTTATCTTCTCTAAGAAGGCTCGTGTAAGTTTTATGTGAGCTAAGCCATTTTTGTGGCCAGGAGAATTTTTTTTCATTAAAACAAAATTTAGCATTTATTTTAGAAACCACGAAAGATACAACAAAATTTGAGAAAAAAGTTTACACATCTAGAAATGTTCTAAAAAAAACATCTCTTGCTCTTTCATGATATCTTGTATCGTTTACGAGAAAAATAAAAAACTATATTTTCAGAAAAAAAATTCTACCGAGGAAAGAAGTGTTTAGCCCCAAAAAGGTGGTGGTTTCCAGAAAATCTTCTTTTTACGTTTTCAAAATTCAAAGAGCAAAATTGGAATATTTTCACTTTATAAAGATTTTTGTCTCAAATCGGAAAAATATGTGCTGACAGTGCTTTGATTATTGTTCAACACAGTAGGAACCATTCTAATTGTTAAAATATTTTTATTTTTTTAATTCTCTTCTTTTAAGGCAGAATTAAAATTATTTTAAAAAATTCCCATTCCATGTCAAAAATTTGTTGTTCCAAGTGTTCATAGTGGCATTAGCGGAGAAAAATGGATAGTCAAACTTGGAGAGTGAAAATTTAGATGGTCAGTTTGATCTTCTAGATAGCACCAAGTACCATCCACAATTTTTTCTTCGTAGTCAAGCAGACCATAATTTTATAGTATGTTTGAATGTAAATACGTGTTTTAGACTCACTATCAGGATAATCAAATCGAAACTCCAGGATTGTCAATCAGAAGTGGCGTCCCGACCTCTACTGCTTAACCTCACGGTCTCGTCTCAGGCATCTTACTCTTCATAAATAATGAAGATGCTTTCAGACTTGATGGATTTTATATCAACTTTTATCTTTTCCAGGTTTCATTTAATAATTTAAATTTTCTTCTCTCGTCTACCTTACTCTCATGAATATATATGTAAGGAGGAGAAACACAACGGATAACAGAGTTGACCCTCTGATATGATGAAGTTAGCACTCTGAGATAATCAAGCTAAAATTGCTAGGATAATCAGATGTACACTCCAGGATCTTCAAATTAACACTCTAGGATTATGAAGCTAACCTTCAAATTTTGGCACTCCACGGATGGTAAGCTACACTATCTAGGGGGCTGTTCCATGGTTAAAGCTCAAATATAGTCTGACTAGTCATTTTTCTCTACCATCTAGGGGGCTGTCTCATAGTTAAAGCTCAAATACAGTCAGCCTGACTAGCCATTTTTCTCTGTGAGCTTAATAAACCTGAAACGAAGTAGCTGATAAAGCAAACTGATGGTGGAATTCGGTAGAAATTTTTCGGGTGCATTGTGAACAGTGGCGAGGAGTAATGCCAGCAATCGAAGGATGCCATACTGGTCCTTGGAGCTTTAACGATCCTTACGATCGGATATCTCCTCTTTCTTTTCGATAGGCTCGTACGGGAGACCTTTAAGACCCGGGAAAAATTTGGAGCGCGCATACCTCGGGGCCAGGAGTCCCACGGGAGTCTCGGAGAGATCCCGCAAAGGGGAGGCTGGGAGGGAGGAAGACAGCCACTAAATATTGTGTTCTCGCTGAGAATACAGGGTCGCGGACACGTGTAAGCGGGCCGCGGGATTCCGTATGAGCAGATCGGCCCGCCGATTATACGCTAATTCAACGCAAATTCCTTCTCGGAGATATCTGTATCGCTCGCATACATCAGAAGCAAGAGAGAGACGGTGAACAATTCTGGAAGAATGAGAGAGACAGAGACCTTCGGTAGCAGGCGAACGTTTCCCTTAATCAGTATCCGCCTTGAGACAACTA
This sequence comes from Andricus grossulariae, assembly GCA_011634705.1. NCBI lineage: Eukaryota > Metazoa > Arthropoda > Insecta > Hymenoptera > Cynipidae > Andricus > Andricus grossulariae. The sequence continues at coordinate 27,117,674 of JAABKJ010007545.1, read as the reverse complement.
TATGTTCACAATTTACTTTGTAATTTAGTCCAGGTGCAATTTTCTAGCTGGTTACCTATTAAGAGAAAATTTCGGTTATTTGGATGTAGAATTTTGAAGAATGTCAACTGAAGGGTGGCCGAAAATCTTCATTTTCAAAGTTCCCTGATTTTTCCCTGGCCTTTAATATTCAAAGAACAGCATTTTAATCCTGTAACAGTTTTAACGTAGAATTTTGTATAGACGGAATAAGACAAATTCAGATTAAAATGTTTAAATTTCAAATTTATTAATTTTAACTAAAAAGATGGCTTGTGTAAAACAAGAGATGAATTTTCAACCCAAAACGACGAATTTTTAACAAAGCCGTTCAATTTTCGTCCGAAAAAGATGACTTTTTAATAAAATAGTTAAATTTTCAATCAAATGGTGGAATTTTTAAACAAGAGAAAATAAACTTAAACCAAATACAGTTGCATTTTCAAAAAAATAACTGCATTTTTTAGCAGAAGTTGAATTTGAAAAAAAAAATATTTTCAAGCCAAAAGAACGAATTTTCTGTCCAAATAGACGAATATTTAACAAAACAGTTGGATTTTCTATAAAAAAGATGACTATTTAACGAAATACTTAAATTTTCTGCCTTCGAAGATGAATTTTCAATTAAATAATTGAATTTTCAAGCTAGAAATTTATTAGAAAAGAATCGACTTTAAAAAAAAAAACAACAATTTTCAACAAAAAAGTCACCTTTCAATCAACAAATATGAATTTTCTACCAAATACTTGAATTTTCAAAAACAAAAAATATTAATTTTAACCAAACAGTGGCATTTTCAACCAAACAGTTGAATTTTCAACAAACAAAAATAATTTTTAACCAAACAGTGGCATTTTCAAATAAATAAGTGAAATTTTAATGAAAAATATTAAACTTTAACCCCAAACAGCTGAATTTTTAACAAAATTGTTCAATTTTTAAGAAAAAAATATTCACTTTTAATCAAACAGTGGCATTTTCAACATACAAAGTTGAATTCTCAGTAAAAAATGTAATTTGTAGTTTAATATGATGTAATTTTTGTAATTTATACCAAAAAAGATTAATTTTCTATCAAAGGACATGAATTTTAAAACAAAAAAGACGAATTGTCAGACCAAAAATTGAAATTTCAAATAAAAAAGATACATTTTTAACCAAAAATTAAAATGTTATTAAATTTGCAGTGAAAAAATAAAATAAAAAAATAATTTGAAAAAACAAAAAATATTAATTTTTAACCAAACAGTGGCATTTTCAACCAAACAGTTATATTTTCAACTACCATAAATAATTTTTAACCAAACAGTGGCATTTTCAAATAAATAAGTGAACTTTTAATAAAAAAATATTAAACTTTCACCTAAAACAGCTGCATTTTCAACAAAATAGTTCAATTTTCAAGAAATAAAATTCACATTTAACCAAACAGTGGCTTTTTCAACCCACAAAGTTGAATTCTTAGTAAAAATATAATTTGTAGTGTAATGTGTTGTAATTTTTTAAATTTCAACTAAAAAAGATGAATTCTCTATCAAAAGACATGAATTTTAAACCAAAAAGACGAATTTTCAGAAAAATAATTGAAATTGCAACTAAAAAAGATACATTTTCAAACAAAAAGTAAATTTTTATTACTTTTGCAGCAAAAAATTTAAATAAAAACAGAATTTGCAACAAAATAATCCAATTTTCAACCAAAGAGATGAATTTTCAACTAAAATGGTTCATTTTCCAACCAGAAAAAAAAAATTTCAAAAAATAAAGATTTTTCAGTCAAGAAAGAAAAAAGAGTTGATCCAAATTGTTGTACTTTCAAGCCAAAAGACGAATTATTAGTAAAGAAGTTGGATTTTCAACCAAAAAATATAAAATTTCAACAAAAAGGTCTTTTCAACCAAACAGTTGAATTTCAAACCAAGAAGGTTATTTTTCTTCCAAAAAAGACGATTTTTTAACTAAAAAATATCGATATTCAACCAAAGAGATCAATTTTAAACCAAAAGAACAACTTTTTAACAAAATAGGTTAAATTTTACTTGAGTAATTAAATTAAAATTTAAAAATTGGTATCCTTGCTTTTGAAAGATTTTTGTTAAAATCCCTGACTTTTCCCTGATTTCCAGGTTTTCTTTGGCCGACAGTCGATTAAATCGAGAATTAGTATAATTCTACATATTTGGGATAGCTCTGAAAATAACTAAACTTAGTGGTCTGGAATAGAGTGATGATAAATAATTACATTAAACCTGTACTTTTTATTGAATTCGCAAGACTGAATAACTGAAAATGAGTAGGAACCAGAGACAATTGACTAACAAGAGTCGCCCGAAATACGACACAGAGAAGTCTTTCGTGTGTCGATACCAGTTGCCTACACCAGCATTTCTCAAAATTTGTAATTTGCTTGCTTCGCAAGACCTTCCCACTGTTACAGACTTAGAGACGATTTAAAAAATAAAAAAATTTGGCAAAATATAAATAAATCGTATTTTAATAGGCTGCATTAGTTTCTCTAGATTATGACGGGAAAATTAAAAAATCAGTTAATACCTTTAATCCCAGTTTAAAGTTATTGTACTTGTCTGTGCACTTGAAGATTTCCTTAATTACTGACAATATTATGCAGTTTTCATCAACTTTTTTTACACATTTTTCTAGTTCTATAAGGGAAATTGATTCAGCTAATTAAAACTTAATTGAGCCAGGTTTCCATAATTTCAGTTTTTGTAACAAGCCTCAGTCTCGTAGCACTGAAAGGGTCATCCGTTGCAGATACAGTCGAACTCAGATTTAACGTCGGTTTTGGAAAGTAGTAGTAGCCTTCTACTCGCATCGGGGTATCTGCCTCGTCTGCCGCGACTAGGGTTTCATCCCCCTGCTGCGGCAGACGACCCTGCCGTTGGTAATAGTTAGGGAATCACTGGCCATCACCTGAAGGAATCACCTAACATCCACTGACCAGTAATAACACTAAACATACATCATACCACAAAACTATAAACTCACAGGCGTGAGATCAAATTGCGGATTCCAAACACTAGGTACTACCAAGCAGATTTGGAATCAAACTTCTTTCCCACAGAGTATAAAAAGAAGCAAAAAGTCGGTGGTATTTTTTATTTGTATTGAAACTGGAGAATACAAGTATCTTCAATTGTGCGTGGCCCACTTTTTTTAATCTTCCACCTGTAACTTGTAAATTGAGGTATTCAAATCAGACGTCATTGCACAAGGGTCATAATGTTGCACAGAGTCGACGAAGGAACATTGTACGTTTCCTCCGATTGCGTTAAGGTGCAGGTGGTATCGTGGTGGCAGCAACAATACAAAACAGTATATATTCACATTCAGCATTCTGAACTCTGTTGGTTCGCACAAGGATGCACACAGGATGCAGGACGTGTCATTAGCATAGCACTCTTAGCAGTTGTGGTTTATGATTTATTCCTTCTCTTCCAAAACTCCCTCATTCTCTTCAGCCTTCACTTCTGACGCCTAATGGTACCTCCGTGACGTGCACTCAGGATCGTACACAAAACTGATTTCTTTTCTGTTTATTGATTGCTGAAGGAGTTACATGTGGGTCAGTGAAGCAACAGTTGGTATTGTGATTTTCAAACTGAAGAAGAAAGAGGCTACAAAGATCCTTTGTACAAATGATCTAATTTTCAGTTAGGTGTTGAGGGTAGAACAAACAGGTAGACACAATCAAATGGGTACAGCTGTGATCTTCTGAACGGGAATAGGAAAATGAAACATTACTAGAATTGTTTCAAGTGGTAAATTGGTATCTACAGCCCTGGGTAAAAACAATTCTCATAACTCGTAAATCAGTTTGTGGAGGCTCGTATTCTCAACACAGGTTCTCTGGGATATATTCAATTGTCGAGAAACGCCTCCTCTAATGATTTCTCGGTCTCTCCTATGATTTTCCTTTCCCTTCCCTTCCCTAATTCTGGCTCGTTTACTGTCTGATCGTGATATCACAATGCTATCAATGTCCGATCGCGATCTCCAGCAGTGCGATTAAAACACCGCTTCCTCGTTTATGGAAATATAAGAAGCGGCTGTCAGTCTGCGCAAACGAGCTGTAACCAGATCTAATGAAACAGTCGTGTTGGGAAGACGAAGAGGTTGTAGCTTTTTGCCATAGTGGTTAAATAGCTTGTTGGGACGAGGGGAATTAATTCATTTCCGAGCCAATAAGCGAATAGTCGACCGCGTGTCGGAAACGACGTGCGCCACTTCACGGAGTCATACTGACTTTTCATTTCCATCCTGAGATACTAAAAGGATGCATACATTAATCGATATGCCGTTCTGATAGGGAGAGACAGCTGACAGCCATCGGAATTCGCTATTTAACAATACGTTGTATTTTATTCTTTCTTTCGAGCAACCTTTTTTACGATCGTGGGAATTTCAATTAGAATTAATTCTGAATTGAATCCATAGATTCATAGGGTGCTTCCCCTTCCAGAAAATAGGGAAAATGGCCGGAAATATAATTCAGTGGCCGGGATTTCTCTCGAGATCATCCTAATTTGCAAATTAAAAGTAATATATATTTTATTACTCTAATTCTGAGTTGGAAGAGGGAATTTGTGAAAAAATCATTATTTTCACTTGTAACACGAAAGTTGACAAAAGAGCAATTCTGACTTGGGCAGGGAATTTTCTAACAAAATTATAATTATGAGCTGGAAAACTGAATAAATCAAAGAAACATATAAAAAAATTCCTGTAAAGAATTAGAATTATCCTGATATGCAATAGGGGATTTCCGAAAATAATTATAATACGAAGTTGCAACAAAGACTTTCAGTAACGAAATATGATTTTGAGACAGAGAATTTCAGTAATAAATATAATTTTGAGTTTGTGACAGGGAATTTCAGTAAATACATATAATTTTGACAAATTGACAGTGAATTTCCGTGAATAATTATAATTTTAACATTTGAACAGGGCATTTTGTAAAGAGTTATAATTTTGACTTTGGGACAAGCCATTTTTACGAAGAATTACAATTTTGAATTTGGGATAGGGCATTTTCTAAAAGAATTATAATTCTGAATCGTGACAGATGAATTCAGTAAAGAATTATAACTTCGACTTTGAGACAGGAAATTTTCTCAAATATTTATAAATTTGATTTGGGTCAGGGAATAAGTCAAATAAATATACAAAAAAATTCACCTTAAGAATTAAAATTATCCGGAATTGGAACATAGAACTTACGAAAATAATTATAATACGAAATTGAGACATAAAATTTCAGTAAAGAAGTATAATTTTGAGTTTGGGAAAGGGAATTTACGTGAAGGGCGATAATTTTTACTTTATGATAGAAAATTTCTGGGAAGCAATATAATTTTTAATTTGGGACAGAGAATTTCTGTAAAAAATCATAATTTTTACTTTGGGACAGGCAATTTCCGCAAAGAATTAGAATTTTTAGTTTGGAACAGAGAGTTTCTTGAAAAATTATAATTTCGTCTTGGAACAGGAAATTTTTGACATGGAACGGAAATTTTCGAAAAGAATTTTATTTTTATTTAGGAGAAGATTAAAAACATCCCTGTTCCAAGTCAGAATTCGTCAAAATTTGAAACAGGGAATTTTGGAAATGAATTTGATTGTGACTTGGTATGGAGAATTTTCTAAAAGAATAACAATTATGAATTTGGACGGGAAATAAATAAATTAAATAGGAAACAAAATCTCGTAAAGAATAATAATTTTGTCTTGGAATAGGTAATTTTTGCCATGGAACGCGAAATTTTTAAAAATAATGTTATTTTATTTCAGATTCAGAAAAAGGGAATTTACAAAAGCAATCCCTATTCAAATTCAGAATTCAACAGATTTTAAAAATACCTCGTTCCAAATCAGATTTTTTGTTGAAAAATGGTTTTTGTTTTTGCAAATAGAAATTTGTCAGAATATGAAACTACCCTCTTTCAAATTTTAGAAAAAGGTATTGACTATATTTATTAAGTATATTATAAAATTTTGTAAATAAATATAATTCTAACTTGGAACAGGAAAATTTTGGAAATTAATTTAATTTTCACTTTGAGGCTTTTGTTGTATTTTTGTCTCTAATGAGCGGAAAAGGACGTATTTTGGAAATATAATTTGGATTTGTTTATTAATTATATAAAATATTAAAAAATTTCTTGAAATCTTTACAAATCCTTTGAAAACATTGAATTTTTTTAACTCTTTTAAATTGACCTTAAGGCCATGTGACGAGTGGGTCACGTGACCGGCTTCCTACCTAACCGACACTTTTTTTATTTGTAAACTTATTTGTACACGAATAGAAACATAGAGTTGAAAATTTGGGATAATAAATAAGAAGCACTAAGAAACGCGGCTCTGGTCCTAAAGTTGTATAATTATGAAAAAAAATTATTACGAAAAAAATTTGTTTTCATAATTATAAAAATTTAGGACCAGAGCCGCGTTTCTTAGTGCTTCTTATTTATTATCCCAAATTTTCAACTCAAGTTTGCCTTTACCAGAGGCATAGATCTTCAGGTCATCCATATAAAATACATGAGTGACCTTATGCTCGCGCTGGTAAGTGTCGCCACAGAGGTATCCAGAAGAATATTGTAGTGCGAGAGATAGAGGCAGAAGTGTAATGCAAAGAAGCAAAGGGCTCATGGTATCGCCCTGAATGACGCCCCTCTGGAAGATGGTGTTGTTCGTTTTCACACGATAATTTCCAAATAAGATAGTGAATCTAGTTTTCCAAAGACGCATAAATCTCCCTATGCATCTTACTATGTGTGGATGCACCTTCCAGCTTTCCAACAGACAGATGATAAGTCTATGATAGGTTGGATCGAAAGCTTTCTGGTAGTCAATCCAGGCCCTTGACAGGACGCGTTGATGAGCTGCAGCGTCTTTACAGACACACATGTCAATCAGCAGGTTCTCCCGACAGCCTGCTACACGTTTTTTCGAGCCAGGTTGTTCGTACATCTCACGCCACACAGGCTCAATTCGCCGAACAATCCCGTTTCTTAGGACAGCTGTGAAGTGTTTTCAAACAAGTTATTGGTCTGTAATTATCTGGGTTGGACAAGTTGCCTCTGCGGAATGGGCGTCTGCGACTTCAAATATGAGGTGAATATGCGGGCCGAATGTTGGTGTGTGGAAGTAAACTTTTTGCACCACAAGTTCTTGACATAATCCGGTCCAGCACCGGAAAAGTTCTTTGTGCCTCTAAGTGCTTTTTCACCTCTTTGGCAGTGATTGATGGACATTTCTTCTCAAATTTTATGAGGTTGTTGCAAAATTCCTTGAAGCGGATGATATTGTCAGTATCTTCTTTCAACATTAGTGTTTTCGGGATCTTGTATACCTCTCTTCAAAAAGTCTCTACCTTCTTGGGCTTGGTGGATTTTTGACAAAAACAGGATGATCACTGAAGAGGCGAAATGGGTCCGCGAGAAACGTTTGATTCTCCCTGATCCATTTTTCCCTCTTCTGTATTCTCATCCTTGCTTCAGATAACAGCCGTATTGTGTCAAAAATATGCTGCTTGATTGTCGGCAGCTTTGACTTGTCCAGTGTGTGATTCAAGATCCTCAGTTCTTGGGCGAGCTTTGGAACCCTTTTCGTGAACGGTCTATCAGGTGTTATGTAGTCAATCACACATTGATCGCGGGACGCATTCTGTCTTGCCCATCCAATCTTCTTGTTCAGTTGATGCAAGCGTCTTTTGGTCTTTTGATAATCGTCGGTTTGAGGCTTCTATTTGAATCAACCAAAACTCTCGCAGCACCATAAACTGAGAAATTGATGGTCCAGAGGTAGGACTCTTGTGAGATTTCTCCACGAAGGGAGGCATCCATTTCAGCCAGATCTTGGCGCTTAGGAGGAACATGCATGTTAATGTTCGTTCTTGTACTGAAATCGTGATCATCTCTCAGAAGGTGCCCTCTTTCCGCGGTTGGTTTAAATGTCGCGTCCTCATCTTCAGCTGCAGCTTGATCAAGCAATGTTTGGTGAAGCGTTCCGCGAATATATCCATTTATTGAGAGGTAGGCACGTTGATTTCGCAACGATTGCATCGAAACGTGCTGAAGCTCTGGGTGTTTCTGGCACCACAGAGTATGCATACGCGCTATAAAGCCTCGATGAACAGGGACAATGCTGCCATCGTAGCAGTCTGGCATGTCATCCTTGAGTTGATTCGTCCACCTAATGTGGGCGTTTTGCCGGTTTGTCGTCGTGTTTCCATCTAAATTATTTTCAGCACCCTGAACTCTAGGATGATCGGCATTTTTTGCCGACCCATTGTCGGGGGCTCTGCGCGGTCGATCATTTTGAACCACATCTACAACTTTTTGGTGTTTTGGTGGTTTCATTGTTGTTCCCACGAGCAGCTAGGGAAAGGGTTTGTCCATCCTCCTAGAGCCCCGCGTGCAAGGATGAGGCTGCATACTCTGAGAGGTGCCCGGTATCCCAGAATCACCGTTTAAGATATCTCACCCATGTGCCATTCATCTTTCGGCACGGTTGTTACGCCTCTGCTTAGGGGTTATTCCCTTGGGACCATCCTAGGACATTTTACGCGAAAGGACATGGTCATAGATGAGAGTTCAGAGGTCAGAGAGCAAATAAAAAAGTTTATATGTCATAAGTTAAAGGTGAGGGATAACATCCCAAGGAGCAAAGGTCAGATGTCAAAGATCCATTCAACATTGCCACTCATAGTTGCCGAGACTCCTAGCAAGAATAGCAACATTGCAGCGGGGTGGCTCTCGTATGAAGACCTATAGAATAAATGAAGGGTCGGGGAATAAAAGGCCCTAATCCCGTTTTTCCCAATTTCTTAGGACACCAGAAAGACGTTCGCTCGGTAACCTTGTGAGATAGGACTTTGCCTGACTTTGAGGAATTTAAGAAAAATGAAAAACTTTTTTTGAATTTTTTCAGTTGACATCCTCGAATTGGCGTTTGGTTGAGGAGTTCAAAAATGTGTAAGAGTCAATTTCGAAAAATTTGTGGGATAGGCCCTTCTGTTTCCCGACCCTTCAAATATGTCCTGAGATAGGACCGCGGCCGACTGGCAGCGCTGACTGTACTTTTAGGCTGACAATTATTCAAATGCATGAGGAAAATACGAATTTAAATTATTTTAATTGTTAAAATACGTTTTTGGCATATATGTATCTGGAAAAAATATTCTGTAGCATATGATATATCCAATAATATATCCTATAAATTAATAAGTACTAATAAAAGGTGAAGAAAACATTATTTTGATGATTAAAATACGAATACACTTTTCACAGATTTCCAATAATAATTCTACAAAACGAGCATTAAATTTTTAACAATAACATGTTTAAATATTGTCAACTGTGAAAATAGTAAATTTCAATTCAATTTTTTTCTATTGACATATATAATGATAATTGAAAATTGAAGCTTACGCTTAATTGAAATAAATTATAAAAATTTCTGTTTCTATTCATAGCTAGAAAATAATTTGCTTTATTTCATTATAAGGCATTTATAATCATTATTATGTTATAAACAAATATCTATTTTTACAAATATGTCGAATATTTCCAACGGTTTATACTATAAAAAATAGAATTTATAGAATAAATAAATATTGATAAAGTTGTTGATAAAAATATGTACCGTTCCAATAACAGATTCATCCTTTCCAAGTATCGGATGCTCCTTAAGAATATCCTTACGACCAAAATGCTTTGCACAAACTACATGCCATTAATTCAAAATTAGCTTTCAAAATAGCTCTTTGCCAGATATTTATTACTTTTTCGTCATTCCGTATGGTATAAACTTGCAGCTTCTCGGAGCAGTTCGTGTAATCAGAATTGCATCCAAAAACAACACACTTATACCCTATTATTCCTGTTCATCACAAAAAAATCTTGATAAATTTTCAGTCTAAAAGCGTCAAAACTTAATCCTAAAGAAAAAGTTGAAAAAAGTCCGTTTTTATAATCAAAAAGCACTTCGGACATCAGGTTCGTAATCTTTGTTCTGACAAACCTCGTATTTCGAGTGACAAAAATCTGTTTTACTTTGATTTCTAAAGCAATACCTGGAATCCAATTTGGATCAAGATAGGGGAAATTAACATCCTGTATATGGTGCATCATGTAATTGAAAAGAATTATGATTTAGAGGGGTATTAAAGTGTCCAAACTCATATTCATGCTGAACATATTATTCTTTAAAAATAACTTCGTGATTGCCATGATGACTGCATAATTCTTCAATAACTAACATCGCCTCTTTCATATTATTTATCATTCCTTAAACGCCTTAAAACATCTGCTAAATATGCATAACGATCTTTTTCATAACGCCTCTTCCAGACTCCTCATTCTCAGTCAGAAATTTATTTAAAAATATCGATTTGATTATTTATTTCTGGACAAGCTTATAGGTAGTCACGCGATTCTTGAAGAATCAACCAGTTTTCTGTTTAATGCTTGCACCATGCACCTATGCATGCGTAACGAGTTATACATCATAACTATGTTAACGCTTATCCATCGAGTGTAAAAAAAAAAAATAACGAGATAACAGTTCAGTTGAAAACTTGGCATACCAGGTTACGTTAGATAAGCTTATCCGGAACAGAATAACGATTAAAACAAAAATATTTCGATAATCCATTAAATAGCAATCTACAACTTCTCCTCAAGAGACTTAAACTCCCCACACTATTATTGCAAGGAAATAAATAAATTAATCTTTCGATTAGTTTTACGATTTCGTTTCATCAGATGATTTTCTAAACATTTTAGATTTTTTTTTGCATTTGGATCATTATAGAAGTTTAATTCCTAAAATAGAGATGTGGTATTGTTTAAAAAAAAAGAACAAAATCAAAGTACTGCCCTGTAAAGCCGTATCCCTTTCTGCAAAATGAATGGTCTAAAAACATGCAATTTCGATAGTTTTAGTGTTGTTGGCTTTTTGCTATGCTTATTTCTGTATGCTTGCACCGTCAGATGCACGGAGAAAAATGGAAGTTTAAACGTAACATCTAGATGTTAAGGGTTAACATATTTTTCGTTTCACTATAGGACAGCAATCTAGATGTTCAAAGTTAGTATCTGTAGATTAAAAAGTGAAATATCACATGTATGATTATTTCAAATAACGGCTGTAAATATTTGAGGAGTTTACTTATTTCTGATAATTTAAGAAATTAATTGATATTTTTTTTTGCAACTTTAAAATTGAACTCGAATGTTCGGACATAAACCAAAAAGATATAAAGAGAACGAATTATCAATCACATGATACATTCAGACAACTTGAGGTTATGTTTGATATTTGTTATTAAAAACAAAAAATAAAAACTGTTTAAGTAAGCTGAGAACGAATGATTTGTAATGAGCATTTAAAATTCTACTCTTTTTCAGTCACTTAAACTCAACTTTTATTTTAAATTTACAAACATTTTGACATGAATTCGAGTCAATATAACCTCAAATTTAAGAACCTTGTTCCCTCGTGTACCTCGTGTAGACAGACAAAAGTCGTTATCTATTTGTAATTAAGAATAGCTAATTTTTATCGTTAGGAAATGTTCCAAAATTGTAATATTCCATAATTGTAATATCGAAAATATATCCGTGAAATACAGTCGTGAAATTCCAATGTCCGATGCGCATGCGCTCGGACAAGGTTAACATCTGAATGTGTTTCAGTTTAACATAAAAATATTTTTCCGCCTAACATCTCAAAAAGATAGTAGATGTTCGACATGAATATCTGCATTTTAGGTGGTATAATCTCACCCTTTGAACATCTACGTTTAAACATCCATTTTTCTCCATGTGGTAAGAAGCGATATTTCACTTCGATTTTATTTGCTCTATGTTTATATATTATTATTTAAGGAGATAAAAAAAGCTTTTCTAAACGCATTACAAGCTTTTCTCCGCAAGCAAGAATTCACGAATAATAAGTTTATTGCTTTGTTTACATATTGTATTTATGTACAGATGAGTCAACTACATTATAACATTCTTTGTGTGAGAATATCAAAATAAAAATACTAAAACCTATTTTAAATTATTCATATTGAACCACTTTTATTTTTTGACTGGATTTCATAAAATTTGGGGAAATTCATCCTGAAAACATCCATGTCACATAAGTTGCATGCCGATCGTCTGCTTTTCCACATAAATGTATCACAAAGGACTATTTCAACTCATCATAAGTGATATCTGTGAATCTCAAATATTAAACAAAAAATTTGTTATTATTATTTATAAATTTTTTATTTCAACTTTATATTTAAGGGTAGGTGCGCTACAATAAATGTTGCGTACTTTTGGATTTATAATGTAAAGAAATAGCCGTGCCAAGTTTTATTGAGGTATATTTATAAAAAAATTCTTGGTTGAGAAAAATGTGGACAATCTCTGGGACTTAAGGGGGTAGACTTTTTGGTAATCACCCTTATTCAGTATTTTCTATAAAATTACCCTAGACACAAAATTGAATACAACCCTATATGCACGTATTTATACTTCCTTAGATACTTTTACACCAAAAAGTTATCAGAAAAATCTGGAAATTATCCTATAAACTATACTCAGTATTCACTTTCTTTAGTTTCACGATAGTATGGACACAACACAAGGGGTTCAAGAAGACAAATCTGATTATGCTTTTAACAATTTCAACACCGCGACTGATAGATTCCTTTAAAGCAAAAAAGATTTTTTCCATGAAAAGAATTTGAAACATAGAAAACAAATTTATTTAAAAAACCTTTTTAGTTTGAAATTTGTTTTGCTTCTCAAAAATTATACGATTCTAATGAATCTCTCAAAGCAAACCCTCGAAAGGAACGAGGGTAAAAAAAATCTGCCAAATAATACATTCTTACTAGCATTGAATACAAAAAATACAGTAAAATAAAAAATAAAAAATATATATATATTAGAAGTCATAAAAGTTTCATAATAGAATCTTGTGAATACAATAGAATAGAATCTTGCAATCAGCCACGTTGCATTGGGCTAACTCCCCGATGCAACGAACCATGCGGTTACGTCACCAGTATCACGCAGTGCCACTCACAATAGGCCTCTCCCGGATGGAGGCCAAGGTTCAGTTGGGAGTGGCAATAGGACTGAACCGAGGCGACGACCAGGCCATGGCCCCGGACAAGTGCGAGAACATAGATTTAAGTGGTCGGACCAACTCAGGAGGGACATCCTCACCTGTTGGCAAAGAAGCTCACCGGCGCGAAGAGGATTCATGCAGAGGTTAAACGACCTTTGGGTCAATATGCACCCGGAATATGCTCACAAAACGCCTCAATATTTAAAAGATCAGGTATCCTTTTTGCACAAAAACTGATATAAAGTTCTTTATCAGTAAGAGAAGGAGCAACGTCCTCCAGCGAACATACCACCCGTTTCAGCAAGACCACCTTTGCAGATAGCCGATAATGCTAACATGAGAAGTAGGAGATCTATCCACCAAAAAATCTTTCTCAGGTTGGACAAATTATCTGAAGCTAATACTGCTCTCCCCGATTTGCTCCCCAGAGATCTTAATCTCTGGAATCTGAACTGTGTAGTTTACAAGTGTAAACTGTTGACCATCAAACGGCTTTGGACGCAAAAAATAAGATCTCTTTCAACAGCGAAGCAGCGCCTTGAACGGCGAGTAAAGTGGATTCAGGAAAATTCCACCTTTTGTAATCTTCCTTCCCGTCTGTACAATAAAACGTCACGTGCCGTTAAAAATCCGCCTAGAGAAAGAGTGTCCACTAATTACTGCTGAAGGAATGAAGAAAGTTATCGCTAGAACTAAGAACTTTTTAGCGCCAGGGCTAGATAAAATCAACAGCGTTTGGTGGAAGAAGTTGACTTCTACGCACCAACATTAAGCTCGTATATTTACTGCTATCTTGAACGGAGAACAACCTATTTCGCACTGGCTAGTGAAAGGACGCAGGGTATTAATCCCTAAGACCGGAGATTTTCCAAGTACAAAGAACTACAGGGCCATAGCTTGTTTAAACACCAGCTACAAGCTATTCACTGGCTTGCAGGGAGAACCTGTTATTAGACAGGTGTATTGCCCAGGACTCGATCAGTTATCGACGCAATCTGTCCATTACTTGGATTGACTACCGTAAGGTATTCGATAACACGAACCATGAGATACTTATTAAGCTCCTAGAGTGCCTGGCGTTGCATCCAAAAATATCAATATCTATAAGAGAGCTTATACTCTTGTGGCGAACAAGATTTGTCATAAAATCTGACAAAAGACAAGTGTCTACCAGCTATATCACATATAAGAGGGGGGTATTCGAAGAAGACTCTCTAATTTCGATACTTTTCTGCATCTTCTTCTTGCCTCTATCTATTGTACTCCGAGGCAAAAGCTCTGGATACCTATGTGGCCCGCCAAACAGAATAGAATATAAGGTCAACCACCTTTTATACCTGGATGACCTTCAACTCTTTGCTTTTTTGAAAGAGGACCTTAAAATCCTTGAGGAAGACTGGAAACTACATCATCGCGTGATGATCAGGATATTCAACTCATAGGCGGAAGCACTAGTCAACATCTTGGTAATAGAGAAACATATGCATATTTTGGAATACTGCAAGCGGGAACCCAAAATGTGCGTGTGTTAAAAACGGCCTTTCAAAAAAGATATCGCCAAATTCCCAGGAAAATTTTGGCTTGCGCATTATCTGAAAAGAATAAGATCCAGGCGACCAATATGCTGGCCGTTCCTATACTGCTCTACAAGTTTACTGCAGTAAAGTGAAACGTCAATGAGTTGAAGCAAATTGACCGAATCACATGCAAGATGATCACAATCCATCAAAGTCATCATCCCATATATTCCGTACCTCGAATATACATCCCTCAAAATAAAGAGGGTAGAGGCTTACTAAGCTTGGAGTGTCTTCATCGAGAAATGGTTTTGGCTACAGCCTGCTGAGTTCTAAATAGTACAGATTCTCTTATGCGACTCATACATCAACAAGAAGTCGTCAGTGCTGCGGCGTTTCTATACCGTGCCGCAGATAAGGCCGCAGAGAAGCTTAGTCTCCCATTAGCTTACCTTAGTGTACTGCGACCGCATAGTGAATGCACTTGTAGAGGATTCCAACTGCCGAGCGTGCAAGCAAGAGCCAGAAACACTTGGACGTGTTCTCAGTGGCTGCTCAAAGTATGCATGCTACAGGTACATAGGGGAACACAATGTGGCTCTAAAAGTGTTATATTACCACCTTAGGCACTTCTATGGTAATGAACAATTGCCCGTCTTGCCATACGCCCAGGGAAAACTAGAGTCCGTTGTGGAGAATGACCAGTGTAAGATCTGCGGGAAGTTCTCATTCTATTTTATTATCAGTGCTACGAAGACTGATATTGTCCTTCAAGATCTAAAGACCAAGATAATTCACGTGATTGAATTCTCAGCACCATCCAATGGTTATATCACGGCAAAGGAGGGAGAAAAACAGGCAAAATATCAAGCCCTTCTTTTCGAGCTGAGCAGAAAGTACCAAGGCTACAAAGTCCATCTTATAGTTCTCATAATCGGCTATCTGGGTGGTATGAAAGCTTCATTTCTTAGTCAACTCAACAATATTCCGGCTTGCCAGCGTCAGGCTCATTCCATCGCAAACCGGATGCAAAAGCCTGTTCTTCTGGTATCACTTCATCTGGTCCGTCAACACTTCCTAATAAAATTTTACAGAGATTCGTAGCTCTAAAAAAGTATCCAGAGATGAAATCTTCATCTCAAACTGTCCCGTCTGCCGCGTGAGGTCACCCGCGGCTAGAGACCTGGCTCCAAGGAACAATGTTGCACGATGTTCTGTCCCGTAAATTTCCCGCTCTTGCTTATCTTCGAGGACAGAAGTGGATGACGTACACGTTCCAGTTGCATCGGGGTTGGTTGCTTTAAGAAACCGTAATCGTAGTTTTCGGAGCCTACAACTTCTCCTCTCAAAAAAAATATGAATTACACAATTTGTAATTACAAACATTTCTTGAAAATCTACATTTGGCGGGCCTGTTTTTATAATGGACTTTGAATGAATTTGTGAAACTTTTGTATGAGCACTGTCTAGTATTAATAAATATTATGTAAGACTAATCGATAAAGTTTAGCGCTGGGGCTAGTATGAGTTAATTTTCCAAAATCCATACTCGTCCTTTACGATTCGAAAACAGATTAATTTGAGATAAAAATCCGTAATACAGTGTACAGCACGTTGTGTGTGTAGTAAAGCTGTATAGGTAACCTTCTTATAGATGTCACTTCTTTTTCAATTGTAATAAGAACATTATGTAATACTTCAATTAATAACATTATTAGTTTTCATTTATACTTGCATTGTAAAATTGTAAATTGTAAAATCGACATTCCTTGCGAACAGCACTCCTTCAGCGTCCTCAGTTTACCAGTCATTGGCCCTATTCTCTTGCACATCTACAATGCATCTTTGCAGGTGGGAATATTTCCTGATGCCTGGGAAGAGGCGATTATTCGTCCTGTTCCTAAAATATCTAACCCTACCTCTCTCAAAGACTTCCGTCCTATATTTATCCTGTGTGCTTTGTCCAAACCTTTCGAACGTATTTTCCATCAGCAACTTACTGCACACATTGAAACAAGCAATTTAATGGACCCAATGCAAGCAGGGTCCCGTGCAAGGCATAACACACTTACAGCTCCACTTAAAGTAACTTCTCTTGGAGTAGTACATATACGAGCCAGGTGTTGATACATAGAAGTGAATTTCTTCCACCAAAAGTTTTATTTCATCTGGCCCTGGCGCTGAAAATTTCTTAGTTCAAGCTATTACTTCCTTCACTTCTTCAGCAGTAATTAGTGGACAATCTTCCTCTGGACGTTGCAGCCTTTGCCTTTGGCAACAGTTACGCATTAATGATATATGTGAAGCGTCTTTAGCTTCAGCTATTTTATTGTAATTTTTATTTTCTATTTGTTTTCGGGTGAACTAGGTTTTTAATCATTAGCTACGGACTAACAGTAGTTCAAGTTGATAATCATATGAGGATGTTATAAATTAATTTAATACGATGTTTGAAATCTTTTTCGATGATGTTGTACGTACAAAATTAGGAGCATGAAGTAGTTTGTAGTTCGGCTTATACTGCTGTTATCCTTACACAACGGCAGCGAGCGTAAAATGTGACAATGGTCGCCTGTGGATGCTTTCTTATAGCTATATTCTGCCACTCCATAGGTTTTAAGTAGCCTGCTTCCTTATGGGCTAGGAAGTTTCTTACAATGCGACATAGCATGAATACATGTATGTTTTATATTCTTCCATATTGTCTTCACTTCATGCCTCAGCTCGCTATACTTATGGGTCTCGGTTGTGTGAGTCACCTGCAAATTCTGGTTAAGTGGACACGCAATGTCAATGACGTACACTGTTTCGTCTTTTTTCTCTCGCATCACGATATCAGGGCGATTGGCTTGGATATAATGACCCGTCTCGATCTTAACATCCTAATATAAGATGTAATATTTGTTTTCTAAAACGAAAGCTGGAATGTATCTACAAAAAGGCACCCATTCTATTAAGAGTCCTAGGCTAAGGGCAAGTTGTTGAAGTGTAATGTCCGCACCTCATTATGTCTGTGTGTATATTCTCTTTGAGCTATTACGCGACAACCATCTCTAATGTGCTCGACATATTCTTTGGTATCTCCACATAATCAGCACTGGTCAACCACGTCTTGATGTAACACATGTTTGCGATAATTTTTGGTGCCGACAACCCTGTCCTAAATCGTAATGGCGAATCCTTCCGTTTCTGGATACAGTACGCCCTTTTTAAGCCAAATATTATATGCTTCACTACCTACTTCATATTGATCTAACGTCTTGGTGTGCTCGCCGTGAACGGCTTATTGTTCCCATTGCGTTTCTAATTCGTTGTAAAGCATTGTATAGCGCAATATCTTGCTTTCTGTTAAAATAGTCTCATAAGTGTATGTGCCATTCCGCGACAAACATCATTAATGTGCTTAATGAATTCGTTGGTATCTTCACACAATCGGCAGCGGCCAACCACGCCTTGATGTAACACGTTTTTGTTATAATTTCTGGTGCTGACTACCTTCTCCTGAATCGCAATGACGAACCATGTAATTTCTAAAAACAGGACATCCTGTTTCATTCAAATATTGGATGCCTCAGTATCCACTTCATGTTGGTCTAACCTTTTTGGTGTGCTCGCCGTAAATGGATTTTTGTCTCCATTCCGTTCCAGATTCCTCTCTGGTTTCTGCCCTGATATTCAAGGCCTTCTCTGAGTACAAATTTATGGGCGTGTAATCGAGATCCATTGTACAGATTGTGCTGTCAAGCGCAACATCTCGCTCGCTGTTAAAATAGTCTAGCAACTATAAAACTTGTGACTTACGCAGTTTCCTGACATCTACAACGCCCTTACCCCCTCTGTATCGTGGCAGAACTACCCTTTCAATCGCCGAATTACTGTGGTGCATTGAGTGCTTCGACATATCTAGGGGGAAGCATGGGCTTTAATTTCCCTTATTTTGCTTGCCGAATTGAGTGAACTCGTTCTCTCGTTCTACGGTCCCTAATTTCCTTCTGGTTAAATGCACTATTCTGCTTTTATCTAATCGGAATTCCATGTGTTTATCATTGGAAAACTGCTTTGAGACATTAGTCACTTGCTGCAATTTCTCGTCCGAACTACCGTATACCTTCAGTTTGTCCATGTATAGAAGATAGGTCACTTGATGACCATCCTCATTATCATGTATTCTGAACCCATGCGATGCGTTATTTAATGTTTTTTTCAATGGATTCAACGCTAAACAGAACCATAGTGCACTGAAGTACTCTTCTTGAAATATACCCATCTTAATACGTATGGATTCAGTTATCTTTGGTTGTCCATGATCAAGATACTTGATTCTTGTACTCGAAAGCATCAACGCACGACTTAGGAGGTCAATTATGCGTGGGCAGACTTTGTAAGTTTGAACATTTCAACAGAATAGTCATGTGGTGCGGAAGGAAACGCTTGCTTGTAGTCCATGTATGCCATGTGCAAGTTCCTTTGATTTGACGAGCTTGAGTCGTAGCAACAGCGTCTATGGTGACTAGATATTCACTGCCTCGCGATTTTTTACAACATCGATTTTGTTCTTCTGTAAGGATATCTTTCTGGTCGCAGTGAGAATATACCTTATCGGCAATGATAGTTTGAAGACATTTATAAATTGTTGGAAGACAGGATATCGGTTGAAATTTATATGGATTTCGAACGTCTGGTGACCTTTTAGCATGAAGCCTGGCATCATATCGATGATCTTATGAAAAAACCTTGTTGATGCAGGATGTACACTCGTTAGGTACTTGTACCAGATGTTGTGTAACTTGTCCAGACCTGGAGCTTTTTAGTTGCTTGCTCTTTTCAAAATAGCTGAAACATGTAAAGTTGTGATGCTAGTCAAATCCATATCAGGTTTATTACTAGCTATTGTCTTCTCTAGTTGGAATAACGTGAGTCTAAATTTCTTCTGTTAGTTTTTGCCCAAGCAACCGACTAATAGTTAGTCAATAGCTGACATCCATATCCAACCTGATCTTCAATGGTGGATCTCCATCACTTTCTGGATCTCTGTTGGTTTTACATGACTATACTCTAGTAAAGCATGACTAAAATTCTTTTCAAGCTTCTGTAGTGTTTCTGGGATTTCGCTGTTTGCATCAACGTTATGAATGTCTGGATGTGGTTCTAGTGGATCCGGTACTTGATGTTCGTTGTCCCTAGCACCTAAGCCGTCAGCTTCATTGAGGTCTCTGCTGTCCACATCTTTCGAAGAAAGTTTATCAATAGGAAGTTGCTGTTCCACTTCCATTTTGAGGGTAGCTATTTCAACAGCCGAAAGCAATCTGTTTGCAGATATTGACTGTTTTTGGTTTGCTAGATTTTGCTTATCTATTCTTGTAGCTAGCTTTGAGAACTTAAATAAGAAGACCCCATAGTGTTCTCTCGTCACACTTTACCCACCTTACTCTGCCAAAAAATAGAGGTGCATAACATTTCTGTTCATATAGTATGCCCATTTTAACCGCCTTCTTGGTTGCTGAACCTCTGCTTCCCTCTCTCTAGTTAAATGAGGCAATCTGTCTCTGGTTGAATGAGGCTATCTGTCTCTGGAGGATGTGGTGATGCTGGATCATCATTGGGTAGCACAGAAACATCAATTGCCGCTGCTTTATCATGTGATGCGGCTTTCTCTAACTGATGTTTACTGTCGATATTTCTTTAGCGTCAAATCATCCTACTATTTAATCTTCATTACTCGGTCTTCTGTGAGGAGAAGATTAATTTTGATGTCCTTCATCTTATCGATAGATCTTTTCACTGAATTTTTTATATGCTGAGATACTTCGCAGCAAACTTCGTCCTGAAGTTGTATCCTTTCCAACTTTTGGTTTTAAACTTCGCGCTTTCGTAGTAGAGACGCACCAATTCCTCTTGGTATCCCACTTGATGCTCTCTCGCGGTATTTCTGTTAAAGTAGTCGGCTGCAAATTACTAACTCTAGACAAAACATCATCAGGCACGGTCGATAATTCACTATTTACCGTTAGTTGCAAGTGTTCTTGATAGCCACCTGCTTGATTAGTGAAATCTGCCTTACTATCTCGCAGCTTACTATCACCACCATTCCGCATTATGTGGCTTCCAGCGATGGAAACAGGGGCGCCCCGACGATCCTCGGGAAGAGACAAGCGTTTCAAAATCTTAAAAAAACTCTCCATGATAATTTATGGGGTTTGGTGTTCCTCTTAGTCCCTTTTCTCTTCGTTCCCTACTAGTCTGGCAGGCAAACCCTGTCAGTAGTAGTGCTACCGCCAATATAGCCGCCAAAGTCATGAGAGGAAAGCTCAATCCCTACCGCGACGTCAACGCGAAAACACCTTCAGTAGGGTTATTATTAGTATTTAAAATTTATGTCTCAGGCTTAAGGTGGTTACTGCCCAATATATCGGAGACATTTGTTTTTAGAGTTGGCTTTTTTCTCTTTGAATAGTCTGGACGGTATATATAGTCACGGTATGTATCAGTAGTCACGGACGCATTTTTGGTAATGCAATCAAGTGATCTGATATGAGCAATGCGTTAAATTTTATATAAGCACGATGTGTACCATACAAGTGCACGATGGTGGGACCTGCAGCTTAAGGTGGGATCCGAACCACCACGGTTATTATGTTTGAGAAGTTGAAGGCTCCAGAAGCTACGATCAAGGTTCCTTAAAGCAACCAATCATGATTCAAGTGGAACATGTACGCCATCCACAGACGAGACACTTGGAGATGAAGGTTTCATCTCTGGATACTTATTTAGAGCTACCAATCTCTGTAGAATGTTATTAGGTACAGTGTTGACGGACCAGATAAAGTGATCCCAGAAGAACAGCCTTTTGCATCCGGCTCGCAATGGACCGAATCTGACGCTGGCAAGCCGGAATCTTGTTGAGTTCGCTAAAAAATAAAGCTCTTATACCACCCAGATAGCCGATTATGAGAACTACAAGATGGACTTTGTAGCCTTGGTACTGTCTGCTCAGCTCGAAAAGAAGTGCTTGATATTTCGCCTGTCTTTCTTCATCCTTTGCCGTGTTGTTACCATTGGATGGTGCCGAGAATTCAATCACGTGAATTATCTTGGTCTTCAGATCTTGGAGGACAATATCAGGCTTTGTGTATTCGAGGTACGGAAGATCTAGGATGATGACTTCGATAGATTGTCATTATCTTTCTTGTGCTTCAGTCAACTTGCTTCAACTTATCGACATTCCATTTTACTATACCAAACGTGTAGAGCAGTATAGGAACAGCCAGCATATTGGTCGCCTGGATCTTATTCTTGTCAGATGATTCGGAAGCCCAAATTTTTTTGACAATTTGGCGATACCTTCTTTCAAAGGCCATTTTTTATGAGTTGATCATCCTGATCCTCACCCGATGATGTAGTTTTTAGTCTTTCTTTGCGTAGATCGACGCAGGCACACTTCTACAGTCCAAAGCTCATGTCAATTGCTTCACAGTACCTATTTACCGCCGCCACGAGGATGTCAAGGTCATCTTTTGAAGAGGCAAAGAGTTTCAGATCGCCCATGTATGTAGAAGTGCACATGACGTTTCATTGGACATGATTATTATTATTATTATACCATTGAACTAAATCCCTTTCGAGGCAAGCGTTACTCACTCGTTTCTAGCCGGGGATCAGGAAGTTCATATAAGAAATGTGAGAAAGGGAAGTGTACGTGGCGGTATAAGGGTGTGCAGGGGGGGGGGATTTATAGATTAATCACGTTCATTCCGCGAAAAATTAATCAATATTACTCCGATGCAGATGGCATAAAAAAAATTTTCGAAATTGAAAGGGTTTCATGGCAATGAGATGTTATCGGAAGTACTGTAGTTCGATTCAATCGCGCATTTAATATAAAAATGATCAAATTTCTAGAATCAAAAATGTCCTAGTCTAGCTTCACGATCCTAGCAATCGACAGTTGTGTTATTTTCATTCAAAGATTTCAACAAAGACAAATTACATGTTTACGTCTAACTGAGAATTTATTTTGATACTAAATCTGGACCATTTTTATCAAGTGAAAATCATTCTACTGCTAATCATTTTGATTCAACTTCAAAATGAAGGTAATACGGGTACCGGAAATATTTGTACGCAGCAACTTGCACGAGCCCAACTGTGCACGTTGTGGGTCGGTATTACAGCTTAGTACATCTTAACTGTGCACGAGTACGTATATTCAATAGAATTCACACAGCACTCATAGATAATGATTATTTAATATTCAGAGATTTTAGTTAATAACGTATAATTCTCTCAAAATTCTTAAAAAATAAACCCTTAGCGGTTTTCGAAAAAATGTTCAAAGTGCAACAAATCAAGCAAGTGACGTTCCTGACTCGCAATCACTTTTATTAAAAATCATTACAATTCCAAAATAATCAATTTTACTCTAAGTAAATTTTAATTAGTCTATATATACCTGCTTGAAAAGCTTTAAATTTTCCAAAAAGTTGTGAAATTTAAGTCAAGCCGTTTTACCCATTTCCATGATTCAATAAATGTTTTAAAATAATGCTAGGATAAAGTGCTTACATTCAACTAGTTCTAAGCTAAGTTTCAAAATTTTGTTTTCATTAATTTAGAAATGAAAAATTGAAATATAGCTCAAATTTCCACTTGATGACATGACTCCAAATACAAATTCGCACACAAAAATTGAGAAATTATGGACAAAGAATTTCGTGAATGATTTATGCTTATGCGAATCAATTGTATTAAGTTAAGGAATCTAAGATTTATGAATAAAGATAAATATTTTAGTTCTAAAGATGCTTAATTATGCCTTGAAATCTGTCCCTAAAGTTTCTTTCGCACTCGGTACCACTTATATTTTAGAATGCAACTAGAAGACCTTTGCAAGCAAGCACAAGAATTTTATCTGTTCGTGAATCATCATTGAAAATGTGCAGACTGTAAAAGATGTCGAAATTAAGGACAGAATTTATCAGAGAAAGGACTATTTATTGAGAACTATTAATAATCATCTCCTTAAAATGTTATTTTAAAAGTGCCTATCAAAAAGTGATTGATAACCAATTTGGAGATTTTTTTTTAATGCAAAATTTATGTCGACTCATCTCTTCTCGTATCTTGTGTAGTTTGACGAGCGAAATGGAATTTTTTATTTCTTATTTTTTGTTGTGCGATCAAAATTTCAATTTTCGATTTTTCAAGAAAATTCAAAAAGTTGCGATGACAATATTGTAGGGTGTTCAAAAAGCGACGTTTTTCTTTTCTTGAGTTTTTTTTCATATCGTGCGTCGTTTGGCCTAAAATATTAATTTTCGTTTTTTTTTTATAAATGATATAACTCTAAAAATTTCTTTTTCATCAAATGAGTCATGCGAATAAATGTTTTTTTTATGTACTACGAATGGCAGTACATAGAGTTCTTAAACTTAAAAAAAGTCTTAAAAACTTAAAAAGAAGGTCTCAAAACGTAGACATTTAATAAAAACGAGGTAAGGGACTTCAACTGTTACGAAAATCTGATATCTTCTCTGATGGGAATGTAAAAAAATACAACAAAATATTTTTATTTCTCATTGTTGACAGAAACGGTTTGTATGCAGGTAATTTATTATAATTTTAATCTCCCAAAAATATTTCGTTAAAATTAACTAGAAAACGTTTTTAAAACTAATTCAGTTTATCTATACATAATAAATCTATTTCGAATCCTCTTGTATGAGCAGAACACGCAGCCAAATGTAATTTTCATTCGGAAATTTATCTGTACACTTGATTTTTGAAATTGATATTTTCATTCTATTTTGGGTGCATAATCTTTTTTTTTTGAATACTCAATTTTTTTTTAAATTTCATTATAAGAAAGTCACGGTCCAAATTTTACCACTATTTCGCAACTACCCTTAAATGTCTACAAATTAAAATTAACCTTTTTTATCTGAAAGAATTGAAAATAGAGGAATTTAATTTGATAAGCAAACATCAGTCCTATTGTTTTCTCAAGGATCATTTCGCTGACCCAGCCACCCAGGAAAATGCAACTTTCGTTTAGCCAAATACGTAGTGCAGAATTTGTGCAAATTTTTGCAACATAAATTAGGATTTTAGCAACACCAAAATGACCTGTTTCTTAAAAAAAGACAATGGTAGGACCAGGGAAATATCTCTCCAGGCCGACCATCATCCAAATGGAACAATATATAGGCTCACTTTTGTCGTCTTGATGTTTGCTAATTTGTGAAACCAACTTCAACCATTGAAAACTACTTCCTATGCAGAAAACACCTTGATCGGAGTTGCAAAACATTTCGCCAGCCCAGCCATAGTCCAAAATCAATTTTCTATGGACTCAATCTTTTCGTCTTATTTTCTGAAAATTTGTATAACCAACTCTAATCCTTTAAAACCACGCCCTATGCAGAAAATGCTATGTCAGTGCCAGCGAAATATTTTGACAGCCCTGCTATAGTTCAAAATCAACTTCATATGTGGGCGTTCGCATGAAAAGGACCCTTATGACTGGTTCTAGTTTCGAAAATATTAGTAAGTCAGTATCAAAATTATTATTTTCGGATTTGGGCAGGGGATGATACTAAAAACTATACTCAATCTATTGTCACTATACTTAGTACTTATTTCCCGAAAGCAACGGAAAGTAGTTATATTTCACTGCCCAAGAAAAAGTATAAAATGTGCGCTTTTGGCAATGTGGGAAGAACTTTCAACCCCCGCCCCAAACGGGCTAGATGCTTTTCCCATTGTTCTTAACGTGGAGAATGATACTATGACGGCCCCCCCCCCCTAAACGTGTTGCGTATTTTGTGAATGAACCTACAAAATACCAATTTGTGATAACCTAAGTCACCGATGTTATCCCGAGGTAACGTCATCAATGTGTTAATCTTCCCGTCGGAACGCCTGAGCGTTCATGATTTAGTTATGATGGTTTAACATCTTTTTTAAACTCACCTGTGACCAACTTTTATTGTGAAAATTAAAAATTAAATTCTCAATGTTCCCCTTGCATGAAACATCAAATTTTTTGATTGTGTATAATAAAATACAAAGGTTTTGTACATTTTTTGGACCAGAAATATTGAAAATTGAACGTTGAGCGGCAATGGCAAATTACTGGTACAGAAATTGCTAATATATATGTTTCTGTGGACGTGATAGAGAATTTTTTTGCGTAAAATGAACCCTGATGAAAGTTATTTTGATAAAAATTAAGGTTTTGAGTACACCTTACATGCATTAGGGCAGTTAGCTGCAAAACGAGTAAAATTACCGCCGATGGACGCGTCATCTCTCAAGTTTGTTTGCTGTGTTTTCAAAACTTTTTATTTCGTAATATAACGTTTACTGCTATATTCTATATACTGTAAATGTATTAGTGAGGTATTTACTAACATTTTAGTACGTTTAGGAAAAGCAAGAATCATATTTTCAATTTTCAGAATTGTTTGAAGATTTTCACAATTTCCCATAAAATTGTCAATATAATATACACTTTTATACAATATATATATATATATATATATATATATCCACACATCACTACTTTACCACCGAGCAATTCACGCTTACCCCGAAAGGGAAACGGCTTAATGATATAATAATAATAATAATAATAATAACCTCCATAAGTCTATTTTATACATTTTGTTTCTAATACATAAAATACTACTTTATACTGATAATTAGATGTTTAGCTAAATTATTTAAACAATTTATTATTGTTTTTAGCAATTTTCTCTTAGAATAGAGTCATAAATTAACGGGTTTCTCCGAATTTTTCAATTTACTGTCAACTTTTCAATTAGAGCGTGTCAATAATAATCAATTAAATTTAACAAAAATAATTTGTTTAAACAAATTGTTATTTTTAATAATATTATCTTTGAATAATGCTAGAAAGTGGCAGATTTTTCTGAAATTTTCAACTTTTTTTACACTTTTCACTTAGAGCCAGGTAATAATTAATACAATTTAACAAAACTAATCGTTTAAACAAAGTATATTATTGTTTATAACTGTCTTCTCCTATAGTTATACTAGATAGTTACGTTTTATCTGAAATTGTCAATTTTTTGTCCACTTTTCAATTACCAAGGTAATAATTAATTCAAGTCAACGAATATAATTGTTTACAAAATGTATCATTGTTTGTAACTATCTTCCCTTAGATACTTCCTAGAAAGTTGCGGTTTTTTCTGGTATGTTTAACTTTTCTTTGGTTTTTTAGTTATAAACAAATAATAAATAAACATTAGAAAGTATAATTTTCCATCCAAACTCTTTCTTTTTGTGAATATATTTTTCTGAAATAAAACAGATATTTAAAAATTTAAATATACTTCAAATTTTCTATATGGATAATATTAAATGTAAATTTTCCTCGAAGTAGTTACTGTGAGCCTTTTTAAAACATTAATGTTAATATCTATTATTTGGTTCTAACTAAAAGGTCAAAGAAAAGCTGAAAATTTCAGAAAAACCCGCATATTTCTAGCAATACTCTAAGAGAAGATAGTTATGAACAATACTAATTTTTATAACAATTATTTTTTGTTCTAAATTGCAATAATCATTACCTCACTCTAAGTGAAAAGTGTACAAAAATTGGAAAAATTCATAAAAAATCGCAACTTTCTAGCATTTTTCGAAGAGAATATTATTAAAAATAATAATAAAATTCCCTAAAAAATTATGTTAACTTGAAATAATTATGACCTCACTCTCACAGAAAAGTTGACAAAAAGTGGGAAATTTTAGAAAAAACTACAACTTTCTAGCATTATTCTGAGAGAATACGATTGAATTGATTATTGCCTTGCTCTAAGAAAAAAAGTTTTAAAATATTCTGAGAAAAAATGGCTAGAAACAATAATAAATTGTTAAAACAATTTATGTAAATATCCCATTATCAATATAAAGTAGTATTTTATATATTAGAAACAATTTGTATTAAGAAAACCACAAAAAAATAATAATTAGCGCCAAAAACTCACAAATCCCAATTTTTCACTTATGGGCTTATTTTGGGACCATATAAAACATACTTATGAAAGTGATATTTAAAATGTGATTATTCATTTGTATTCTGTAGCTAATTATGAAGAGAAATGTTGAGTTTCAACTCGATTCACCTAATATTGACGATTCTAAATGAAATTTACAAAAACCTCTTTTTTTTCCTAAAAATGAGAAATACACATTAAATTTCATAGGGCTTGCGGAACCTCTATATATAATTTTTGTCAAGAAAATGCAATTTTTTTTTGTAGATTCGAAAAAATTCGGGGGCGATGTGCATGAGAATTTTCGTTTTAAGAATTTTGAAAGGTTTCAAGGGAATAAACCAATTTCTTTATTATTCATGGAACAATTTCAAGTTTTTTTCTATTTTGTAAAAAGACATTCTAAAAGAAAATTGAAATCTATTTCAAAACATTTCAAATCTTCTCATAAAATTTCAAAAAAGATTTTAAAGCAAAATATTTCAATTTTTTAAGATTAAAAAATGTTAGAAAAAATTATTGTAAGTTTAAAAGATATTTAAGAAGATTTGATAACTTATAAAGATTTTTAAAAAATTTTAACAAAATGTGGATTTTTGAAGATTTTGAATAAAAAAATTTAATATATTTTTAAGTTATTTTTTATTAGCGATAAATTATTGATTAATTATTGAAGGGTTTATACAAAAATCCATTATAAAAATTATTTATGGGAATATTACGTGAATTTTATAATAACTGTGTTATAAACACTTGTAATTGTAATTAAACTCATAATAAAAGATTAACAATATTTCTTTGTAATTACTGTTCAATAATTAATATATAATTAATCGATCAAACAAAATAAAATAACAATTATACATAAGAATTACTTACCAATTAGATTACCAAAAATAATTAACCAAAAATATGTTTAGAAAAAATAATAACTATCATGTTACTCAAATTTTCGCAGATAATGAAAAAGTCTACATTGTATTATATTTCCCATATTACATGTAAAAAATTAACTAAATTAAAAAAGTTAATTAAAATTAACTTCATTAAGAATTATAATTCTGGATTTGAACTGGGATTTTTTCAAAAGAATTACATTTTGACCTGGAACAGAGAATTTTGTAAATTAAAATAAATTCTGCATTGAAACAGGAAATTTTCCAACTTTAATCAATTCTGAGTTGGAACTGGAAATTTTTCAAAAAATTAAAAATCTACATTGGAACAGGGAATTTTTAAACAGAATTTTAATTCTGAGTAAAAACGGGTAATTTAAAAAAAAAAAAAATTCTGACTTGGGAAAGGGAATTTTCAAATTTTAACCAATTCTGAGCTGGAACTGGACGTTTTGAAAAGAATGGTAATTTTGACGTGGAATAGGGATTAGGGAATTGGAAAACTCTTTGTTCTAATTTTAGAAGTATTTTATTAACATGAAAGGCGGAAATTGAAGTTTAAAAAAAATCACTCTATCAATTAACCAATCAATCTTACAATTATTATAAACAAACTTCATAAACAATGCAATGTGGACCATTTTTTTAAATTGGTGTTTCTCATTGTTACTGTTTTTAATCAACAAGCGCAGTATAATTTCAATATTAATTACGTTTTCGGTGTTATTTATTTAATTAATTATTCCATCGTCCTTTTATAAAGTTACTTTCACAAATGAAAAAACAATGGTTTAATTTGCATATGAATAGTATTATTTTTACAAATTTAGATATTTACAAGAACTGAAAAAAAAAATTATTTGTAATAAACTCGCGATAAAGTTGTATAAATATTCCGAGTCGATTATTAAAAAAAACTCAAACTATTTGAATAGCTCCGTATGAAAAATTATACCGAAAAAAGAACCCTAGAATTGTTGCAACAAAATTTTTAATTTTTTTGCAGGATTTGAGTAGACACCCTGTTCCATGTTTCCC
Source organism: Andricus grossulariae (assembly GCA_011634705.1). Lineage (NCBI taxonomy): Eukaryota > Metazoa > Arthropoda > Insecta > Hymenoptera > Cynipidae > Andricus > Andricus grossulariae. Next base: position 27,088,024 of record JAABKJ010007545.1, on the reverse strand, counting down.
GTTTCTTTTTGCAATGTATGATTTCTGTTTTTGTAATAACCGAAAGCAGAATAATTTCTTAAAAAATTTCTCAATAAGGGTTGTTATTCTTATAATTTTTTAAATAAAATTACGTATTTATTAAATATTGCAACTACAGTTTTTAATGTTGTTTTCTATAGGGAAGAAAGCGAGAGTGTTCTGCAGCTTAAAGGACTTACACCAACCGGATCTCTCCCACTTGGAGCCCTATCAGGAGGAAAGACGTCTTTGAAAAATGGTAGCAACTTACGAACTGCATATACATATATATATAAATAAACATGCATACAAATTTTGGTAAACTAGTTTTCTGTGTGAAAGCACCCTTTTTCACTTGGAGTTTCAATTCCGTGTTTCTGAGTGACAAGGAGCAAAATTACCGATTTTTCAGTAATTATTAACGTTTTGATGATTGCAAGATTTACGGAACAATATTTTATTTTTATTTTACCCGCCTTGATATAAAATTCTGGTTAGTTATTTATTTGCCTTGTATTTCTATTTCATTTTTTTTGCAGCTGCTTTCTCCTGATTATTATATTTTTAGTTAAAAATTGTATTATATAGATTAAAATTTAACAGCTTTGTTAAAAAGTCATTTATTTGGCTTAAAATGCCCCTGTTTTGTCCAAAATTCGTCTTCTTGAGTTCAAAATTCAACTATTTTAGTAGAAAATTAACTTTATGTTGAAAATTTCTATTTTGGTGTTGAAAATTGAATTGATATTTTTCTTGGTTGAAAATTCAACTATTTTTTGGAAAATTCGTAGCTTGAAAATTCGACTCTTTTAGTAGAATTTTCTCTCTTTTGGATAAAAATGCAACTTTTTAGTTGAAAATTAATCTTTGATTGAGGATTCAACTATTTTGTCAAAAATTAGTCTTTTTTAGTTAAATTTAACAGTTTTTATTTAAGTAAAAATTGTTTTGGTTGAAATATTACAATAATTGTTGAAAATTCATTTTTTTATTTTTTTTTAAATTCAACTACTTGGTTGAAGAGTTTTTCAACCGAAAATTTAACTATTTCAGTTGAAGATTAATTATTTTAGTTAAAAATTCATCTCTTTGGTTGAAAATTAAACTATTTTGTTGAAAAGTCGTTTTTATTTTTGGTTTTAAATAAATGTTTTAAACTGAGAATGTCATTTTTCCATTTTTTGTTAAAAATTGATATTTTTAGTTGAAAATTCGTCTTTTTTTGTAGAAAAATAATCTTCTTGGTTTGAAATTTCCTCATTTTTAGTTTAAAAAGTCAAATGTTTGGTTGAAAATGAACTTTTTTGTTGAAAATTTTTGTTATCGGGTTGAAAATTGAACTGTTTTATGTGATCTATTTCATCAATGATCTATTTGATTAAAAATTCAACTATACTTGGTTGATAGTTAAAATACTTTGTATAACATTAATTTCTTTGTCGAAAATTTAACTGCTTTGTTAAAAATTTGTTTATTTGGTTGACGATTCATCATTTCAGTTGGAAATTCATGTCTTTTGTTGAAAATTTGACTATTTTGTTTCAAATTTTTTGTTCTTATTGAAAATTCATTTTTTTACTGAAAATTTTACTTTCCCATTTTTGGTTGAAAATGGATTTTTTTCTTGAAAATTCAATTATTTTTTTAAAAATTCATGTATTTTGTTGAAAAATCGTCTGTTTTGGTAGAAAATTAATCTCCTTAGTTGAAATTTTTCTTCTTGCTTTAAAAATTCATCTCTTTTTATAGAAATTTCATCTTCTTTAGTTGAAATATCATCTATTAGATTATTTGTTGAGAATTTATCGCTGTAGCTTGAAATTTCAACTATGTGTTCAAAAAATGTATTTATTTGGTTGTAAATTCGTTACTTTTGCTTGAAAGTTCAACTATTTGGTTGTAAATGTAACTGTTTTTGGTTGAAGTTTAATTTTTTTTGTTTTTAAAATTTTGATCATTTGTTTGAAAAATCACCTTTGTAGGTAAAAAATTCAAGTATTTGGTAGAAAATTTAACTGTTTTGTTTAATATTCGTCTATTTGAAGAAAAAAAACCGTACTTTTTCATTGAAAATACATCTCTTTATATTGAAAATCCAAATGACTCCTAAAAAATTCAATTATTTGGTGGAAAATGCAACTCTTTTTGGTTGAAGTTTAATCTTTTTTGTTTCAAGATTCAACCAGTTGGTAGAAAATTCTACAGTTTAGTTAAAAATGCAACTATTTTGTTGAAAATTAATTTGATTTTGTTGAAAATGTAACTACTTTGTTTAAAAGTCATCTTTCTTTGTCGAGATTTCAACGTTTTGTTGAAAATTCGTGCTTTTGGGTTGAAAATTCAACTTTTATGATAGAAAAATCATATTTTTTGGTTGTAGTTAATAAATTCTAAATCTTAAAATTTTAGTCTCAAATTTTATTGTTTTATTCCGTCTATAAAAGATTGTTTGTTAAAAATCTTACAATATTAAAATGCTGATCTTTAAATTTGGCCAGGAAAAAATCATGGAATCTGAAAAATGAAGTTTTTCGGTGACCCTGGTTAAACTAGTCTTACCGAATTGAGTTTGAAGCTTTGCGTCACTCGGAATTTGTATTTTATAACAGAGAAATGAGGTTAATTTTTAATAGTTCTAAGTGGCCACCCTGACTGAATAAATGAGGGTTTTCACTTGGAAAAATATTTTAATGGTATTTTCGGCCACTCGTTCTAAGATTCTGGAGAAAAACGACATTTTGTAAAAGATTTAATACCGTAAAAGCTGTTTAAATATTTGGCATTATGATGTTTTTAGCGTTACAAGGTTTCTCGCCGAATCACAAGATTACATCGTTCGCGGAAGCTAAAGGACTTGATGCGATAAATGAAAGAATGCCACCTCGAAGAGATGCTCCTACAACGCCAGCTGGCGAGGAACGACCAGTAGAAAATTCACCCGTTGATGCAGGAGAAAGGCGGGACCATAACGGGCCACAGCCACAATCGTGAGCCACGCAGTCGTCCAATTAAGGTACATATTTTCCTCAATTTTATCATTTAAATTTCAAATTATGTGCGAGCTAATTGCAGTTAACCCATAGTAAATTTTACAATGATGTTATAGTAGGGCGTATCGAAAAAAAAAAGTTGTTTGCGCGAAGTTCTAATAGCAATGAAAACTTTCTTTTGGAAGTCAAAAACACTCCCCTAAAGTTTCATATAACAAATTTTCCTTCTGTCTCCGCATCGTATATATAGCTAAAAATCAGAAAAACGAAGCACTTTCAAATTTGAACAGCAAAAATGTTTTTTTTTTGAGATTTAAATTATCAATAAAAATAGTTCAAAGCAAGTCGATTTATACCTGTGTAGCGCTAATTCCATTCAAATATTTTTTACCCTCCCTGATTGACTTTAAAGATTCAAAAAGTTGAAAAGTCGACTTTTTCGCTATTTTCTTAGATTCATGGTAAATTTGACGACTATTTGACCATATAATGTATGATATACGTTAATGAGAATGCGTTTTCAATATGGTGTATCAATAATATATAAGAAATGTTGACATTAAAATAATTTTTATTGACTGAATTACAAAAAAATATTTAAAAGTGATATATTGCTCTTTATTTGAAAATAAAATTAATTTTCAGTTTATAAATTATTAGAAAAAATAGTTCGAAGTAAGTGAGTTTGTACTTACATAGCAAAAAATGATTCAAACATTTTTTACACCACCTAAGTGACCTTGAAATTTCAAAATATCGAAAAAAGTCGACTTTTCCGCTAGTTTCTTAGAGTTACGGCAATTTTTTTGACTATTTGACCATGAAATGTCTGATATACATCAAGAAGAATGTATTTTCAATATTTTACACCAATAATATATGCAGCATGTCGATATTAAAATCATTGTTATTGATTTTGGATGACAAGAAAATATCTAAAAGTTGCTCTTTATTGCTTTATTGCTCTTTATTTCACAGCAAAATTAATTTTCAACATAAAAGTAATACTTTGATAATTTAATGACATTATAACAAGCTAATATATGTTTCGACTATTTTTTTATTTCATTCTATTCAGAATATATTTTAAGAAATATATAAAACTCGTATGATGGTCACATGGTTGACTAGTCATATAACTTTAAGAAAATAGCGAAAAAATTTAATTCTGTGTTTCTTTTAAATCCTCTACGTTACTCTGGCCTGATAAAAATTATTAAAATTAGCTCCTCACTGTAAAAGTATAAATCTAGGTACACTTGAAAACATTTTTACCTCATTTAGACACCGAAAATTATTTTATTGTCAAATAAAGAGCAATATATCACTTTAATCTAAGAAAATAGCGAAAAAGTCGACATTTTCGATTGTTTGAAACTTCAAAGTCAATTAGGGAGGGTAAAAAATATTTTAATGGAATTATCGCTATACAAGTATAAATCGACTTGCTTTGAACTATTTTTATTGATAATTTAAATCTAAAAAAAAAAATTCTTTTTAAATTTGAAGAAGTGCTTAGTTTTTTGTGATTTTTAGCTATGTCTGCAATGCGGAGACAGAAGAATTTTTTTATTATGAAACTTTAGGGGAGTGTTTTTGACTCCCAAAAGAAAGTTTTTATTGCTATTAGAACTTAGCGCAAACAACTTTTTTTTCGATACGCCCAGAAAGCACTTTTTTGGCCTAAATCGCTCGATAACTCAATTTTTAACGGATTTTCATGACAATAAGGCTTTCAGGTATAATGTGTAACTGCTAATTTTTTACTTTAGCCAACGCAACCTTTTTTATTTTATAACAAATGAAATTTTTTTTAATAACTTTTTAAGTGTACAATGTTGCTACCCTACCTGGAAAACCTAGAATTTTTAGGGATTTTTTTTTAAAGACGGCCAGTTTTTTTGAAAGCGTGCTTATTTTGTTTTAAATTGCAATATATAATTAAATAAAAATGATTCTTCATTTGTAAAAGTAGCTTCATATGACTGTATTTAACTATTTTGTTGACAATTTAATTTTTGTTTGAAATTAATTTTTTGAACTGAAAATTTAACTATGCCGGTCGAATATTCCATAATTTTAGTTGAAAATTCATCTCTTTCGTTGAACATTATTTTTTTTAACTGAAAAGTTAACTATTCAATTTTTTTTAATATAGAAATTAATCTTCTTGGTTCAAAATTCATCTTTTTTCTTTAAAATTTAACTATTCCAGGTGAAAAATCATCATTTTAGTTGAAAATTCATTAGTTTGGTTGAAAATAATTAGTTTTAACTAAAAAATTAACTATTCCATTTTTGTTTGGAAAGTTCTCTTTTTTAGTTGAAAATTCAACTATTTCGTTGAAAATTCAAGTATTCCAGTTAAATATTCACCTTTTGCCTAAAGATGCAACTTTTTGGTTTAGAATTGAATTATTCTAGTTAAACATTCATTATTTTAGTTGAAAATTCATCTTTTTGGTTCAAACTTCAAGTATTCTAGTTGGAAATTCATCACATGTTTGAAAATGTAATTATTTCGTTCAAAATTATTTCTTTTTGGTTGAAAATTATTTTTTTTTTAACTGAAAATTGAACTATTCCAATTAAATATTCTATCATATTAGTTGAAAATTCATCTCTGGTTGAACATTAATTTTTTTAACTGAAAATTTAACTATTCAATTTATGGTTAACAATTTAGCCTTTTTTTAATTGGAAATTCATCACTTTGTTTAAAAATGTAATTATTTTTTTGAAAATTAGTTTTTTTGGTTGGAAATTTTTTTTTCAACTAAAAATGTCACTATTCCAATTAAATATTCCATTATATTAGTTGAAAATTCATCTCTGGTTGAACATTAATTTTTTAAACTGAAAATTTAACTATTCAATTTTTAGTTGACAATTTATCCTTTTTTAGTTGAAAATTCATCTCGGTGGAAAATTCGTCTTTTTTACAGAAATTAATCTTCTTGGTTGAAAATTAATATTTTTTCTTTAAAACTCACTATTCCATGTGAAATTCATAATTTTAGTTGAAAATTCACCAGTTTGGTTGAAAATAAATTTTTCAAACTGAAAATTTAACTATTCTAGTTTTGGTTGAAAATTCATCTTTTTTACTTCAAAATTCAGCTATGTGGTTGAAAATTTCTCTTTTTTAAATGAAAATTCATGTATTTTGCTGAAAAATAGTCTTTTTGGTAGAAAATTAATCTTTTTGTTTGAAAATTAATCTTTTTCTTTGAAAATTAACCTTTTTATTTGAAAATTCTTTTTTTTTTGAAAATTCAAGTATTCCAGTTAAATATACATAATTTTAGTTGAAAATTCATTTTTTTTGTTGGAAATAAAACTACTTGGTTGAAAGTTGATCTTTTTTGTTAAAAATTCATTTTATTCTTTAAAATTCATCTATTCAAGTTGAAAATTCAAAATTTTAGGTAAAAATTTATCATTTTGGTTGCAATTTTTTTAAATGGAAAATGAATTTCTTCAACTGGAAATTTAACTGTTCCATTTTTTTGGTTGAAGATTGATCTTTAGTTCAAAATTCCACTATATGATTGAAAATTGATCTTTTTTTTTTGAAAATTCAACTATTTGAGAATTCATGTATTTTGTTGAAAATTCAACTATTTGTTTAAAAATTCATCTATCTTGTTGAAAATGCAATATTTTTACTGGAAAAGTTAGGAATTTGAAGCGGTTTAAATTTAATTTAATATAGTATCCACATTAATTTGACTTACATATGGACTGAATTTTAAGTATAAGAAGATAAAATAATTTTTTTCTAATTATTATTCAAATTCATGGACTTCAGAGATAAATTCAAGAAATTATTAATTATGTTTTTAGTATTATTGAAGTATGTAATTAATCGATGGTGCTAATATGTTTAAGAATATCTCATAATATAATTTGCCAAAGTTTTCTAATTTAAACATATTAATTGAATCTCTAGAATCTGAAAAAAAAACATTATTTGTAATAAACTCGCGAATCTGTAAACATATTCGGAGTCGATTGTTTTTGAATATGCTATATATTTGAATGGCTCTGCACTATGAAAAATCATAAGAGGAAAAAACCTGTCGGGGAAATTTTTCCAGGGTTTGAGTTTTTTATGGAAAAAAATTGTGATAATAAAAAAATGTAATATTTTTCAGGTGACAAGAATAGGACATAGGTCCTCGAGCCGTCGCCATAGGTATAACCACACAACCAATGCTCGTCTCTCCCCGGATGTTAGACTGTAGCGCGAAACCAATCGAGTCAACAAAACATCGTCGAAAGTCAAGAGTGAGCAAAACTCATCATTATCATCAAAAACGCATCACTACGACATCATAAACCGCATAATATATACATACAAATGCGAAACGTATCGTAGGGAAAAAGCGTACGTGTAAATGGATAGTATTGTCAGCTATCTATTTATCCATCTATTCTCCACTCCTTTTACCCGTATGCCATTGTATACAATGAATGCGAATAAATGCGTAAATCCGTGAATGCGCGCCCGCAATTTATATAATATCTTCTTGTTGTAGTAACTTCGTTTTCCTTCTAATCACACCAGCAATGGTATTTCTTATTCTCGTACTACATTCTCATATTACTTATTCTCATATGTTTTCCCCAGAAAATATTTTCCCAAATTCAGTTACGATTACTAGAAGTTAATGAAGCATTTCAGGTCAGGTGAAATCCGAATTCAGGTGAAATCTCTCTTCTTTAAGTATGGATTTAACCACTCTATTTTCTCTTCTTTTAAAATATTATTCTAAGAGACTGTTTGAGGTGTCACGCAATTACTGTTCACGTATAACGTATCTACTTTCTTAATAGTTGCGAGAAAGCAGCTGACACTCGAAATTGTACTTTATGCATGGATTGAAGAAAATGTATCTAGCGATAGTTAAGTAATACGAAATTGAAAGTAATACTAGGAAAGCAATAATAAAAAGAAAAGTGATGGGTGATTTTTGCGAGCTCGCATTCACGGTATAGGAGAGCCAAGTAGCTATGAGAGAAACATTGAAGAGAGGTCGAATGATCTTCGCCAAAGAGCAGCTGGTCTGCTCAAAAAATGGCGAAGCTTCCGATTTAGAATTATTAGATTCTTAATTCCGCCCTGGGTGGATGGTGCAAGGGCATCGTCACGGCGGGGTGGCATTACTTAAACTTTAAGTCAAATTAAGCCTAGACTAAGTAAGTTATGTCTGGAAAATTTATTTAATATTATCTCCTAAACACATAATTTTATAAATATATTATATATATATACTACACGAAATGAGTGCACATGACCTACGCGTGGTGAGTAGGTCATCTTTGAAAATGATAGCATCACGTCTAGCGCATCGCCCTTTTAAAATTATTTTTATTATCGAGTTTATCAAATCAAAAAGGAAATTTAATTTCTTTTTTTGCAGACTGTTTAACACTTAGAGTGTCTTTGAATATTGGACATACGATCCACTCTCAGTAAATTAAATCATCTATCAATCCTTTTTATATTTATATCTCCTATATGAAATTTACTATAGAAATATCCAAGTTCATATTTACATGTCGTGCAGTCATTAACAAATAAATAAACGTCATTTCTTATTCCGTAACTATAATAATTCGAAATATAAAATATGAATAGCTTTTATAATTAAAAAAGATAAAAAGCTTGCAAGTCAGGATCTGCGGATAAGTTAGTTTATCATTCTTTTTAACTTTCCTTTCCCAACAATAGTTTTACATCATTAGATAAAACTTGTTCCGACCATTCCTTGAATTATCGTACAAAGTCTTGTATACGAAAATCCTATTTTTATTTGCTGGGAGTTGATTCCCTTTTGATATCGATAAACTAATAATACTTTTATACAATACGGGGAAATTAAAAGTGCTAAGAAAAATTACCAAATGCCTCTTATTAGTCAAACTAATATTCTGGTGTCACTAGCACTTTTGAAGTATTTAAAATATCAGTACATATTTTTAAAAAATTTACTTGATACTTTTATAACAATATTAATGCAAGGTTTTCTTATCATGAAAGGTTTCGGATTAAATTGTTGCACGAGCAGGGTGGTTGCTGGACCGCGAAATCGGGAAATGAACGGGAATTTACAACATTTTGTAGAACAAACTTTCCAATCATTTCAAATGTTACTAAATATAATATTTCAAGTATAAAATCATTCAGTTTACAAGGTAATTCCATTAATCTGGAAAATAATTATTTTTCAGTCGCAATTTCTAATTCTTCATTTTCAAATTAAAAGATTTGAAAATGCAGTTTTGAGGACTTGAACAATTAAGATTTAAAAGTGTACGAAATTCAACAATTTTGATAGTAAGACTATTCATCAGAGATTTTAACAATTAAACTATAATATTTAAGATTGAATAATAATTAACTGTCTAAAGTAAAATTAAAGGATTTTCAAATTGAAACGTTAAAAATTACAATCAAAGTTCGTTTCAAAGGGTCCTTAATTGTTAAGAAATTGTTAATTTCGTATTGAAGTTTTATAAATTATTTTGAAATAATTTCAAATTGGAGAATTTTAAATGATGTGTTAAAAATGAAACTATTTAAAATTGAAGTTTTAAAAATTATGTGGTTTGAAATTGTTAAAAATTAAAGTTTTTTTATGTGAAGCCTGAATATCGTGAAATGATTTCTTTAATAATTGTGAATCTGAGTGCCGAATTTTAAACTTTGATCGTTAAAATTTCAATTGTTCCAGTTTGTAAATTATCCATTTGTAATCGAAATTCTTGAATTTCGAAAAGTATGAATCATAATTTGAATATTGTTGTTTACAAAATTTGTACGGTTCCTTTTTAAATTTCGAATTGAAGTTTTATTATAAATTTTCCATTTTCAAATAATTAAAAATTGGAAAATGTTTAATGATGTGTTCAGAATGAAACTATTTATAATTAAAGTTTTCAAAATTGTGTGGTTTAAAGTGGTTCAAAATTGAAGTTTTTTATTTGGAAGCCTCAATATAGTGGAATGATTTGTTTAATAATTTCGAATATGAGTTTGACTATTGTTATCTTTAAAATTGTTACGATTCCAATTTAAAATGTCGAATTTCGACCTGGAAAATGTGTTTCAAACCGGGCTAGGATTTTTTTCTTGCATTTTAGCGGCCACCCTACTTGAGTTTAAATAGATTAAAATTCGAAAATTTGAAAATTGTCGTAGGTACGCTAGAAATATCTAAGTTACATATTTCGTTCTTAAAGAACAGTACAAGTATCGAAAAAAGTTTATTTTTATCAAAAAAATATTTTTTATTCGGTTTTGTTGAACAATTTATAGTATTTTAAAGCTTTCAAAGCTATTTATAATCAACCAAATACGAAATATTGAAGGTTTAATATACTACGCAGTTCTTTTGACGAAAAAAAAGTATTAACCCTATGAAGTCCGCATAAGGCGGCGCGCTGGACGATAGCTATATTGAAGAATCTCAAGAAACAGTGAAATTATCTCGATATCTCAATTTCAAAGTATTTAACATTTCAGGGACGGCGAATATTGTATTATCTATATGACGAGTTCTATACCGACATTCTCGAAAATGTTGTCTGGTATGGTATTCCACCCTCTCGATTCCACTATTTAAAAAATAAATAAAGAGAATAAACTATACGTAATAGAGCATTTTCAAACAAATGTGGCACTCCTTCCCGAAATTCAGATTTAAAAAATTCGATTATCGTGGAAGTGATTGCTGGATCCTCAGTTGCTTGGAGAAAGGTACCAAAAAAATGTTATGAAGGATACAGCAATCAATTGAGTTTCAGTCCATTATGAAGTGACACTCTTATAAATTAATAGATGTCGATAAGCCATGACATGTCAACTCCCTTAAACGCGGTGTCGACCCTTGCTCCAACCAACCGTAATTATGGCGGAAAATTAACGACTGATGGAGGGAAAACAAACGAGATGATAAAAATTTCTTCTTGAAAGTGATCGGTTATCTATAAGTCAAGTCGAGGAGATTTAACTACGATTAAAAATAATCCCGAAGACATTTTCAACACGTTGTACGCAAAATTTGATAATATTTTCTTAAACGCTATTTCTATTAACTTCATTTCATCTTCATTTTCACGTCGTCTTCAATAATACGTTTTTTGCGAAGTTGGAACAGACATGGAGAATGCTTCGAGTTTTTTGGAAATAACCACGAAGGTGATTGAGAAACTGAGACTAAATAATTTTTCCGAAAAATTGATGAAAGTCTTAAACCATTCGACTTTCATCAATTCCTCAGGGGAATATTTATTATTTTCCATATCTCAAAGCCCGACTTTTTCTTGCCTACTGTATGTCATCTAAAAAAAAATTGAATAAAAATAAAATTAAAAAAGCTTATAAATTGATTTCTTATTGTGATGAATAGTGTTTAAAATTGTGTCTGAAAGACCAAGAAATAAGCCATTAAAAATGAAGTATCATAATCTTTTTTCTCTTGTAATAGTTTTTTTCGAGATGTTTGTTGGGTCGCATTTTCTCTATCACTTTACAACTGACTTTCTGATATATGTATAGTCGTCTCGTATGTTTTAAAAGTAAACCGTTTCGAGGGTTCTCCCGAATTTTAATAATTATAAATATATACATATAAATATATATATATAATAAAATTCGTCCCGTGTTGCATCTCGGGAATTTATCGTCGTTTTCGCTGTTTTTTCTACCTCTTCTCTAGGAATCGCGTCGGCTTTTAGTGTTGCGCGTTGCGTGACAGAAGGTACCTATGTGTAAGGCAACTGGCCACTTTTAAGAGCCGAACGCAGCGTGACATTGCGGTCAGAAACATAATGAAATTAATAAATAAAAATAACATAAATAAAAGAAAATATTATACAAAAGTGAATGAATTAAGGTATATATCTCTTTCTTCTCACTACGACAAATATAAAAGAAATAATTCTATCTCTCTTTGCTACCAAGTTGTACTTATTCCTACTTGATTTACTTGTACAAAAGAATGTGTTATATAATAATAAAATACATAATATAACATAAAAGTATAAATAATACATATTATATACATATATACATACGTACACTTAATATTAATTACCAATTACGATTATTAATTATTACTATCATTATTGACATTATCACAATCGAGAACAAATATATAGGGAGCGAATGTCTTGCATTGAGGTGGTGAATGAGTTGAATTAATATATCATGATTAGTAACTATTGCCCATCATTGTGATTATCATTGTTACTGATAAAAGAATTAACAGTAACGGTGGTGGTAACGACGTTGATGTAATTGAGAATGATCTTTTTTAAAGTTCTGATTCGTGTGTAAAGCTAATTTAAACAAAAATATCAGTTAAATAAATTAATGCGATGATATTACTCATATGGAATATTGAGGGGCTAACGAATTATTAAATTATCATATCCTGCTATCCATTATTAATATTCGACAGAGTACACTGCTTTGTTCTTTTGTACTTCGGGAAAAGCCGGGAAATAAAAAGGATTTTTTTTCACCGGGAATCTATCTAAAAAAACTGGTGTAACAATATGTCTAGAAAATCCCGCAATCATTGTTTTTTAAAACCTGATTGACTCTCCATTACCTGAAGTTGTTTTATATCTTAAATTTTGAAAATTAAATCTACAAGTAATCCCTTTTAATAAGAAAATTCATAGGAAACCTTATGCGTTTTACGTCGACAATTGGTATTATGTTAATGTTTTTCGTCGGAAAATTCGTATGTTTGAACTTTTTTTAAGTAGAGTTTAAAAAAGATTCACAACTTTTGAACATGTTTTGGTTATGTTGGCGTTTTACGTCAGAAGACGGCATTTTTAGTAAAAAAAATATTAGATTTCAATAAAGTTAAAAAATGTTTGCGTAATTTAGGTTAAGCTAACGGTTTTCAATATTGATTTCAAAGAAGATTTACAATTTTTGACTAGTTTCAGGTTATATTAACGTTTTTCACATGAAATTGGTTATTATAAAACATGAATTTATATTTCAATCGAATGATTTTTATTTAAAATAGGAAGTCTCTACACGCGCCAAAAACATCTGGCTATTTGTACTGGAATTACGGTACAAATAGCCCCCTTTTCAGCTAGTTAGTTTAGTGTTTTTCGTCAGAAATATACATTTTTATTAAAAAATCATTAGATTTCAAACAAGATTGATAATTTTTTAACAATTTTAAGCTACGTTGGCGTTTTGCATCGAAAATTGGTATTTTTAAACAAAAATCATTGTAATGTAAACAAGATTTAGAATATTTTAACAATTTTGGATTATGTTAGTGTTTTTCGTCGGAAATTGGTATTTTTAATTAAAAAAAAAATTATATTTCAAAGAAGGCTATCCACAACTTTTCAACAATTTTAGGCTGTGTTGGCATTTTTCACGAGAAATCGTTATTTTTAGCAAAAAATCATTAGATTAAAAAAAATATAACGTTTTTTGTACAATTATAGGTTAAGATAGTAGGTTTCAATAAATATTTAAATGAAGATCTAAAATTTTCGATTAATTTAAGATTACATTAACGTTTTTCACATGAAATTGGTTATTTCAAACAAAAATCGTTAGATTTCGAAAATGATTTATAATTCTAAACAATATTGTGTTATTTATTTGTAAATAATTAGTATTTTCAAGTAAAAAAATATTATATTTCAGATAATTAAAAAAATTTCAACAAATTTAGGTTATGTTTTTCCTGAAATTTGTATTTTTAAATAAAAATAATTAGATTTTAATCCAATTACTTTTATTTAAAATAATTGAATTTACTAGCTTGGACAATTTCTGATTCTGTTGGTTTTTAGAATCTTTGAACAATTTTGCATTATGTTTAGTGTTTTTCTTCGGAAATTCGCATTTATCATTTTTTCAAAATTAGATTTCAAAGAAAATTTACAAATTTTGAACATTTGTTGGTTTTTGGAGTTGGAAAAGGGAAAATACTATAGTAATCCTTAAAATTCGGGACGACGAAACACTTTGGTATGTTATAAAAATGTATCATTTCCAAACAATTTTAGGTTACGTTAACGTTTTGCACATAAAATTGACATTTTATAAAAAGAAAAAATATAGTTCGAGTAATATTTGCAATTTTGGACAATTTCGTGGGCTATATTAACCTTTTTCATAGAAAATTGGTTTTTAAACACTAATCATTAGATTTTAAAGGTTCTTAATTCTGAACAATTTTAGGTTACGTTGGTGCTTTAAACCATATATTGGTATTTTTAAACCAAAATCATTATAATTTGAAAAAGATTTAAATCTTTTAACAATTTTGGATTCTCTTAGTGTTTTTAGTCGAAAATTGGTATTTCCACTAAAAAAATATATATATGTATATATTTTTTTTCTTATGACAAAAATAATTATAATTTGCACAAGATTTGCAATCCTTTAATAATTTTGGTTTATCTTGATGTTTTTCGTCGGAAATTGGCATTTTCAAAAAATATATATTTAAAATAAAATGTACAATTTTGAACAATTTTAGGTTATGTTAGCTCTTTACACTAAAAATTGGTATTCTAAAACAAAAATCATTATAATTTGAACAAAGATTTAAAATCTTTTAACAGCTTGGGATTATGTCAGAGTGTTTCGTCGTAAATTGGTATTTTTAATATAAAAAAATATATTTTATCAGGGCAAAGAAGATTCACAACTTTAAACAATTTTAGTTTATATAAGCGTTTACGCTAAAGATTGGTATTTTGAAACGCAAATCAGTTTTTAGAAACAACAATCATTCAGTTTTAGTGAAGATTTACAATTTGAAACTATTGTTATGGCATTTTTATGTTTTTGTCGCACGAAAATATTAAATATATTCTTACGTTTAAGATATCAATTTTCATCAATTATATAAAATATTGTTCTTGCTTTTCTATTATTTTTATAATAAAAAAATGTCTTAAGATTATATTTATATAATTTAATTAAAAAATTACATGAGATAAAAAATCATGACAATCGTGCGCACAGCGCGCATGTATGTCTTCTAGTGTTTAAAATTTTTAGTAGAAAAAATGTTACTATCTAATCACTTGCAATTATTGCTCAATTGATCAACTTGAAATTCTTAAAAAATTTCAATGACTTTAAATTTTTCATTTTTATTTATTCAGGCTGAAATCCTAGGTTTTCAACATTTAAAAATGTTAAATTATTCAGTTTCAGATGTTCCGTTTTCAACACTTTCAAATCCTGAAATATATTTTTTTTTCCACAAAATTAGCAATATTCGGCTGTAAAAAAGGCATCAAGAATGAAAAAATCTAAACATGTTCAAAATTGAAGTGTTAAAAATTGTATGGTTTAAAACAAAATTGAATTGAATTTAAAATTGAAATGATGAACAATTGTATTTAAAATCAGAAAGTTCTATACAAAAAAAAATGTTTGAAAAACATTTATACAATTGAAGTTTAAGATGTTTAAAATTTGATACTTTGGATGTTATACTTATTATGTTTATAAATAAAAGCTCTATTAATTACACGATTTCAGATAATCAAAAATGAAAAGTAAATTGAAAAAATCGAAATTCTTGAACTTTGAAAAATAATTATCGACATATCCTTACTGAATACGAAAGAAAAAGAAATTTTTTTTAGATATTTTAAATTGTTTAGCAAGTGTTATTCTACAATAAAAACAGATTAAAAAATTGTGGAGGTTTTTGTATAATCGAAAATGGTTTTGTTTTTGGTTTTTGCACTCTACTTTTATTTCTTGTTTATCACTTTCGATATTTGAAGAAAAAAAGTATCGAGCCCTTTTAGGAATAAGTGAAATTCTTTTTTTTTTACATACAGTAAACTTCCGTTTATTTTAAAGACCGCTTATTTTAAAGTTCACGTAATTTAAACCCCCTGCACGCACTTATTTTGAATGCGCAGTTTCGTCATCTCCCACCACGGTCCCTGTACACTCTCCTCCACATCAGTGGATGACCATTAAAAAAAAGAGGCCCGAAGAGCGCCCTCGTTGGTTTAAATTGAGTATTTTTTCACGAAGTCATTGGTACTCTCATCTCAAATTTCGTATAGTTGATTGTATTTCGCGAAACACTTAAAAACACTTCAAAAATATTACTATCGAGACCTTTATAACGTACCTTTACGTTTCGAGATTTTCTCCAACAAGTCATATGCCACGTACTAACCTCCCTGACGGCTGACATTTTCACCTATTGACGTCATGCCACAAAACTCACTATTCCGCGAAATATTTTCGTCGTTTTTTGATTCTATAATATTGATTCCTGCCATTTCCAGGAATCAGGTAGCTAGGTTAGGACCAAACAGTTGACATCTGCTGAGGATTAAAATTTTACAACCTCTGATACTTGTAATTTTATAATAACTAATTTTTAAATAAGAAATTCGGAACCTGTCTGTCTGAACAACTGTAGACGTATACAATTTTACATAAAAAGATTAAAACTGTCGTTTTCAAGAAGTATCTAGTGAACTGATGGAAATAGGAAAAAATGGACAACATTTTTAGATTTTCCATACAAAGAACATAATTATTGCAGATCAATAAACTTATTAATACATAAGAAATAAATACCATGGAGATAAATAATATAAACATTCTATAAAGTTTAAAGCGGATTAGTGATGACACTCGGAGGGTCTGAGGACATAAAAAATAGTATGGTTTCGTCTCACGAGCTAGACTTACAGAATAACTGGAAATTGTCCTGGATTAGTCTTAACCCAAGACAAAATCAAGACCAAATATTTTTACCCGGGTTACGGCAAAATGTACATTGAGCCGTTCTTTAAAAGTACGGCAGGGCATTTAAGTAACAGTGAATGATTTGAGTAATGTTCTCTAAGTTGACTTAGCTTGTTTTTATTAACTGTGAAGGTAACGTGATATGAACTTCCATATTCAACATATCGTCGCTTTCATGCAGCGTTAAGGGTGATTACTATTCGTTGACTTATATATAGTAGATATTCTTGACTCTGAGATAATCGTAGTAAAGCCACCATCGTAACGAAGGCAACAATGAGATTGCGTAGCAGCCCTTCGCATTAACCAAGTTTTATTGGTTCACCAAGTGAGATCTGCAGCCGGAAATTATATTGCAAAGGCACGTTATCGTGCATGTGAGGCACAGCTCCCAAGTGAGTCTGGTGCATGGGGGTTTACGGGACGTGCAGATTATCATGACAGTTCAGATATAAGGCATCTCAAAATAAGAGACAACATCAGATAAAAGTACATCACTCAACAGAGCGATCCGATGGTAGTCCTAGAAACGACTCCCGAAGGTACATCCTGCAGTGCAGGTTTGATAATGGCATATCCCCTAGCGCCGTCCTGATATTGATTCGTAATAACATTCTATTGTATTGTATTCTGTTTTCTAGTCGTAACAATGTGGGGAAGGGGGGGGATTTCTCACATCATCACTTTCCATCTTTATATTTTCTTTTTCATTCATACACAATTTACCACAGGTCACCTTTCCTCTTTTATCCTAAACTTCATATTTAATATTCAACTCGAACGTCTTCAATTTTCTTTTCTTGTGATCAGATCTCTTCTCTCATTTTGCATCTGCACACTTACTCCTTCTATCTTTTTCCCTTTGTAAAAATAATACCACTTCTTCCCATATCATTTTATATAACTTTTCAAAATTTCTTATAATTCTTCGCCTCATTACCATTCACATACACATTTCTTTACTACTTCTCTTAATCCTTTCCCAGTTATCCATCCACTGAAAAATTATGCCTTAGTATATATCTTATCCCTTCCTGTTTCTTTATACTCTTCTTGATCCTGCATTTGGATTTATATCTACCCTAGGACAGTTATACTCTAGCTTCTGCCAATCTTCTTATATTCCCAGGTTTTTCTGTTTCTTCCATTCTGTCACTTTTCTTTCAATAAACCTTGATCTAACCTTAGAAAGAATTCTGTCCAACTTTCATCTTCTCTATTTCCCCCTCGGTCTCTTCCCCCGAATTGGTTAACAAATTTTCACATCTCCTCCTCTGACTTCATATTCCTCACAACTTCAAATTCCTTCTTCTTTTCCGCCTCATTCTCTATCTTATCTCTTCCTGGTTCTTCACACTTTTTTACTTTCTTTATTTGCATTCATTTCTACTTTTCCGTCAATCTTTCTCTACATCGTTCTCCTTCTCCCTCTTCCACATTGCTACTTTCTCCAGCTTTCATCTTTTATCTATGAACTTACACTTTTCACCTTTTCCCTAATGTGAAAAATTGTCATATCCCCTTTCTGTCTTTATATTCGTCACTTTTTTCAATTAATCTTATTTTTCCGCTTTTTTACCCTGTACGAATTTTCTTCACTTCATGCTTTAACCTTTTCCTTATTATCTTTCCACTGAAAAATCATACCTTTATCTATCTTATTCTCAGCTTTTTCTTTAAACTACTTTAGTTTCTCTATTCCTGGGTGAAAATATTTGGTCTTGATTTTGACTTGAACGTCTTCAATATATCTTCAGGACCATCATGTCTGGCTCCGTCTCACCAGCTAGACATTTGAGATATACGGACTTCTCTCGCATTTATGGTTGTAGCTGTGCCAAGACAACACCAGATCGACTTGTCTTAAGACAAGAAGTGTAGGTAAATATACTGAATTGCTCGTAAAGAAAATTATATTTCCAATTTGTGGCTCTAACATTTGCCAGGGTCAAAATTTCAAAAGTTTTAGTTTGTGAATTTTATTGTTCATTATAGTCCGACCTCTATAAACTGTGGACCCCACCGGCAGGTTCTGCCATTTCCAGGAATCAGGTAGCTAGGTTAGGACCAAACAGTTGACATTTGCTGAGGATTACAATTTTACAACCGCTCAAACTTGTAATTTTGTAATAACTAATTTTTAAATAAGAAATTCGGAACCTGTCTGTCTCAACAACTGCAGGCGTATAAAATTTTACATAAAAGATTAAAACTGTCATTTTCTAGAAGTATCTGATAAACTGATGGAGATAGGAAAAAATGGACAACATTTTAGATTCGCCATCCAAAGAGCATAATTATTGCAGATAAATAAACTTATTAATGCATAAAAAATAAATACCATAAAAATAAATAATATAAACATTCATTAAAGTTTGAAGCGAATTAGTGATGACCCTCAGAGGATCTGAAGACATCAAAAATTGTATGGTTCCGTCTCACGAGCTAGACATACAGAATAACTTGAAATTGACTTGGATTAGCCTTCACCCACGACAATATCAAGACCAAATATTTTTGCCCGGGTTGGATTTTTATATTCGTAAATTTTCCTCTATCTCATTCTTTGTATCCCCAACTCATTATGTCTTATCTGCGTTTATTGCATTCCTGTTAAAAAATTTGCGAGAATCCTCTTCATCTTTTATCTTCTCATTTAACCCGTCCTCTTTTTTTTTGAATCAAGTAAAACTTTTCTAACTCTCTCCATAATATTTCTTATATCTTTTCTCTTTTGTCTATTATTTATAAACTTTCTTTACTTTTTTTCTTCTCTTGGGTTGAATTAGAGTAGATTAGAGTAGTTAACGGAAAAATTAATACAGATTTTGATTATTATTGGATAGAATTTTCAATCGCTTCTTCCTCAGCAAGGTAACTGCATTCGTTCCTTTTTTTTCTCCTCTCTATCTTGTACCTTCTATATTTAAAATACCAAGCACATCTACATTGATCGAATAATGTGCATCTATCCTGTTATTGATTCGTAACAATATATGCCTGCGAATCGGTTGGTATTTCTTTGCTCAGGCGTGTTTGATATTTATGTACGTCTATGTATTGAGAAGGATAAGAAGATGCTCAGAGGATAAGAAAAAAACGGCTTCGAGGAAGAGAAAGGAGGCGTAATAGTTGGGGGCAAGGAGTAGAAGAAAGTAAAGTTGTATGGGTTTTCAAAGGTAGCTTAGTCAGGGAGGTATGTTATCTTCGAATACATTATCTGCTCGGAGCGAAGGCATGATGTGCATTTGTGCACGCGACTATGACTAGTCAGCCCACACACTTCTCAATTCTCTGTATTTACTCTCCGAATCAACGGATTACGGAAGCTGCAGTAGTAGCATCAACCGAGAATTCACTCCTTGCATCCGCTCTGGTAACTGGTGAAATTGATAGATTCCAACTTCGTATTTGCCCCAGCAGCCTTTTCCATATCCAAGTAGGAGATACTTCCGCCTAGCCTCCAGCAGCTATTCCATTCGGCAATCTTGGTGGGTGCACGCCAGGCGCGACAAGTCGAAACCCCCCAGGAAATGTGATACTTGGGTTGCTTTGATGGCTTAGCACTGGTTCACCCTGAAACTTGAAACACGAAATACACATTTTAATCAGATGCTTAGCCTATTTATGAGGTAAGAGGCTTCCATCGATGCTCTCCAAGTGTCGATAGTATACAGTGTAATATGGTGATTGATCTGATTTGTCCTCTATCGTGGGTGGTAGACTTGTGGTTCCCCGCGATTCGATACTCACGTCTGTCGCCAATGAAGGCGTCCTCTTCAGAGTTTCCACGATTATATTATCAATAGTTTCATTAGTTTCGATTTGATTACCTGAACTATTAGTTTCGAAATATATAGAGTAGCAGACATTGTCCAATATTTTCCTTATCTTTAGTTGATCATTTTAAACTCCTTGAACTTCGGGTAACATTTTTGATAAAAGAACTTTTTAATGATTTTCTGTTCATCCCATACAGCAAAGAAGGTTTCAAAGTTGTGATCAAGGTCAAAATTGACTAGCATATTCTTGCTTAGATGCATCCACAATATACAAACAATTTTGTGAAAAATATTTGAGGTATAATGCTTGCAAAATAACACAAGTCTCAAGTGTAAAATTAAAGAAAAATTTTTAATTAAGTGGACAGAATGGAAATTTTTATTTATATCATTCAATTTCGAAATCTTTTCAGCTAAAAATAAATTCGGAATAATGGTTTAGACTTATGGAACATTGAATTTATAGAAAATTCGAGATAACAAAGTATTTACATTTTGAAATTGTCAATTAAATGCATCATTTTAATATTCAGAAAAGTTTATATTTTTTATGAAAACACTGCGGCTTTAACTTTGATCCGATAAAAGGGGCGAAGGTCGTCAAATGCAGCTTGTTGGCTATAATTAAAAAAGTGCAAATTGGATCTAATATCGCTTTTTTGTGCATTTTACGACCTAACATTACACGTAGAAGCAATCTCTCTTATTGGTTACCGACTGCGTACGTAACGTGATGGAGGACTGTAAACCGAAGAGTAATTTTCTTGTAGGCTATAGTACATGTTGCGTTATGGCAACTATAAAATTCGGATTACGAAAACCTTGAATTTAAAAGAAGGTGAATATCGTTCACACTCGAATGTATCTACTAGATCCCAACGTCGTTTCAAATCCAATATGCATTGATGTGAAATTTTATTATGGCGAAGTAGCTTCTGTAAAAAGTTCTCTAAAAGTAGAAGCATTAACAGTTTAAATTTTACGCAACAAAGGTGCTTCAAAAGAATCTCATTACTGGTCTTTATAGAAAAATATACACTTGCCACTTTTGAACACATTGTGCGTCTGTATTACACTGTTATACAAATGCTTACAAGGAAAAATCAACAACCTGTGGATATTTGGCAATCTGCTTTGCACTACGAGTAGAAAACGCTATTAATATTAAACGACAGCAAGGGATACGAAGTAAAGGTACAATATAGGATGTTTCAGGACTACATCTACCCCCAAGCTTCGTGCTATAATCTTGTGTTTAATAGCAATGTAAATAATATGGCTAAAAGCAATTACCACACACCTTCCTCATTCTCCAAGAGCTTTTTGACTAAGCCTAGTATAAGCGCTCCGTATATATATATGTATATATATATATGTATATATCTCCATGCGTCGCGTGTACCTCCAAGAGTCACTTTTCGATGGCATGCTCAGACGGAGCATTCTCTGAAATTCAGCATTACTTATTTTCACGCTTTACAGATGCAAACTAACACATTTGAATCTATAGAGAGCAGATAATGCCACACAACTTGCATGAATGACGTTTCGAAATATTCTAATTGAAACCATAAACCTTTTGCTTCTTGTCTAGTCATCAAGTTTTCGGTCGAACCTCCTTCAATTGTTAGCAAAACTTTAATATTCCATTGCAGTTTCCATTGAGCACTTTGACAGCAACTATACGAGCTGACCATTTAGTACCTAACAGGGATTTCAAAGTAATAGACATTTTTGAGTTCGTCATTGGAGAAGTTCCCATCGACAAGTAGACACAGTAAAGAAATTATATAAAGATTGAACTTTGGCAAACAAAAGGCAGCTGCTTCAATACAACTATCCGCGGCATGTAGCCCAACTAAGTTCAAAAAATGCGTGGCAAATGACACATATTCGACCAAGTGAATAGCTGTCCTGAATAACGAGCCTGAAAACCCCCTTATCCCAATTTTTAGGAAAATTGAAAATTTATTGAGCATAATTGACCGCCATATTGGATCCGTATTTTTTTTTAGCCTTCCACATAAGATTCGTAATCAGCGACCCTAAAAACGCCCTTGTACCAATTCTAAAGAAAATACAAAATTTATTGAGCATACTCGTCCACCGTATTGGGTCCGCCATTTTTTAAAGGTTTTTGACATCGGATTCGTAATCAGCGACTCTGAAAACACTTATACCCATGTTAAGGAAAATTTAAAATTTGTTTAGCATACCTGTCCGCCATATTGGATCCGCTACCTTGTTTTTTTAAGTTTTTGACATCGGATTCGTAATAAACGACTCTGAAAACCCCCTTATACCAACTTTAAGGAAAATCCAGCACGTAGCACTCTCTTTCTGCTAGTCTACCTGTCTCTTCCCTGTTTCCTGAGTATTCTTGTCTAAGCGCTATCTGGTGTGTGCCTACCTGGAAAGAGGGCACCCATGTACCCCATACGAATGTAGTATAGTAGTAATATAGTAATTGTCGTGAGCAGATACAGATACTCAGAGACATAACTGACGCAGTTCTCTCTCGGATATCGGACGAGTCAAGACCAATTTTTATGTCACAATGTCCTCTGCCCATCTATTACGAGAGAAAATTTATTTACTTGGATATTACTGGTATGAAAAATATCTGAAAATAAATTGCCATCAAATTAAGATGTTTTAAGTGTATTATTTTTCAATCTTTGTGTTGTGAAGTTAACTTTACGCGAAAGTGTCAGACTAGTATTGCAGGAGGTTATTGTTTTTGGGGGAAAGGCACGAATTCCAACTCAAAAAGTGAGAAACTGCATGAAGATAAGCAGTTTTTAATAAGTCGAAGGGTAAAGGGTCGACAAGGGTTTATGTTCGGAATCGATTACAAGGAACTTCTAAGAGAAAGAAAAATTGCAGAACGAGAAGAGACAGCGTTGATGGGAAAAGAGCGCAGCAATCTTGAAATTGAACGACTAAGTGAGTAATGTATAAAAAATCGCAATCATGCAACACTCCTAATTAGTTTTACATTTCAGCTGCTAAATTTAATTTTGCATAATCAACTTTCTTCTTTTTCTTTCAAAGATGAAACTGCCGAATTGAAGTCATCTACAAGCAACAGCAGTTTGGAATCAGGTACAGATATAAATGTATAAGTTGCCGGAAATTCCACTGATAATATTGTGGTAGAACCTCCACTCCCAGAAGATGCAGAATTAGAATTTTCATCATCAAAAGCAAAGCGGGTGAGAGGGAGCCGTACACTAGTGACTCCTAAGCTTGCTGCGGCTTTAGATAAATATAAAATCAGTGACAGGGATACAGTTCATGTTCTGATTGCAACTACCGAGGCACTAGGCCATGATGTCCAGGATTTTGTCATCAATACGTCATCCAGTCACATTGCAAGAGAAGAAGTACGATAAGAAAAGGCGACTATAATTAATAAGCAGTTCATGGACACGAAATTGCAAACTGCTGTCCTGCACTGGGATGGTAAGTTACTTCCAGCGTTAACAGGTAAGGAGACCATCCATCAACTTCCTGTGATTCTCTTGAATGGCGATGCTGAAAACATCTTGGAGTGGCCGTATTGCAATGTGGGACTGGGAAAGAGCAGGCATCTGCTGTTTGTGAAATTCTTGTTAAATAGGGTCTCCAAGATTGTGTTAAAGCATTAGTTTTTGATACAACAGCATCGAATACTGGAAGTTATAGAGGTGCGTGCGGTTCAATAGAATTTTTTTTAGAGAAAGATCTCTCGTACTTTGCTTGATCTGGAATCAATGCTTATAGTTTCCGATCCCTTGATTTTGTTAAAAACACTTTGAAGAAACATCAGCCTAGAGAGGATTATAGGGAATATTTGGAATAAGTAATAATTTTCCTTGGTGAAGTACAACCTCGTGGACTATTTTTTCATATTCCGGGGGCCATCCATCATGTGAGGTGGATGGCAAAAGCTATTTATTGCTTGAAAATCTTCATCCTTTGTCGTGAATTTATATAAGCTCCAGAAAATAATAACGCGATGTGTGATATTTGTATTTTTATTGTGAGGCTGTACGTCGAAGCATGATTTTGTGCACCTTCTGCTACTGAAGCACTTCATTTGGATTTCAGGGTTTTGTCAAAACTTTATGAATATCAAGCTTTCGATTCCGATATCAATCATGTTGCATTAAAAAAGCTAATGAATCATTTATGATATTCAAGTTCTAAAACTGTCGCATTAGCTTTCTTTTTTTCGAAATTGTCATCAGAATCAAAAATCAAAATGGTCAATGCTTTGAATCGTGAAACAGAATCATCAAATGAGAATGTGAAGCGATTACAAGCTCAAATCGATTAAATCCCAGAAATGATTGAAAATGGAATTGAGCAATTCGTTTCTGCAGACACCAAACGATTTTCCCGAAAATTTAACTTGAATGATGAATTCCTCAGGACAGAACCGTCGACGTGGCCTAAAAATGAAAGTTTTGTGAAGGGACTGGAGTTAGTAAGTAAATTGAAAGTTGTGAATGATTCAGCAGATTTGTAGCAAACCCAAATGATTTTCGAATTTTTGTCGGAAAAGGTTAGTCATACGAGAAAAAGTCATGAATAACAATATGTGCATTTTGAATAGATCTCCACCTTTTGTAGAAAGCTGCTTCTTACGTAATTCAAATTTTGCAATATAAACAAATAAAATTGTTTTTTCTTCAATTATATGGTTCTTTTATGTTCAAGGGCCCAGGGGCACCCTTTCCCTTAGTCCGACTAAGCTCAACCTTTGCAGAAATCATTTCAACATAAAGTGGAACCAAACTGGGGGGTAGCGTGAAGAAAATTCAATCTGTGAAAATAAGAGCCACCCTAATGTTCACATCTTATGACGACTTCGGTATTCCGGTTGGCCCTAATCGAATAATGGGGGTTCATGTACTCCAACTTTTGCTCGAAGATCTCTAACCTAAACTTCCTCAAATTAAGCATTTATCTTAACTAGCGGGTAATTATGAATCTACTTAATTAGGTCTTCTTTGTAGGTGCTGTGAGTGTGGAATAATTAAAGAAGAGTATTCTGATGAAGAACTGGGTCTTTGCATAATTGTTCTAAGTACATTCATTCACCGAGAACCATCACTAGCAGCACCATTTCTTCCGGAGATCCTTAATGCAGTTACAAAGTAAGTTCTTCAACAATTATACGTATCGGAACTACTAAAGATCGATTCCATTCCAAATCATGCAGAGAGGTCCGGGTTAGCGTGACAGAATAAATTGGCCTTTATATATATTAGTCCACAATGAAAATGAAGGGAAACGTATTTAATATTTCAGCTGAAATAAAATGGTCTTAAGAGTTACGAGCTATTAAAGTTAACCTTCCAATGGTCAAAATCTGTCGAAAGCTGACAGATCATATATATAATTCAAAAAAGGATTAAACGACCACCACATGGTCCCACTAGAAGCAACTGCCATCTAAAAATAACACTGGCTCCCAGTAGACCCACGGTAAATCGAACGTGCGGCCACGTCTCACGACCGTACGATTAGTGGTCACAGGGCACGATGAAATCACAACGACAGGCCAGTGAAACCCTCATGTGCCTTAAGGACACGTAGCGACACAAGGAGGACAGCTTTTTGCATCCATCTCGCAAGTGCTTTGGCATATTTTTGGCACGCGGTTATGGCTTGAGGTTTTCGAACCAGGGATAGCTTTGTACCTCTGCGAGCACCAATCAAAAAAACAATTACTTTAACCGAAAATTTTTGGTACAGTCGTTGCAGCTCTCTTGCAAGTTCTTGATATCTCTCCTCCTTTTCCCTCTCCTTAGCAGTGATGTTGTGGCTGCCTGGAGCCGAGAATTCGATCACAAATATAGTTTGTTTCTTGAACTACTTCTAGGGCTGCATTATGTCCCTACAGATACGTCGTTCCCGCGTAAGTGAAACACCCCGATAGTATGTGTTCTAGGTACCGAGCATAAGCATTACGCTCTGCACTTATCGCTGGGAACTTCACAATGCGGTCACGGTATACTAAGGTGGAAATGATACCGTCCTTACATGCGACAATAAAATCCTCTGTACCTGAATTAAGCCCTGATGATCTGAGGAAAGCAAAAGTTTGCTCTTTCGACAAGGACTATTTTTCTACATTTCTGTGAAAGATTCCGTACATTTTCTTGTCGAGTAGCTGTTGGTGGAATTTTTCAACATCTTCTTACTTCACTTCGGCTTTTAAGAGTGACGCATTCAGATAAAATAATGTAGGTTCCTCACACCTGATGTTAAAATTTAGGTCAAGGATGTCGGCCGCCTGTACCGCGGCTTTGTAAGGGAACGCTCCTTTGCCAATCATCTCGTATTTCCTGACCATTTTTAGGAGAGGATCACTGCCACTTGCAATAGTGTAAGCTGTACTTAGAGCAATTCAAATATGAAGACATTGGAGATTCATAAGTCTGCGTCCGCCTTGACGGCGTGAGATGTATAATGGCCAAATGAACGAATTGATATGCAGGCTCTTATGCATATGCATGATCTTATGTGTGGCGATATCAGGGGCCGTAAGCTTGTCCTTCGTCCATTGAACCACCCCAAATGAGTAGAGTAGAACCGGGACGACAAGCATGTTAGCTGCAGATATCTTGTTCAACGCCGACAGATTTGATGACCAAATCTGTCGAAGAAGGTGCTGGTATCTGTTTCGGAAGGACTCCTTCACTGATGTTACGTCCTGAATGCGGCTTTGAAGCACGCCGAGGTATGTATAGGTCTCTCCAGTGTTAAGATGTCCAATAACACTTATATCTACAAGCTCAGGGTCCTTGGGAACGTCAACAATCTTTCCTTTCTTCAGTTGAATTTTTGTACATTTATCCAATCCGAAGTCCATCCCAATCTCTCGTGTGTACTTCTTGACGATATTTATGGCCTTGGAAACGCCAATAATATTTTATTTTTTCCGATGAATCTTAGCACATTTTTCCGAACCCAAAGTCCATACCAATCTATCTTGTTTACGCCCCAGAGTTCCCCAGGAGAATTTCGTAGTGCGAGAAATAGAGGCAGAAGTATGATGCGAAAATGCCGAGGGCTCATTGTATCTCCCTGAAAGACACCCTCTGGAAGGTGACGCTATTCGTTCTCACACGATAATTTTCAGATGAGATAGTAAATATAGTTTTCCCAAGAGGCATCAATCCCTCTATGCAACCCACTATGTGCGGATGAACCTTCAAGCTTTTCAACAGACAGATGATTAGTCTACGAGAGGTTAATTCAAAAGCTTTCCTGTAGCCAATCCAGGCCACATACAGGACGCGCTGATTGGCTGATGTTCTCTCGGCAGCCTGCTACACCTCTTTTCGAGCCACGCTGTTCGTGCATCTCCCACCAAAAAGGCTCATTTCTTTGAACGATCCTGTTGTTTTTAGCAGCTGTGAAAATCTTATACAGTCTGTTCAATCAAATTATTGGCATGTAATTTCCTGGGTTGGACAAGTTGCCTTTTTTCGGTACGAGTATAGTACGTCTCAAAACTAGCAACTGCGGATAGGGCATTTCCAACTTCAAATATGAGGTAAGTATGCGGCCCTTTGTTGGTGTGTAGAAGTAAACTTCCACCACCAGAAGTACTTGATACCATCTGGTCCTGCAGATCCCTGGAAAGTTTCGTCCCTGCAGGTACCTGCAAAGCTTGGAGGGAGAGTGTGCGCCGTATGTCAGAATGTGCGCTGTATGTAAGAGAGCAACTCATGTATTCGATCGTCTGCTATCCCATGTATTCGATCTTCTGCTATCCCACGTTTTTTCCTTTCCAACAGCTAGTCGCTCTGCTTCTAGAGGGTTCCTTAGAGTGGATGACCCTTGCTCTGGATTTGCTTTTTGTGGCCAATTATTTCTCTGGGTAATATTTTTTGTTCCCGAATCAGGTAAGTTTCATGTGGCAGGTAAAAAACACCTAGTCACAATGTGCGAAAAGATGTTTGAGGGTAAGATAGACGTTAAGGAGGAGCCGGACAGAAGTCGCATATCTAATGTGAGAATCTGCAAAGTACGTGTTGAGGAAAACATACAGAAACTGGTCGGCATACTCAGAAAAATGCAGGTTATTTGCAGGAAAAAGAGAAATATATTTCTGCCAATCAGATACGGGCTAGCTAAAGCGCTGAACGTGATGAAAAGTATCCGCAATAACGCAGAAGATGAAGGTGCGGGGAGAAAAGCACAGCAGATGGCCTGTGTGCTCCAGCCGACAACGAAGAAGCTTGAGACTCGCGTCGATGCAGCAGGATCATCTATCACGAGGAGCGAGGTAAAGAAGAAGATACCTACAGGCAATCCTCTGAAGGAGATACAGAACAACTGTAGTTTTTATAGAAGTGGGAACTGAAGCAGAGAGCCAGAATAAACTGACCTCTGCCATCAAGGAGGATATCGATGAGGAGAGGATCGCGCGCGACCTTCTTTCCCGCAATCCTTCACCATGATGTAACGACAAAGGAGGAAAAGGTGAAGGAGGCCTAGCAAAGACACGTCGCACCAGAGTTCAAATTGCATTTTTCTGGTTTAAAATATAATATAACGAGAAAGAATAGAGGTAACTCAACAAATTTTTTTCAAAATAAAGTTCATGTTACTTGGATTATATGAAAATATGTAAGAATGCCGACATTGCTCATTGTATTTTTTTTTTGAAATTGTAGTAAATTCAATGCAGATTAAGGAAAAAGTTATCAGGATACCATCGACCCCTAAGCTAGGGGTTGAAAGAAGGGGTAATAGGCTACAATTTGGAAAATTCGCTGAAAAACATTGTAAAGGGTTTTCGTGGGTGGTAAAAACGATTCTAATAACCATTTCTTTACAATCCTTAACTATATGGATGATTTCGCGCTATCATTCTCCTTTCTAGGGGTGGAAATGGACGGCGAGAATCTGAAAACGGAAAACATCGCAGATTAGAATTGCAAATGGTTTTCGTGAGCGTTGAATATCATTTCGACAACCATTTTTGCATTATTCTCTACTGTGTGGACGGTTTCTTATTTCCCCCACTCTAGAGTATATTCGAAGAAGGCATTTCGAAGGCCTTATTATTGAAAAAGTGATATTAAGAAAATAATTGTTCATAACGAGTAATTTTCTATTGCTTATCACGTAATGTTTATTAAACTTTTATAATGATAATTTTGTTCGGACACAACACTCTTTCCTATTTTAACAATGATTCTTACATAAGTCTTCATTAAAAAAAGCTAAGGTTCTAGAATTAATTATATTTCATAACAAATGACATATATTTATCTGTTAAGGTTAAGTCACGAAAAAATATAAAGTCTTCAGAATGCCTTCTTCGAATATTCCCTAGAGTGGGGGGAACAAGGAACCATCCAACAGTAGAGAAAAATGCAGAAATGGTTGTCGAAATGATATTCAATGTCGACGTAAATCATTTGCAAATCTATTCTGCGATATTTTGCGTTTTCAGATTCTCGCTGTCTATGTCCACCCCTAGAATGGAGAATGATAGCGAGAAACCATACATACAGTTGAGGATTTTGAAGAAATGGTTATCAGAATCGTTTGTACCACCCACGAAATCCCTTTACAATGTTTTTCAGCGAAATTTTTAGTTACTTACCCCTTACTTCAACCCGTAACATAGGGGCTTATGGTATCCTAATATTTTTTTCCTTAATCTGCATTACATTTACTACAATTTCAGAAAAATAAATAAAAATTTATCGATATCATGATTTCCCTTTGAGATTCAGCAAAAAGAAAAGCGAAAGGTCCTCGATTTTCTAAACATGCTCAACTTTACCCCTTACTTCAACCCCTACAATAAGGAATGTAGGCATTCTTACATATTTTCCCCTCATCCACGTAACATGAACTTTATTTTGGAAAAAAATTTGTTGACTTATCTCTATTCATTCTCGTTATATTAGATTTTAAACCAGAAAAATGCAATTTGAACTATAGTGCGACGTGTCTTTGCTAGGCCTCCTTCACCTTTTCCTCCTTCGTCGTTACGTCATGGTGAAGGATTGCGGGAAACGAGCTCGCGCGCGATCCTCTCCTTATCGATATCCTCTCTGATGGCAGAGGTCAGTTTATTCTGGCTCTCTGCTTCAGCACCCACTTCTAGGAAAACATCTGTTGTTCTGTATCTCCTTCGGAGGATTGCCTGTAGTATCTCTATTCTTCCTCGTTATATTAGATTTTAAGCCAGAAAAATAGAATTTGACCTATAGTGCGTCGGAAAGAACAGGACTGGCGGGCCAAAAGTTAGCTTAAGAAAAGTCAGCCATCCTTTGGGAGAAGCTGAATATCTACGTGTTGATATGTAAGGAGATCGCCACGAGGGTAATCCGGGCTACCGCTGCCAAAGGTAAGAATATTTGACAGAAAAAGCTCTAGAGTTCAACAGAACGCCACTGTGCTATCTCTGCGCAGCAAAAGAAGAAAAGCCTTGGATTGTACATCTTTTGTGGACCATAAGATGGGAGATCTTGAGGGAGGCAGCCCCAAAGAGGAAGCCAAGAGAAACGACAAGGTGAGCCAAGCAGGCCAATCAGGAGGACAACAAGGCATAACGCACAGTGGGCTATTCTGCAATATTTACTTTCGCGAATATCCCGGCCTGGAAAATGCTGGAAAGAAAGCGCATTTTATTTATGAGAAAAATCCTGTTAAAGATGAAAAATCCAATATGGAGACACAAATCGGAAACATAATGGTTACTGGGCAAAGTTGATTATCTTCAGGTTTTTACGGTCGCTCAATTCAAATCTGACATCAGAGTTTTGAAGTAAAAAATGACGAATCTAATATGGCGGAAAAAAATTCGAAAAATTTAGGCAACTTTACAAAATTGTCCATATTTACAGTTTCAAGATCTCTGAATCCAAACCTGACGTCATACTTTCAAAATAAAAAGATGCCGGATCAAATTTGGCAGAACAAATATTGAAAAAATTCTATAAACTTTACGAAATTGCTAATTCTTACGTGTTTGAGGACGCTGAATCGTAATCTGATGACACAATTGAAAATTGTTGCTTCCATCATAGGACACAAACTAAATTCTTCCAGAAAATTTGGTTATTACAGTTTCCTTTCCAGACAAAAACAATTACAGCTTGAACAAAAATACGTTTTTTTTTCATTTTAACCATTATTTTATGTATAAAATTGTAGTTATAGAAATGATACTTTAAATTGACATATGAGGTGACATGATACGTGAAGTCAGAGTTAGATTCAGCAAATTCAAAAACGTAAGTATTACCAATTTCGTAAAGTTTGTAACATTTTTGAAATTCGTTATCAGCTATGCTTGTTTGCCATTTCTTATTTTGAAATTATGACGTCATATTTGGATTCCGCGACCTAGAAAATGTAAACATGGACAATATTGTAAAGATTCCTAAATTTTTAAAATTTTTTTTCCGCCATATTGGATGTTATTTCTTATTTTTAAATTCTGACGTCAGATTTGGAATCAGCAACCCCAAGAATAAGAAAAAATGAACTTTCTCAAGTCACCACCATGTTTCCGATTTGTGTCTTCCCATATTGGATTTTTCATCTTTAACCGAATTTTTCTCGAAAGAAAATGTGCTACGCAGTTTTTTCTGGCTGATTGAAATTCAGCATTGAACAATCTATAAAATATAGTGTATCGAACAAAAAGGAACCTTTTTTCTCTAGTTCCAGTATAATTGGTGTGTAAACATGCAGGACTTACCATTGTTTAACCAAATACAGCCAAAACCGTCCCCCCCCTCTGATGAGCAATAATCGAATTGTTTCAAACCATTCTAAGACTGCCGAATGTGACAAACTGTCATTTTTCTATCCATGCAGTACTCTGCAAAAATTTCGTTTTATTGTAATGTACTTCTCAAGAATGTAAGTTGGTAAATATTTTTCACTTTGGATGTTTCTTGGTAATCCACTAAGCACTGATTCCTTTTAAGGATTTTGAGGGTTATGTGTGGTATCAACTGAAATTTCCTAATATGATTTTTCATAATTATCTTTATATACCTTCATTTTAAAATTTGTGATCTAAATGCAAAATTGCAAAAAAACCAAAAATACCTGAAATTTTAAGAAAAAAAGTTGAACGTAATGTATTGATTGTTTTTGCTTAAAAATGGAAAATAATAATTAATTATCAAACGTAATTAATAGTGAGATATTTAATGGGGATTTGATTAATTACAAAATTGTACAAAATAAAAAAAATACCTGAAAGTTAAAAAAAAGAGTTGAACGTAATGGCTTGGTTTTTTGCTTAGAAATGTAAAATAATAATTAATTATTAAAAATAATTAATAATTAAATATTCCGTGAAGATTTTGTCAATCGCAAAATTCATCAAATCTGAGGTTGAGGATCCGGAGTTGTCCCCTGCATGTGAGGGCCCTGAGTTATCCCCTAAGTTCGAGGGCCGTGAGTGATCCATATTTTACGAATATCTAAAAAATATTAATAATTTATAATTTGTGAATATTCTGCATATTATTTTTCAATCAGCTAATCATTCTTCTTTTTATTATTATTGGAACACTATATTTACCTTCTTCTGCACTTCGAGCATTTCGGAATATCGCACGAGCTGGCCGGTCTCCACATTACTGTCAGTAACCCCTGAGTGTTCCACACTTTTTGTAAATCTGAAAAAGGATTTATAATATATAGTGGGAATTGATAGCACGATTAACAAATGTTGAGTGTCATATTTTTCAGGACATTTGGTTATTATTGACAGATGTTGTTCATTTGCGCCTTCTTACAACGAAGGTGGAGAAAAGTCTTATTTCCTCAAATTACTTACACTATGTCGCTGTTTATTCATGTTATTCATGTTACTTTTAACAGTATTGAATTCTATAAATAAATTTTTGTTACACTTATTCTATAAATAGAATAGAAAAAAATTGTTTTATATTTTTCAGATATAAAAAAATTGTGACTTATTTTTTATAAATGAAAATTGTTTAAATAATTACCAAATATCAATGAAAAATGAATTACTTTCTACATTCGTTAACTTTGTCATAAATTACAGAAAATTATAATTTTCTACAATTTCACGAAGAAAAAATTGTTTAAACAAATTAAAATTGTTTAAATAATTGCCAAATGTGAATTATCGTTCATATATTATATAGATATATATCATTTATGACGAAACAGAGTAACGTTTCACGATTTTCGAGAGCTAAAATTTTGTTTAAACAAATTATAATTGCTTAAATTGTTAACTGTTATTTTCAGCATGCTGCTCGCACAATTCAGTACAGCCTGATGGGGACAAAAAACTATTTGAAATTTTTTTTATAAACAAAAAATGTTAAACTTATACATTATTTTGTCTCACAGATCCGTCTTTTTTGGGGGCAAGCCGCAATTGCATAAGGGTTATTACATGAGAGGTTCATTTTTTTTAAAGTGTTCTTTTAATACGATAGCACAGCTCAGAATGGACTCGAAAGTACTTTGTCGTTTTTCTTTTTTAATAAAGTGTACAGAACTTATTTAGGTTTCAAAATATCGTATACACATTGTAGAGGAGGCAATTAGTTCCTTTAAAAAGGATTTTCTCGTAAACGGTTGAATTTTTCAACAAATTCTTTTACGATTCAATAGAACCAAATAACACTTCGAGATTATTTAATTGTTCTTCTTTTAAATTAAAAAAAAAAGTTATGCAGTTTTTTATATGTCAACTCTGGCATTTTTTGGGACCTTCGTTCCTTTGATAAGGATTTTCAGAGGAGGTTGCCTTCTTTCAGGCGATCTTTTTATGAATGACTAGGAGATAACATTCGCTCAAAAAGATTTTTTAGTCTAAATAAAAAATTAAAATTTGAAAAAGTTGTGCAGATTTTCCAGTGTCAAGTGCGGCGTTTTTTGGGAAACGTCGCTACTTTTACAACGATTTTCTCGGAAACGGTTGCTTTTTTAATACTTTTTTCTTATCATTTGTTGTACCCTGTTAGTACTTTAAGACTATCATTTAATTTTCTTTTCAATTAAATGGGCAAAAGTTAAACATCTTTTTGTCCCTCCTGTAACATTCTCATTTTCACACTGACGCCCTTGTACCGTGTCTCTGCCATTTCGCCCGCCATAAATTTTTAAATACTCTATAAATAATGAAACATGTACTTATTTTTATTATTTTAATCGGAGAATATTTTCATTTCAATATATTTACTTTGTATTGGAAGTCCATTATCTGCAATTATCGCAGCGAGTAGGATATCGCTTCATTACCCTCAAGATCCACTGAGTGCTCGATACTTTAAAAATATAAACAAAATATTTATAAATTATAATTTTCGAATAGCATATGTAATAAATCATGTATAGTATACAAAATTATGTAAAGAAATTCTTTGATATAGTCTTTCAAAAAGTTATACTAATAGTATTTATTGTGCTTTCCGAAAGCCAGCCAAACAGGAACTAAACTTTTACAGCGTCGAAAATGTGGTTTTCGTATACCTGAGCGAAACCGCTATACCTAAGCACGCGGAACACCTGCCCATTTTCCAATTTTTCCGCCACTTTCTCCATAAAATTTTCCTCTTAACGAAGGTCCTATACATTATACTACAATATAAAGTATTTTGCTACTCATTTTTGAACATTATCTCGTACATAAACCATTTTTCTTTACAGAAAATTTCCTAATTAACGTAAACCTGAAAATATCTTCCATAAAAAATTTTCACAAATTTTAAACAGGTAAATATTTCATTATTTTACATTTTTAGTATGTAAAAAAAAATCAAGCAGATCCGAAATGTTTCGGTCCGATGCAAGATAAATACCTAGCGTGCCTCCACTCTTTGTATTTACGTAGGCGTCGCAGTTGCCAGTGTCTCATCTAGGTACGTGCATAGTTGAGAAGTAACGATTTGTACACGTGCACAATTGAGAGGATTCCATCTGTGAACGTATAAATTTGAACATGCATATTTGAGAGTGACCCATCTGTGCACGTTCACAGTTGGGATGTTGCCACCTTTGCACGTCCACAGATGACGCGTATACTGTTGGGACGTACACAGTTATGAGGCGCAGAGATGGTATGTGCACAAATGCTTTATTGACCATCGACTAGTTTGGGCTCGTGGAAAATCGCTCTGTGCACAGATGTTTGGTACTCTGATTATCTTTAATTCGAAAATGTGTTGGCTGTTTTAGTTCAAGATAGCTAATGTATGATTTGTGGATTGCATAGTTATTCTAATTTTAAAATATCTTAGCTGGTCTGCGTGGTGATGCTTGGGACTTGTTTTGATAAGTATGCTATGGATGATATTTGGGGGTAGTTGAATGTTATTGTGGGGTTGTGGATATAACATTGAGTCTTGCGAAAATTATTTTCAAGATTATATTGAACTTTTAAATATTTTTTTAAAATATATATATATATATATATATATGCTTTCTCACTCTTCAATAAAATGTATCAATATTATAGGTCAATCGATTCGTCTCGAATCAACACGACTTTTCTATTACCGCATCAACTTTAAATTATGAGGATGAAAAATTTTTTACTCTAAAAATCAATTTTTAATTTAATATAAATGACGATAACTTCCTTACTTTTTGATGAAAAATATTAATATTATAGGTCAATCGATTTGTCTCGAACCAAGAAATCTTTTATATCCTTACATCAACTTTGAATTATGTTAATTAAAAAAGTTTTACCGTAAAAACCCGACTTTCAAAATATATAAATTACCATAACTTCCCGACTCTTGAATAAAATTTATTAATATTATAAGTCAATCGATTCTTCACGAACCAAGGAATCTTTCATATTGTTGCATCAACTTTGAATTATGCCAATGAAAAAAGTTTTACTATAAAAAACCGATTTTAAAAATATTATTAAGTGCTAAGAAAATGCAATAAATATTTCTAGAAACCCTTCTATCAGTTTCAAGATATTAGTGGTGAAAATAAGCCCTCCAAATTTCATCAATTTATTTGCAACCATTTTCAAGTCATCGTGTTCACAAAAAAGTGTGACACACACACACACACACACAATTGCGAAGAATTAGAACAGTGTAGTAGTCATTTTTAAATTGAGGAAGATTTAATTAAATGAATTAAAATTTGTTCGAAAATGTAACCATTACAAAGCTTTCTCTATGAGGAAGCAAAATTTAATATTTTTTGGTAAAAAGTTAATCTTTTTATTCAATAATAATTTTTTTTTTGTTGAAAATGTGTATTTTGTATTAAAAATTAATTTTTTAAACTGAAAATGTAACTATCCCATTTTTTCGAAACTTTATCTTTTTAATAGAGATTAAATTTTGTAGTTTGAAAATTCATCCGTTTGGTTGAAAATGTAACTATATTGTTGAAAATTCATCTATTTGGCTGAAAATTTGTCTTTTTTTGGTAGAAAATTCATCTTTAGGGTTGAAAATTCAACTATTTGGTTCAAAATTAATTGTTTTGCTTGAAGATTAATCGATTTAGTTTAATGTTATTATTTGTTGTTTAAATTTGAACAATTTGCTGAAAATTCGTTTTTTTTTGTGGAAAATTATTTTTTTTAATGACCATTAAAAAAAATAACCTTCAACTTTTCCATTTTTAACAATGTAATTCCATTTTTAACTAAGTAGTTGAATTTTAAACCCATAAAGGTTTTTAAGTCGCTGTTAAGGAGTAGCAAAAATCTTGACAATATAATCAAGTTGTTATATTAGGAGAAAAAACCTGGGACCAACGTAAAATTGACAGGATGATCAATTTGATCTTTTTTAGTTGAAAATTATCTTATTTTGTCGACAACTCGTATTTTTTTTAAATTTATTTATTTTTATAGAAAATGCATATGTTTGGGTTGTTAATTTACCTTCGATGTTAAAAATTCGTCTTTTCATCTTTGAAGACTCAATATTTTGGATGAGATTTTTTTTCTTTATTGACTGAAAAATCTTTCTTGGTTGAAGACTCAACTATTTTGTTGAAAATTCCTCTTTTTGATTTGAAAAATAGTCTGTTTTGGTTCAGGATACAAATAATTTGTTAAAAATTCGTATTTTTTTGGTTTAATTCATCTGCCTTTGAAATAAAATTAAAATATTCCTTAGTGAAAATATCAACTATCATACTTTTCATTGAGAATTCATTTTTTTATCGAAGATTCATCACTCTGGCTGAAAATGTAACTATTTTGTTGGAAATTTTCTTTTTCTTCTTTGGAAATTATAATTCTTTTAACTGAAAATGCAATTCTTCATGCATTAACTGTATAAATTGCATTTTTACAATAAATGAAAATAACAATTTTTATATTTTTTTCAATGCATTATTTGCATTTAAATAATATAGTTTTGAAAAAAAACTTACCACAAACGGTTAATTTTTTTTAGTTCTATTAAAAATTTGAGCTTCTTTTTATATCTTTATCCCATAATTTGACAAATTTCACTTCAAAACTTAACACTAGAGGTTTTCCAGATTTTTCTTCAAATATAACAATTTGATTAAATTTTCAAAACTTTCCCTGCATTTGGTTGATAATTCATCATTTTAGTTGAAAAACATTTTTTTTGTTTGACATTTAACTATTTTGTTGAAATTTTCTTTTGGCCGTAGATTTATTTTTCAACTAAGAATTTAACTATTCCATTTTTGGTTGAAAATTCAACTTTTTGGTTGAAAATTCTTGTAATTTGTTGAAACTTTGTCTTTTGTTGTAGAATATTTAATCTTTTTCAAATAATATACCTTTTTGGAAGAAAATTTATTTCTTTGACTGAAAATTTAACTATTAGCTTGGAAATTCCTTGAAAAATTCAAAATTTGGTTGAAAATTAATTTTTTTGTTGAAAATTAGTTTTTTAACTGAAAATGCTACTATTCCATTTTTTGTCGAAAATTTATCTTTTTTGATAGACATTCGATCTTCTTGGTTGAAACTTCTTCTGTGTGTTTGGAAAATGAACTATTTTTTTGAAAATTCATCTATTTTGTTAAAAAATGGTCTTTTTCAGTAAATTCACCGTTTGGGTTTAAAATTCCATTATTTGGTTCAAAATTAATTTTTTTGGTTAAGGGCTCATAATTTTGGTTAAATATGCATGGATGTGATTGAAAATTCAACTTTTTTTTTATTTTGTTGTTTTTTATTGTTAAAAATGAATTTGTTTGACTGAAAATATAGCTATTCCATTTTTGCCAGAAAATATGATCTTTTTTAAGTTAAAAATTCACTTATTTGGTTGAAAATTCTTTTTTTGGTTTTGAAAATTTGGATGCGATTTTTTTTCTTTATCGACTGAACAATCTTTCTTGGTTGAAAACTCAACTTTTTTGTTCAAAATTCCTCTTTTTGGTTTGAAACTTAGTAGATTTGGTTGAGGGTTCAAATAATTTTTTGAAAACTTGTATTTTTTGGTTTAATTGTTTTTTTGTAATTCTTTAATTCTTTAACAATAATTAGAAATGTCAACTATTACACTTTTCTTTGAGAACTTATTTTTTTATTCGAAGCTTTATCACTTTGGTTGCACTTTTAACTATTTTATTGAAAATTCCCTTTTTCCCGATTAAAAATTAATTATATTAACTGAAAATTTAATTCTTCCATTTTTTGTTGTAAATTATCCTTTTGAATTGAAAACTCGACTATTTTCTCGAAAATTCGTGTATTTTACGTAAGGGAAAATAAAACATTCGTCAGGGCAATGTCAGGGAATGTCAAGGAATTTCGAAATTTGGATTTTGTAGCAACCTTGTTATTGCAAATTTAATTACCCGAAACCGCTAAATTTGTATTTTGTAATATCTGATTAATTTTATTTTCTTACCAAAAAAATGATAATAATTGTAAGCTTACTGATTAAATAGTAATTTTTTTTTTAATTTCAGTACTTTTAAGCTTCAAATATGTCAAAATAACGAGCTTTTATAAATTTTAGGTTTTCGTAAGTAACTTAATTTACAAAACTCATTAATTAAACAGTTTATAGTCAGCAGGCTGGAAATTAATTAAATTTTTTGTAATGAAAATTAAATAATCCAAGTACAATTATTGACAAAAACCGTCGAAGTTCTTGTATTCAATAAAAGAGTCCTTCAAATTAAAAAAATGTAACAAATCTTAAATTCGTAATTTTATATAAACTTTATTTGTATGGAAATTATTAACATTAAATAATTTATCAAAAGAGTACGAAGTTTACAATTAATATACTTCCGCAGTTTTATACTATTTCTTCCGTAGAGAATACAATTTATATACAATTATTAACAAATAAAAAGTTATTTAAAAAATATTTAAAACAAAATTTCGTCCCCACTGGTACCTTTAAACCAAATTCTCAATAATTAAACAAAAATTCTTGATTAACAAAATCCTTGTTACATGAAGTACATTAAAAAAGAAGTTTCTATAATTTTTAACGAATTAAAATAATTTATTTTAATGATCAAACTTAACAATTTTGAGATCCAATTAATTTATCAAGTGATATTCATTTACTTGTTTCTCAGTAAATTCTTCAGCTGCAATTTACCCTGAAATAAAAATATAAAAGACAATTAAATTTTTCATTTACAAATCCAATGTTTACTTCCTAAGACTTTCGTATTAATTTTACTAAGAAGGCGGCTGTTTTAATCGATTGAATTTTTTTTAACGAATCATTTTTTAAATTAGAAGTTAAATTATTTTAATTGTAAGCCGTTCTAAATTAATAATTGTTCAATTAATATTTGCACATCAAAATTCCATATTTCCACTTACAAATTAAAAATTGTATTTTTTAAATGTAGCAATTAAAACTAAAACGTTCAAGGCCTAAATTTAGCGGAACGAGTAAAATCCTGAAAAATAAAATTGTCGATATTGTCTAAATGGCTGATACAAGAAAATTTTCGATACCGAAAATTTGACGGGAATTTCATTTTTCGGGATTTTTCAGTCGTCCTTGTTAGAAATTCATTTTTCTGGTTGAAAATTCATCATTTTAGTTGAAAATTCGTCTTTTTGGTAGAATTAAACGGTTTTTTTTAATAAGAATATTTTTGGTTTGAATATCAACAATCGCATTCGTTTTATTCTAGGGTGGAAATTAATTTGTTTAAGCGAAAATTTGACAATTCCATTTTCGGCTGAAAATTGATCTTTATTAGATGAAAATTAAACCATGTGGTTCAAAATTCGTCTTTTTGATTTGAAAATGCATCTGTTTTGATAGAACTTTAATTATTTCGTAAAAATGATTTTTTTTATCTGAAAAATTAACTATTCCATTTTTTGTAGAAAATTCATATTTTTCAGTTGAATATTAAATTACGTGGTTAAAAATTCAGTCATTTTGTTGAAACTTTGTTTTATTCTAGGGTCGAAATTAATTTTTTTGACAGAAAATTTAACTATTCTATTTTTGGCTGAAAATTAATCTTCTTTAGATGAGAATTCAACTATGCTGTTTAATTTTCGTCTTGTTGATTCAAAATAGCATCTGTTTTCATAGGAATTTAATAATGCGGTTAAAAATTGATTTTTTAAACCGAAAATTTAACTATTCCATTTTTGGTTGAAAATTCATATTTTTTAGTTGAAAATTCAACTATTTGTTGAAAATTTTTGTATTCTGTTGAAAATTCGTCGTTTCTGGTGGAAAATAATTTTCTTGGTTGAAAATTTAACTGATTTGTTGAAAAATCGTTTTTTTTGTTTAAAATTAATTTTTTTAGTTACTGAAAATTTAACTATGCCATTTTTGGTTGAAAATTCATATTTTTAGTTAAATATTAAACAATTTGGTTGAAAATCTATTTATTTAGTTGAAAAATAATTTTATTCTAGGGTGGAAATTAGTTTTCTTAACTGAAAATTTAACTATTTGGTTGAAAATTAGTTTTATTCTGAGTAGGTAGTTTTATTAATATGTAGTCTTATTAGGTATTAGTAGTTTCTTTTTTTTTACTGAAAATTTAACTGTTCCATTTTTGGTTAAAAATGCATATTTTGTATTTGAGAATTCAACTATTTGTTGAAAATTTTTGTATCTGGTCGAAAATTCGTCTTTTCTAGTAGAAAATAATTTTCTTGGTTGAAAATTTAACTGATTTCTTGAAAAATCGTTTTTTTTTTCTTCAAAATTAATTTTTTTAGTAACTGAAAATTTAACTATTCATTTTTTTTGTAGATAATTGACCTTTTTAGTTGAATACTAAACAATTTGGTTGAAAATTTATTTATTTAGTTAAAAGTTCATTTTATTCTAGGGTGGAAATTAATTTTCTGAACTGAAAATTTAACTATTTGGTTGAAAATTCGTTTTATTCTGAGTAGGTAGTTTTATTAATATGCAGTATTATTAGGTATTAGTAGTTTCTTTTTTTTCACTGAAAATTTAACTGTTCCATTTTTGGTTAAAAATTCATATTTTTTAGTTGAAAATTCAACTATTTGTTGAAAATTTTTGTATCTTGTTGAAAATTCATATTTTCTAGTAGAAAATAATTTTCTTGGTTGAAAATTTAACTGATTTCTTGAAAAATCGTTTTGTTTTGGTTCAAAATTAATTTTTTTAGTTACTGAAAATTTAACTATTCAATTTTTTTGTAGAAAATTGATCTTTTTAGTTGAATACTAAACAATTCGGTTGAAAATTTATTTATTTAGTTGAAAAATAATTTTATTCTAGGGTGGAAATTAATTTTCTGAACTGAAAATTTAACTATTTGGTTGAAAATTCGTTTCATTCTGAGTAGATAGTTTTATTAATATATAGTATTATTAGGTAGTAGTAGTTTTATTTCTTGTTCTAACTAAAAATTTAGTTGTTCCATTTTTGGTTGAAAACTTAACAACTTGATTGAATGTTGAACTACATGTTGTGAATTCAATTATTGTTTAATTTTTATCACTTGAAATACAGTTCAATTTAAAAAATCATCAATAAATTTATATTTAGAGTTGATCAACTCAAATCGTTTTTTGTCCAAAACTTTCAATTTTAAACGTTTTTAATTATAATTGCTTAAGCCTTCTCCGGAGTTAGTAAATTAACTTGATAAAAACAATTGAAATAAAACTTATTTTCAATTGAATTATTCATATATGAAATTTTTGATAATCCAGATGGTTGGATAGATTTTTCTTCTTAAAATTTGTAAAATTCACAGTCATCTCCCGGGGTTTCCCAGCCTCAAAAAATGTCCGGTCTTTTCCCGGTTTCCCGGTCTAGCAGCCATCCTGATTACTGCAAGTTTCATAATTACCTGAGTTACTGCTGGTCGAACAGAACTCGATTTCTGCTGTTTAAAATATTTCGTTATAGTCTCAGCTGGATTTGATTCGAGAATTCGAACTCGTTTCGACGGAGGTAAGAATCCTTTTGGCAAACGTAATTCAGGTTTTCCCTGACGCAATGTGTCGACCAATGACCTTTTTTTCTCTGTCTCCTTCTTAACTGGAGTTTCATTTGATTTGATCAATTTCATAAAACTCTGGAAAGTTTCACTCTTTATGCTGACTTTGTCATTTTCGACTTTCGGGTCAATAATCAATTTTCTTTTGAGCGGAGTCGACTGGGATATCTGAGAAAAAAAAGATCTCGAAAAATCGAGACTTTTCAATTTTGAAGCAAGGCTCCCGTTTTGGGATGACTTGGCCGAATTCGAATTTTGAGGAGGCGAAGGAGGCTCGATTTTGACTCTTGGGAAATTGAG
The DNA here is from genome assembly GCA_011634705.1 of Andricus grossulariae. Classification (NCBI taxonomy): domain Eukaryota; kingdom Metazoa; phylum Arthropoda; class Insecta; order Hymenoptera; family Cynipidae; genus Andricus; species Andricus grossulariae. Next base: position 27,044,732 of record JAABKJ010007545.1, on the reverse strand, counting down.
CTGAAAATTTAATTTTAAAATTTTGTAATTACAAACGTAAATAAAATTCGGCGCAAATTTAATTTGATTTGTTTTTTAAAAATTTACTTATATCATAAAATGATAATTACCGTTTGCTGCTTCAGTTTCGAATCGCTGTTTCCATTTGTGACTTTCGGTTTTGGGCAGACGCTTCCATAAGTCGATGGCATTCGAGGAATTTGAGAATTGGTTTTCTCGATTTTGATCTATAAAGAAACAAAATATTCTTGTTTTTTAAAACAAATTTTGAAAACAATAAAATATAATTCACAGGGCAGCCGTTTAAATCAAGAAAAAAATTCCGGTTCGCAAACATTTTTCACGGTTACTGAAATTAAAGATTTCGAACCCTTAAAAATGAATATTTTTTCATTTGAAGTAATCAAAACTGAACTACAAATTAAAGCACTTAAAGTGAAATTCTTTTGAATTTTAAACTTTTACAATTGAAGCTTAAAACATTTTTAAATCAAACCCTCAATAATAATTTACACGTACAAAACTGAAGATTTTAACACTTTTCAATTAAACAATTAAAAATTAAATGCCATTTAACTGCAACAATAAATATCTTTAAATTTTGTAAATTAAAAAGTTCTAAAATTTCTTGTTGAAAATATGAATCCAAAATAGAATTTTTAATGCTGTAAATTAAAATTAATTCTCCATTTCAACTTACAATTATAAAAATGTTTTTAAAAAACATGTCCTTCTTCCAATTCAGTACAAAATTAAAAATAAAAATTTCCCCCCTATCATCTGAATGTTAAATATACCAAAATTTCCCCTGTCCAACGAAAATGTTAAAAAGAAAAAATTGGTCTCTTCCAATTCAGAAAAAAAAATTAATAACCAAAATTTCTTCTCTTCCAACTCGATAAATTATGGAAAAAGATGGAAAATAATAATTTCCCCCCTTCAACTCAATAAAAATGCTCAAAAGAAAGTATTACTTTTTCCATATCAGAAGAAAAAACAAATAACAAATAAGCAAATGCAAATATTAAAAATAAATCATTTCCCTCTTCCAATTCAGAAAAAATTGAAACCCAAAATATACTCTCTTCCAACATGATACAAATCTTAAAAATTAAAAAACTATCCCCTTCCAATTCAGAAAAAAAAACGAAAATTCCGTCCTTTCCAAATCCTGTCAAAATTTAAAAAATGAAAAAAATTTTCTCTTCCAATTAAAAAAATTAAAAACCAAACTTTTCTCTCTTCCAACTCAATAAACATGTAAAGCATAAGAAATTTCCCTTTTCCAATTGAGAATGAAAATAAAAATAAATTTTTTCCCCCTTAAGCTCAATAAAAATCAAAAAAAGAAAAAAATGGCATCTTCTAATTCAGAAAAACAATTAATTACCAAAACTTCTTTCCTCCCAAATTTCGAAATTTCTTCCGTTCCAACTCGTTAAGAATCTTAAAAATAAAAAATTACCCTTTTCCAATTAGAAAAAAAAAAATAACGAAAATTTCATCCTTTACAACTCTATAAAAATCTTAAAAATAATAACATTTCTCTCTTCCGATCAAGGAAAAATTAAAAACCAAAATTTCCTCTTTAATTATATCAGAAAATAATATTTACCGTTTGCTGTTTCAGTTTCGGATCGCTGTTTCCAGTTGTGTCTTCAGGTTTTGGGCAGACGGTTCCGTAAATTGATGGCATTCGAGGAATCTGAGAATTGGGTTTCTCGATTTTGATCTGAAAAGAAAAATATATTATTTTTTTAAATGTAAATTTGGAAAACAATAAAATATCATTCATAGGGTAGCCGTTTAAATGAAGGAAAAAATTCCCGGGGTTTCTCGTTTTTTTTTGTGTTTTTTATTTTTAAGATTAGTTTTTAGGATAAGTTTTAATTTAGAGCACTGAAATTGATAGAGTTGATTTAAATTTTCAAACCAGAAATCTTTGAACTGTTCAACTGATAAATGTTTTAATAAACTATTTTTTAGCTTAATGGCATTTAATTTTAAATTGTTCAAAACCGGGAATTTTTTCCTTGATTTAAACGGCTTCTCTGTGAATGATATTTTATTGCTTTCAACATTTGTATTAAAAAAAACATAGAAAATGTCCCTCTTCCAATTCAGAAAGACATTGAAAATAAAAAATTCTTCCTTTAAACTCAATGAAAATGTTAAAAAGAAAAAAATGGCATCTTCCAATTCCGAAAAACAATTAATAATCAAAATATTCTCTATTCCAACTCAATAAAAATCTTCGAAATAGAAGAAATTCATCTTGCATTTCAGAAAAATTTGAAAATCAAAATGTCCTCTTCAACTCAATAAAAATGTTAAACATAGAAAATTTCCCTCTATCATTCTAGACAAAAAATTGAAAATAAAAAATTCTTCCCTTAAACTCAATAAAAATATTTTAAACAGAAAAAATGGCCTCTTCCAAATTCAGAAAAAATAACCAAAACAACCCTTCCAACTCAATAAAAATGATGAATACAAAAAAAGGGCCTCTTTGAATTCAGAAAAAATTTATAAGTTAAAATTTCCTTCCTTTCAACTCAGTAAAAAGGTTAAAAACTATTCTTCTTCCAATTCAAAAAATATTAAAAACCAAAATTTCCTCCTTTTCAACTCAATAAAAATCTCAAAAATATCAAATGTTCCTCTGCGAATTCAACAAAAATTAAAAAACAAAATTTCCTCGTTTCAAACTCAATGAAAATGTCAAAACCAAACAAATTCCTCTTACAATTCGGAAAAAAAATTAAAAATCAACATTTCTTCCCTTTAGTTTGAAATAATTATAATTGTGAAATTCAAATGTTTTGTTTATACCAAAATACTTTTAAGTTCAAATATTTCATTTTAAGTCACTTTAAATAAATGATTGTTCAATTATTATTTATGCATCAAAATTCAACACTTTCACTTACAAATTAAAAATATTAAAAATAGAACAATTGAAATTGTAACGTTCAAATCTTAAATTTAGCACTCTGAAATTTTAACGATTCAAGATTTTCTATTTGAAATAAATTAGTTTCAATTATTTATAGTTTGAAATATTTGATTTGTAATTACTCATTTTAAATGAACAGTAATAAATTGTTAAATATTGAATATTTTAGACTGAAGAAATATTTGAATAGGATTTGAAATTAAATACAACTAATAAAAGCCTTTAATTATTAATCTATTAATTTTAAATTATTTCGAAATTGAAAATAGTTTATAAAGCTTCAATCGGACGTTAGGAATTGTCCTGTAAATTCAATTATTGTTTAATTTTTAACACTCGAAATACAGTTCAACTTTAAATATCATTAATTAATTTATATTTACAGTTACTATGAGAATTGTGATATATCAAGTGATTGGATAGATTTTCCTTCTGAAAATATATAAAATTCCCGCTCAAAAAATAAATGTACTGCATTTCCCGGATTCTCCCAGTCTCAAAAAATGCCCCGTCATATCCCGGGTTTTCTGGTCCAGTGGACACCCTGATTCAAAATACAGAAGACAATAAAATAGAACCTAAACTGAAAGTTGAAACTGAAATTAAAAAATGATATTTAAGATTGAAGATTGAAGTTAAATTATATGGAAATTTTTAAATACTTCTTTTGCAGGACGAAATCCGGGATTTGGAATTGCTTTTGTCTCTTTTGGATTCAATTTGACCAAAGAAAGTGATTTTCCGCAAATAGTGCTAACTTGATCCCGCAAACTTTCGACGAATTGAATGCAGATGAAGCCCTGATTTTTGCAAGGAACCATTTTGGGATACTCGGATTGCAAACAGATATCAGGATAGACAAAAATTTGCTCTGGAAAAGCTGTGAAGCGGACTTCGTAATAGAGAATTCCTTCGCTTCTCTCGGGCAATATGTAACCATACTGGAAAAAAAAATTTATTAAAAGGAATCATAACAAATTCTCAAGATTTGTGAACTAAGCAGATTCAAAATTATGCATGCATAATTACCCGTTTTTTTCCTGGTTATAACAGGGTGTCTACTCATTTTCGACCATCAATATCCCGGTCATTTCGCGGTTTTTTCCTGGTTGTAAATATCAAATCTCCTCTAATATTTTGAAACCATCAAAAATTCTTAAAACGCTTCTAAATTTTGTTTTAAAATCTTCAAAAATCCAAATTTTTAAAATTTGTTATTATTTTTGAAAAAGACGAATTTTCAACAAAATAGTTCAATCCTCAACTAACAAAAAATTTTTTAACCAGTAGCATTTTTAAACAAAAAATATGACATTGTCACCAAAAGAGACGAATTTTTCGGGAAGATAGTTTAATTTTTTAACCCGAAAATTTTAATTGTTAACAAACAAGTTAATTTCAAACAAAATAGTTGAATTTTCTATTAAGGATATTAATTTTCTACCAAAAAGACGAATTTTCAACGAAATAGATACATTTTCAACCAAAGAGATAAATTTTCAATAAAATGATGAATCTTCAACAACAAAAATGATTTTTTGATACAGTAGTTCAACTTTTAACCAAGTAGTTGAGGTTTTAGTCAAAAAACATGAATTTTCGAAGAAAAATGTAATAGTCGATATTTCAACTAAGAAATTCTAATTTCCAACCAAAGAGTTGATTTCATTAAAAAAGACGAATTTTCAACAGCATAGTTGAATTTTTAATCAAACTATTTGAATTTTCTGCTAAAGACATGAATTTTTAACCAAGAACATTAATTTACGCCCGAAAAAAAGAATATTTAACAAAATACATAAATTTCCAACTTAAAAAATCAATTTTCAACCAAAAAACGGACTGTTCACAAAGTAGTTAAATTTTCAACTAAAGGGATGATTGTGCAACAAAGAAAAATAGATTTAAAAAAAAATTGAAGTTGAATGTAACCTGAAAAGACAAATTTTCAATAAAATCTTTAAATCATTAACCAACAAATAAAATATTTTCATTTAAAATTATTTATAATTTTCCTTAAAAATCGATTTCTTAAAATAAAAATTCATTAAAGTAATCAAATATTTTAAAAAGCTTCAAAATGTCCAAAAACTTGCATTCTGATTCAAAGTTTTTGAAATATTTTAATTTTTTTATTATTTTTGAATCTTTTAAAAACTTCTGAATCTAATAAATATCTTTTAAAATTATTCGAATTTTTCCTGAAATTTTTTTAAAATTCTGCATAAACTTCTAAGCCTTCTAAATATTTTCTTTTAATGATTCGTTTTTTTTTTAAATTTTGGAACTCCTTAAAATTTTTTTAAAAACATTTTCTTAAAATTAATTTGTCAAAATAAACAATCATAAAAAATTTTTCCAGAAATCTTGAACCTTTTCAAGTTAAAGTTTATTTTCGATTTTCTTTTTTTTTCTGAAACTTCCAAACATCTATTAAACTTACTCGAATTTTTTCTAAACTTTTGTAATCTTGCAAAATTGAAACATTTTTCTATAAAATCTTCTACATTCTTTTTTAAAACTTTAAAAGTCTACATTTTTATTGAAATGTTTTGAAAAGATTTGATAATAATTAAAATAAATTATTATAGAATTTTTTCAAAACTTCTAAATATATTTTGAAATACTTTGTCAGTTTTCCTAAAATATTATAAAATCCTGTGAAATAAAAAAAATTATCTTAACATTTTCCAGTTTCTTTCTCGGCATATTTTCAAATCATCAAATCTTTATATTAATCTTTAAAACAAAACCTAAATTATTTTTAATTCCCCCAGTAATCTAATTGTCGGTATCAGTAATTTTGTTCTTACTGGTACATAATTCCATTTTTCTCAAAGCATGAAAAATTTAACAAATTATAGCGTGGTAGCAAAAGTTAAGAACAGAATATTTCTGGTTATTAAAAAATCATTTACAATTAAGATTTTCGTAGAAAAACATAGAAATAAATTTTATCAAAAAATAAAATTACTTTTTTAGAATTTTTGATTTACAAAATTGATGGTGCAAACGATTTGCAATTTTTATTTAGATGTGACTCCCGGTTAATTCCCGGCTTTCCCAGTTTTATTTTAATTCCTACCTATTTCCCGGTTTCCCCGTTTAGTAGACACCCTGTTATAATTTTTGTAAATTTCAAACTATGTATAATAAATATTTTGAGTTAATACGTGGAATTTTTTAATATCTATTAATAATAATGAAATTATGGCGCATACCATATTTTTCCAGTGTCTACGAAGCGCCTGGTAATTTCCGAAACAGCACGTTCTGGGAATTTGTTTTGAAACTTTTAAAATCCTCGCCTTTACCAAGCTGAAAATAAGTAACATATTTTTCATGAAACATTTTTTTAAAGATTTTGAGAAAGTATTTAAAATTTTAAAAGGGGGTTTACCTAGGTAAAACGTTAGCCCAATGTTGTCCAAGATGAATTACACCATCAGGATTTTGCTTGAATTCTGCCAAAAGCGATGGGGATAGACCAAGCTCTTCCACTTTCAAAGGATTGACTTTCAGTTTTGTGGATTTGAATTTGATAATCATTCCCGGTTCTGAAAAGTGGAAAAATTTCTTAAATTTTCTTCTTTTTTACAGAAAAGCTTTCAACAGTTCTGCAAGTTTTACTAAATAAAATTATTCTCCATATCTACAATTCATAAATGATATTCCAAAATGAAGTGCAAAAGACTTGAATTTTCTACCAAATAAAATACATTAAAACTTTACACATAGGAGATGAATAATGGTAATGACAAAAATGTCTGTTATTAAATTTATTTTAAACAAGTGTAGCGATAGCAGTCATACAGAATTTTGTAATAGTTCATCCACAAATGACGTAAGACATACATCAAATACATTAATTTTCATGCATTTACAACCAGAAATGGAAGAATTAAATTTTCAGTTAAAACATTTAATTTTCAATCAGAAACAGTTGAATTAAACCAAAAAATATTAAGTTTCAGTCAAATAAATGAATTGTTAAATAAAACAGATAAATTTCCAAGAGAAAATAGAATAGTTACATATTCACTTATTCAGTTTGAAAAATAAATTTTCATCAAAAAAATAGTTAAATAATCAATTAAAAAAAATAAATTTTTAAATAAAATTATGAATATTCAACCAAATCAAATGAATTTTTGACAAAAATAAAATAGTTAAATTTTCAGTAACAAATGGATTTTTAACCAAATAAAGTACATTTTCAACGAAATAGTTAAATCTTCAACCAAACATATAAGTTTCCCACCAAGTATATTGAACTTCTATCAAAACAGATACACTTTTCACAAAAAATGGAATAGTCAAATTTTCAGTTAAAGAACTGAATTTGTTACTAAAGTGATGAACCTTCAACCAAAAAAATGCTTTTCCAACTATATATGTAGTTGAATTCTTAAAATAGTTCAATTTTCAACCGAAGAAATGAATTGTTAACCAAAATCGCGATATTTCAACTACTGAGGTTAATTTTCTACCAAAAAAGACGAATTTATAACAGAATTAAATTTTCAGTAAAAAAATTAATTTTCAACCAAATAAAATAATTTTTTAACGATATATAGTTAAATTTTCAACTAAACAGATATATTTTTAACGAAGAAGATAAATTTTAAAACCAAATACGAATCATTCCATTTTCAGCTAAAAAAATATTTTTGAACAACAAAATTTCAACATATTAGTAAAATTTGAAACAGCGAAAATTGTTTAGACTAAAAAAAGATAGATTTTCAAGCAAAAAAGAAATGAATTTTCAACAAAATAGTTAGATTAAAGTTACTTTTCAATTTAAAAAATTAATTTTCAACAAAATAGATAAGTATTCAACCAAAGAAATATGCAAATAAAGAAATACATTTTTCACCGTAAATAGAGTAGTTAAATTTTAAGTAAAAAATGAAATTTTCACCAAATATAACACATTTTCAACATAATAGTTAAATTTCCAACCAAACAAATAAATTTTCAATAAAGAAGATTAAATTTCTTTCAAAAAAGATAAATTTTCAACAACAACAAAAAAAAAACAATTTTCAACAAAATAGTTCAATTTTCAACCAAATAAATGAATTTTCAACCAAAATGATGATGTTTCAACTAATGTGGTTACTTTCCTACCAAAAAGACGAATTTTTTAACAGAATAGTCAAATTTTTACATAAAACAGATTTTTAACTTAAAATAGAATGGTTAAATTTTCAGTAAAAAAATAAATAATTCTCAATCAAATAAAATAATTTTTCAACGAAATAATTTAATTTTAAGCAAAACACATAAATTTTTAACTAAGTAGATAAACTGTCAACCAAACATGGAATAGTTCTATTTTCAGTTAAAAAAAATAATTTTCAACCACCGTTGTGATTTTCAACCCAAAAAAATGAAAATTTCTACCAAAATAGATGAATTTTCAACTAAAAATACGAATTTTTCACAAAACAGTTGAATCTTCAATTAAACCAGAATAATTTTCAACGAAACAGTTGTGATTTTTAACCAAAAAATATGTAAATTTTCAACAAAACAGTTGAATTTTCAATAAAAAAGAATGAATTTTGAAAAAAATCGTTAAATTTTCAACAAGATAATAAAATTAACTTCAACTTCAGTTAATTGAAATTCCCCTGACTGTCAGATTTTCCCTGCTATTACCTGACTTTCCCTTGCCACTTTTAAGTTTCCTGACAGTCAGGAATTCCCTTGACCTACAGCAACCCTAAAGTTACAATTTAATAAATTAATACCCATTTTAATTAATTACTTTTAATGTTGACGTCAAATTTGACTGCACTGAGGTACTCATGGCCAATTAGGAAATCTTTTCCTTGGCAGAGATACATGCCAAATTTGTTCCATGAAGGTGCTAATTTGAACAGCATAGTGTATTTGACACACTCTTTGTAAGCATCATAAACAACTGGTTGAGGGTCTGCAAACTGAAAAAGAAGGGAAGTAAATCATTTTTAAACTTTATATGAATTTGATTGAATATATTTGTCATTTTAGAACCAAATAAGAAAGTAAAAAAATGTATAAAAAAGTTTATTGCAAAAATAAAACTTACAGACAATTTTTTCATCTCAAGGAATTTCAGAATCTCGTTCGTCTGGAAACACTCTTTCTTTGCAATTAGATAAATGTAATTATCTGTTTGTGGAATTGGTGCAGCAATAATCTCAGGGAAAGTAGCAAGGAAATATCTGAAATAATATTTATGTTTATCAAACTAAAAAATAAAAATTTGAAGTATTTATATAAAATAAAATAAAATTTACTATAAGGTAAGAGCAAGAAAAATTAATAACAATATTTCATGCCTTAAAAATAATAACAAGGTGAACGAAAGTTTCAATTGAAAAATTGTGACTTTTTCCTGGCCACTGTTTTATTTTCCCTGGCCATTATTATTCAAAAACTACAATTTAAATCTTGTAACATTTTTAACATGGAATCTTTCATAATTCAATATAAAAAAAATTTGAAATTTATTTCTTTGTTTAAACCAAAAAATATTACATTTCTACCACAAACGATGCATTTTCAATCCAAAAGGACGAGTTTAATTTTCAACAAAATTATAAAATCTTCAACAAAATAGTAGAATTTTTAACCAATTACTGGAATTTACTACATATAAAAAAAATTTTGCAACCAAAAAGTTGAATTTTCAAAAAAAAAAAAAAGATTAAACTTCAACCAAAAACAGTTGAATTTTATAACCGAAAAGTCATTATTTCCTCAACGAACAATAAAATAATCGATATTTCAACCACAAAAAAAAAATTTCAACAAAATAATTAAATTTTCAAGCAAAAATGGAAAAGATAAATTTTCAACAAAAAAAAAGGAATTTTAAATGAAATAGTAAAACTTTTAATCAAAGAAATGAATTTTCAACTAAAATGATGAATTTGCAACGAAAAAATTATTAATTTTTAACAAAATAGTTCAACTTTTAATCAGAAAAGAACAATTTTCAACGAAGAATACGAATTTTTGTAACAAAACAGTTGAATTTTTAACACGCAAATATTAATTTTCTGCCAAAAAGACGGATTTTCACCAAATAGTTTGAAATTCAACCAAAGAGATGAATTTTCAATCAAATATTTGCATTTTTAACCGAAAAAGTGGCATTTTCAACCATGAAGATTAATTTTCTACTCAAAAATCGAATTTTCAGCTAGAAAATATAAATTGTCAACGCAGTCATTGTACTTCCCCTACATTTTGACATTAATCCATCGACAACTGAAATTTAGTGATTGTGAATTCTCTTTTGTTAAAGCTCCTTCGGCTTTACCAAACACATTCTGATCACGTGTCTCGTGAGAAAAAAAGGTAAAAAGCAAATGTTAAGATCTAATTTAATAACAATTTTGTTATTAAACATTTTATTGTACCTCGTGCCTTTCATCCATAAATTTAATTTGTTTATATTATATGATTTTATGTCATTTTTTAGGATTAAAACAATAAACACGCATCCTATCAACAAATGATTAATAAAAAATTTGTAGATCTTTTGTAGATAAACAACTTTTTTCTCTTTATTTTTCTCGTAGCCTTTTTTACAAATAAAACAAAAACTACGCGTCTTATCTAAAATTGATTATTAAAAATGTGTAGATCTTTTTTTGAATGCATAGTATTTGTCTTCTCATGTTTTTTCGTATCTTTTGCATAGCTTTACCGCAAAATGGAATTTTTGATTATTTTTGTGCGATCAAAATTTGAATTTTCGATTTTTCCAAAAATTTCAAAAAGTAGTTATGATAATCTTGTATAGCTCTCAAAAAGAAACGTTTTTTATGACTTTTTTTATATCGTGCGTTGTTTGTCTTAAAAGTTTGATTTCACTTTGTCTTTTTTTATGATTTCAAATGCTATAACTCTGATAATATTCCTTTTATCGAAAAAAGTCGTTAGTATTTTCAACAAGACATACAATTTCAACCGAAGAGATGGACCTTCAACAAAAAAGATAAATTAAAAAAAAAATAATATTTTAGACAATTAGTTGAATTTTCAATTAGGCAAAAAATCAATTTTCGACCAAAAATGGAAGTTACATTTACAGATTAAAACATTATTTAAAAAAAAGTTTTCAACAAAGTAGTTCATCTTTCAACCAATGAGATGACTTTTCAGGTAAAATGATGAATCTTCAACTGGAATAGTTAAATTTTCAGTTGAAAAATTAAATTTCAACCAAAGAGATAAATTTTCAATTGAAATGATGCATCTTCAACAAAAAATGGATTTTTCGACAATGTGGTTCAACCTTCAACCAACTAATTGAGTTTTCAACCAGAAAATACAAATTTTCAAAGAATATAATAGCAGATATTTCAAACAAATAAGATTTTAATTTTTATAAAAGAAAGGTGAATTAAACCAAAAAATATAAATTTGCAAACAAAATAGTTGAATCATCAACCAAAGAAGATTAATTGTCAACCAAACAGTTGCATTTTTAACCAAAAGAGATCAAATTACTACAAAAGGAGACGAATTTTTAAACCGAAAAGACGAATATAAAAAAATGGTTGAATTTTCAACCCAAAAAGATAAATTTTAAACAAAACAGTTGAATTTTCAACCAAAAAGGATAACTGACAAGAATATATATCAGGGTGGTTGCAAAGCTTCATATTCAAAATCCCCTAATTTTTCCCTGGCCAATTGTTCATTTTTCCTGGCCATTAATATTGAATGACCAAAAATCTAACCTTTCAACATTTTTAATATAGAATCTTTTAAAAATGGAATTAAATAATTTTAAATTTAAATTTATATATTTGTACTTTATTATTCTCAGGGCTGTCATGGTCTAATTCGATGAAACTCATAAAACTTCCTGGCGAATGAAAAAATCAAATGAATTGAAAACAATTCAAAAATATCAAAACATTGATTGTATTCAGTACGTTTGAAATGAGTTTAGAAAAATTTAAGGGAATTCAAAAGAATTTGATGGACTGAGTAGAACTGAGTGAACTTAGAAGAATTCAAGTGAATTAAAAAAATTCAAGATTTGAATGAATTCAAAAGAATTTAAAAGATTTCAGAATAAATTAATAAAGGTGAATTCCAAATGAATTCAAATTAATTGCAAGGAATCTGTGAAAATCTCTTTAAATCAAATAAATTCTTTAAAATATTATAAAATCCCGTGAAATTCTATGAAATCCCATATTTCCTGATAGCCTAGAACATTATTAAAATACCCGAAGAGCTTTAAAAATCCCATAAAATTATTGAAATTCTCGAAAATCTCGTAAAATCCCTTGGAATATTTTCAAATATGTTAAAACCTTATGGGCCCTGTAAAATCGTTCCAAATCTTCTGAACTTCTAGGAAATTCTCTGCAACACCATGACAAATTTTTTAAATTAAGATTGAAAAGAAATCCATTTTATCATGAATAATTTTTGCAGAATAAGCAACAAATTGATTCATCAATTTTCGTTTGTTTTTTGGGCTTTTGAAAATGCTATAACTCTGATAATTTTCATTTTATCGAAAAATTTCACGAGGATAAATTGTTTGTCTCTTCGAGTACTACTAATAACCGTACATAGAATTTTTAAATTTTGAAAAAAGTGGTTTCGAAAATTTTCAACATGTGCTCAGTTTTTGAATTTTGATCCAAAATAGCTAGTTGACGAACTCGTTCTTTCGGCGTGCATCTCTAATTTTTTTGTTCACTTTAGAATGCAATAAATGATTTGCATGTTATATGCAAAAAAATGTATTTATCGTTTTTAATTAAAAATTTTTTTGTGGTGCTTTGCATTTAATAAGTATTAATACTAAAGAGTTATTTACCGTTACGGAAACTTCCGTAATACTAGTCAGTGAAAAATATCAAAAAGACTTTCAGCCGCATATTTGAGTTACCTGAATGATAAAAGTTTCGTTCATGAAAATTTTGTAATTATAAACATGAGTCATAGGTCTGTAGGAAAATTCCAGAATACTCATGAATTCTGAATGCACTTTACCTAACCTTAAACCTTATGCTCTATACCTGGGTAAACAGACCGATGTCTAAAACTAGACTTGAGTATCTCATCTCTCTAAATTTGAATTAGTTAGATTTCACTGTTCATCAATGAAAATTCTTAGTCATATGATTAATTGACCAATTTTTCCCTGATCTTTACAAAAATTTCATGTAAATTTCTGATATTATCAAGAAATATTATTCAAAACATTATGTACCAAGTTAATCTTCAAGTTATATCAATATTCTCAAATGAAAAAAATGTATAAAGAATTTCATTTAATATATATATATAATTATGTTTAACGTCTTTTTTATGGTCTTATCTCTTGTGCGGTTTGTTCAAAAAATTGAATTTATTATTTTCAATGCTATTTTCTACTAATAAAACAAAGACAAATCCAATCTGTCAATTCTTTCGCAAGTCATCGTGCCAACAGACTAAAAATCTACATAAATATACACGTACATATATAAAGGCAGACATACACATTAGCCAAAACCTATTTTTTAGGTTCAGAAGGTCTCCAAACGTGGACAGTTAACAAAAACGGGTAGCGTGGGGGAGGGGGGCAAATTTTACACAAATCAAATACTTTCTTTGATGAGAATGTAAAAAACTAAATTTCTAACCAAATGGTGCATTGTTCAGATAATTTGTTGAAATGTTGACGAATAAAGATAGTTTTTAACCAAATATTTGTATTTTCAACAAAATAGTGAAATTTTCATCAAAGATTTAAAAAAAGATTTCCTTAAAAAAACGGAAAATAGTTAATCGACGGCGAGGGGTTAGTTACTCGGATTTATAATGTACACCAGATTGTAAGATTGCACGGTTGTATGGGATTGCGAAAGATTGCAAGAGATTTCATGGGATTGCAAAAGATTGCACAAGATTGCACGGGATTGCAAGGGAAAATTTTAAGATTTAAATCGTAATTCGCACTAACAGTGCAAGTGCTTGGTTTCGGCGCTAGGTATCGCTGGCATCATTGTTATCGTTGGCCATGTCAGAGATATTATATCAGAGATGAGGTGGGAGATTGCTCATGCCGTGTATTTTATTTCAACCAGCCCTATGAATCGCCCGTGTATGTGTGTGTGGTAGTTGTACTTTTTTTCACACTACGTGCCACCGAAAGATATCACGTTGGGGTCACCAATGTAGGTTTATTTTACATTAGTAATTATAATCACTTAATTACTTAGTGGCCTACTCCACATGTAAGTGGCCGTGGCAATTAAAACAACTCAGTTACAAAAACGAATAACTTTTATTTAGAATAAGTACATTGCTCGTACTTCTGTACCTCCTTTCTCTCTCACTACCAACCGATTAATTGTCGAGGAAACTCTCTCTCTCTCTCTACCCGTCTACCCTTGGCTCGCTCCGCTATTAACATTCTAATATCTAGAAGGAAACTCGCTAGTCTTTTTGTGCGATATCAAAATTCGGTCAGCGTGCTAAGACCCTACATTAGCCCGTTTTTGCATTGTTATGTATAGCAAAAATAATAAAATTCGTTTAAAACTTGATAATTTTTAGGAATATAAAAGAAGAACATAGTTTTCAGTATCAATATAAGCAGCTGTAATTAATAATTTAAAAAAATCCATGAAAACATGTAATTTAAAAGCAGGAAAATTGAATATAAAGATGAGTTTTTTTAAAACAGTTTGAATTGTGTTCATATTTTTCTATTGTTTATTTTGCTAATGTAATTAATTCATTTTATAAACAATTGTAATTGTTCCTCTAAATAATATATATTTAGATATAATAAATTATATATTAGGGTGGTCCAAAAAAATTATTTTTCTGATTTTTTAAAGTCTCACCCTTGAATTTTAAAAAGAATCGTAAAAACTTTAAAACGATGATGTAAAACTACCATGTGAGCAGTATGAAGCCTGAAATTTTTTTAAAAGATTTAACATACCCCCAACTTTGTCAGAACACACCCCTCAAGACACTAAAAAGTAATTTTTAAGTGTCTTTTATTAATTTTATGAAAGTTAAATGAAAATTTAAGTGGCAAATTATATAAAAAATTTTATTATACAAATATGAAAAATAGCACCCTTAAAATAAACGTTTCCCCCTTTTCACGCTTAATAATCCATACAAAACTGCATTTTCTTTCTTTTAAACTTTTTCTTCAATATAAAGAAATTCGTATTAAATATTTTTAATAATCAGTTTTAAAGAAATAAAATGTAATTTTTTAAGGATTATTAAGTGTGAAAAGGGGGACAATTTTTATTTTAATGAAAATATTTGTCATATTTATATAATAAATTTTTTATATAATTTTCCGCTTAAATTTTCATTTTAATTTCATAAAATTCATAAAAGATACTTAAAAACTACTTTTTAGTGTCTTAAGGGGTGAGTTTTGGGAAAGTTAGGGGTAAATTCAATTTAAACCAATTTTTTCAGGCTTTGTACTGCTCATATGGCAGTTTTACATCATCGTTGTAAAGTTTTTACGATTATTTTCAAAATTCAAGGGCTTACTGAATGTTTAACGCATAGGGGTACTTTAAAGGCCGTGCCCTGTCTCTAAACATTTTTTTTTAAATCTTAAACAATTAGGAAAATTTTTTTCACAAAAAGACACAAAATGAGGGGGTGATATATATATATATAATTTATCATAAATAAATTATATATAAATATATATTTTTTAGAGAGAGAATTTCTAGATGAATTAATAAAAAACTATATCATAAGGCTTATTATTGAGGTTTCAATATTATTATCACTATTATTAATTAAATAATATCAATAAATGTTTAACATTTGTAACAATTACAATTGTTTATAAAAGGAATTAATTAAATTAGCAAAATAAACAATAGAAAAATATTAATACAATTCAATCTGTTTTCAAAAAACTCATCTTTATGTTTAAGTTTCCTAATATTAAATTAAATGTTTTCATGAATTTTTTATTGCTAATCACAGCTGCTCTTATTGTTACTGAAAACTATGTTCTTTTTTTATGTTCATAAAAAGTATCAGATTTGAAATAAGTTTTAGTATTTTTGCATTACATAACAATACAAAAACAGACCTACCTGATCGGAGCGCCATCTGTTGGATTTATTTGAACTACGATACCCATCCGGATGCTAAGAGAACAGAAAGAGTGGGGGCGTTGCATAGGGCTGATTTCGACTGACTTACCGCAGCGCGCCCTGTCTGCCTTAACCTTCCCGGAACTAAAATTAAAGGTCCAAAAGCGCGTCCTGTGTGCCTAATTGTTTGTGTTCGGGAACTAAAATGAAAGGTGGCTTACCTGCAAGCCGCCTGCTACTCACTTGCTTAAACAGGGTGTAAACGTGTTGACAAATTTTAAAAGATAATTTTATTTATTTTAATTAGAAAAAAAAAGAAAACTGTCTAGTGTGAAATCCAGGGGCATGACACGACTATTATGATTATAGTTACCTTTGGTTATAGATATAAATAATTTTTCTGGAATTTTGACAGTCGTATTTTAATGAATAAAACGTGAATCGCCCGGCTTATTTACAAGCATTTGATGGCGTGCTACATCACATCAAGATGGCGGAATTGGCGCGACAGAAACAAGAATTTTTAATGTGTACAACATTTTCTTTTTCAAATATAACTTCGAAAAAAAAATTTTTTACACTATGTCGGTATTATTAGTGATTTTAGAGCATATAATTTAATATGCAAAAATAAAAATAAAATAGTGGATGGCCCTATTGAGTACACATAAAAAATATACTCGGCGAATGCCTGCAAAATAATGAAAAGTTGAAAATGAGCGTTTGTTTAATAATATCCGATTGAAAATTACGGCCGATCGGTAACCACATTTTTCTACTTTCGGAGACAAAAAGTATCGAGGCAAATTCAGATTTGAAACAACTTCCAGCGAGAAAGTTGTTCTATATAGTTAAAAAAAACTTCTGGAATATTTTAGATAGATTCATTAAAAATTTACTGAAGTATGTACTTTGTAAATTAGAAAGAGAGTCAGATGAGTTATTGAATCCGAGAGCTCAACTGTAACTGCCATAATGATAATGTGTTTTTTATTTATAATTTTTTTTTAAAGTTGTACCTATATTATTAAGATTTTTCTCACGAGTGCAGAAAGATAAGTATGAGAGCAGAAAATATGTATAAGTACAAAAGCACATAATGTGAAAAATGCCCATACATTTTATTATAATTCTAAGAAATTAATTATTACTCAAGGTGAGAATTCTAAAAACATTGTATGCGAAGGACATGATTTGTACATTCTTATTTGTGTATTTATTAAGAAGTTTACGTGTTTGTTATTGTTACAATTTAAAAGCAAATAATATTTAATAAATGCTCACATATTGTAAAAAGAATAACTATTGTAATTAATCATTCTTAGAAAAGAATTATTCGTCTGAGCGAATAACAAAATTTCTAATGGGGTCGTTCAAAGAAAAATTCTTTTGTTTTTCAATTTTAACTTAAAATATTACAATACAAAGTTTCAAGTGAAAAACGTATGGGTGGATATTTCCATTCACGAAAATATTGGAAGAAAGTAAATAGCCATAATATAGTTCGGAAAGACCAGCCCAGGTATAAGGGTTCTACATTTTTTGCAATTGAACACTCTTCACCTATCCTACTTATGCTGTTAAGCATACTTTCTATCGGTGAATCACTGGTTCGTCGCACTAGCGCCACGCGTAGCTGGTTCCCAAACTAAACCTAGCTAAGCCTTCCCCTGCCGCCTCGCTCCCCTTAGCGGCCGTTTGGTGGAATAAATGTGTAATGAGATTTTACCGCGGCTGAGTGGCGGCGCTCGTAGTACTTTTAGTCCGACAATTATTCAAATGCATTGGGAAAATACAAGTTTGATTTATTTTAATTGTTACAACACGTTTTATGCATACACTTATCTCGGGAAAAATATTTTTTCGTATTTTAAATATTCAATAAATTAATAAGTACTAATTAAAAATTAAAAAAAAAACATTATTTTTATGATTAAATATGAGTACTCTTCTAACAGAGTACCAATAATAATTCTACAAAGTATACATTACGTTTTTAGTATTGACATATGTAAATATTGTAAACTATGAAAAAAGTACGTTTTAATTGAATTTTATTTTTATGGACAATTTTTATAATGATTACTGAAATTAACGCTTAATTGAACTAAATTATAAAAATTTATATATTTTGTTTGAAGCTAGAATATAATTTATTTGGTATCGTTATAAAACCAGTGAAAATCAAGACGTTTTTAAAAATTAATTATGTTATGAAAAATATCTATTGTTACGAATGTGTCGAATATTTCTAACGATTTATATTATGAAGAATAGGATTTGTAGAATAAATAAATATTTGTAACGTTGTGGAATAAAAAAGTGTATTTGTGAACAATATTTAATTAGGAATTAATAGAGAGTAAATAAAAATACATAATTGGAAACGAATTAATACTAGCATTTGGAACACTGCATGTACATAAAATTTGAAAAAATTTATTTACTTTTGTGATCGCTCGGCAGTACAATTCTTAAAGAATTTTCATGTTTTTTTTTAATGACTGTAAGTCTTCCAAGTAGAAAGAGTAACTAAATATTTCACTCAGGCTGAACAAAAATTTGTTATTGAACAATAGTTTAATTTTTCTTGTCCAGCTTTACAGTGAATCCATTTATTTCAAGACTCAAGTTCATTCAAACAGGTCATAAATCAATTTAATAGTCAACTAGAAATAATTTTCAGTCACTTAAGGCAAGACAAATTTTTTTTCAATTTTATAAACAAACTAATGGACAAAAGTAATTTTTTCGTGATTCGCAATGGTTAGCTATTTAAAATCTATATACTTTTTATAAAATATGACACGTATCAATGTGCGCCTAAAATGTTAATAATAACTGCTGTTTGTCATTTATTGAAACAATTTTACAAACAAGTGCACACTTTGAATATTTTTTTATGAATAGGTTTCATTTTCTTTTGCGGAATCAACATTTTCAAATTGATGGAAGCTTTTAATTCTTTAAACGACAATTAAGCCTACTTATGAAAAATCGTGAAAATTTGCATTTGTTTTTAAAAATTGTTTAAATAATTGGCAAACAGCAGCTATTCTTAACGTATTGTAAGCGCACATTAATACGTGTCATATTTCATACAAAATCTATGGATTTTAAAATAGCTAATCATTCTGAATCACGAAAAAATGTCTTTCGTTGATTAGTTTATTTATAACATTGTAAAAAAGTTTTTCCTGCTCTAACCTACTTAATAATATTAGTTAGTTGTTATGTTGATTTATGATATGTTTTATTGAATTTAAACGTCTTAAAAAAAATGTATCGCTGAAAAGTTAGAAGAAAAGTTTAAACTTTATTCTTGAATAAGAAATTTTTGTTTAGTCGGAATGAAATATTCGCAGTCACTCGTTATACTTGAAAGACTTACGGCGATTAAAAGAAAAAGATATCAAAATCCATTAAGTTTCTCTAATTTAAAAAATACAAAATTTAACATTTTTGACACTTTTCCTATGCATTTGAATAATTTTCGACCTAAAAGTACAGCCAGCGCCGCTACTCGCCGCTGTCGCCATATCCGTCGCTTTCAGTTTTAAGTCCCACTCGCCTTCTCGGGAGTGAGTTTACATTTTTTACTTAAACCTCCGTTAGACGCAACCGGCCTAACAGGCCACCTCAAGGTGTTTTCGCTCATCTCTCCTACTACAGAGCGCAGAGGAACTTGACCTTATTAGTATTCGTTAATCAATATAAGCTCTTTCGAAATCCTCTAATCAGTTTTGATCATTCAAACCTGCCAGGCTCCCTGCACCCGAGCGGATCATTTCGCCAAAAGAGAAGCTTTCATAATTGAAACTTGAAACTTTAATCTCAGGGGATCTTTGGGTTGCCGATAACGAATTTGATGTCGACTTCACAAAAAAAACAAAATGGCGGATGCAATATGGCGGACACTTGTATTAACAACTTATTCGATTTCGATGAAAATCGTCACACTGCAGTTTCATGAGTCGATGATAACATGTTGGTCGTCATTTTTACAAAAAACGTAATGGCGGATGCAATATGGCGGACAGTATTTTCGAAAACTTATCTCATTCCAACGAAAATCAGTACACAAAGCTTTTTTGTGTCACTAACAAAGTGTTATTTATTCCGAAGGGAAAATTCATAACAAGAGGAGGGTGGTGGTTGTTTGAGTCACTGATTTGATATACATAAAGCAATTGATTTATTATCGCACGAAAAGTGAAAAATAAAATGAGCAGTAAGCTGAGTAAATATGGTGCTAAACGTAGGAATGTGATAAAAACTCGCGAGAGCCAGAAATGCGGGAAGAAAAAGAGGGATTCGCGTTCGCCACAGTGGCGGGGGAGCAGAAGCGCACGACTCGCTCACCCCGAAGTAGTGGGTAACCTTAAGATAACTTTCTGTAACAATTATTTCTGATGTGTTTCTCGAGCGAAAACAGGTGGCCTGTCAGGCACATTGCGTCTAAACTAGGAAGTTTTAGGGTTGCGTCTAACGAAGGGTGAAACTGAAAACTACATTTTTTATCGAAATCTGCAGCAGATCATGGCCCAATATCTTGAAAATTTTTTCTTGTAAACAAATATTTATAAATTTTATTTTATACTTCAATTCAGGAATTGAGGTTGCGTAGCTATAAAATCAATAGATTATATATTCATCAGTCCAGTGGCACTTAATGGGAAGCCTTTAGAGAAAAAGTAGGATGAGAGTTGACTGTGGCCGCAAAGCGAAGTGACGGCGCTGTCTACCTATAGGACCGACTTTACTACAAAATTCATGCTGAAAATGAGAAAAGTGATTTCTTTTCAAAGTTTTACTATCCTTTCCTTGTTTTTTTTTTGCTGGGAGCATAAAGCTAAATATTTTTAGCATCGAATGAAGAAAAATAAATGACAAAATAGTGTACAAATTTGAAAAAATGCTATTAAAGGAATGTAAAATGGCGGGAAATTACAAAAAATAAAATAAGTTGTAAAAATTTACATATTGTTAATATTATTTATTGTGCTATGAAAATAAAAATGAAATATATTTAACAAATTCTGTAAGGTTTGCAAATAAGTAATGCAAGCAAATAAAAAAATAAATTTATATTTTGTGGGGGTTGCTTAAAAAATAAGTAATTCTGCATTAATATCTATATGTTACAGGCAAAGTATATAATACAGGTATGATATATAATGCCTGGCAATTTCAGGCAAAGTATTTAATCGAATACTTATTATATGCATTGCCTAGGAATTCTATATAATGCCCGGCTCGAGATAGATAAAGTATGTAATCTTGATTTTAAACATAATGATGCAGTTGAAGAAGGGCATGATAAATTAAAGAGCACTTATAGAATTCAACACACGTTCATTCGCTATTTATGACAACATGGCATACATTGATCCATGCTCCGGGCTTTTGAAATTAACATGTGTTCGAAAAATCGGTTTTTGAGAAAATGAAAAAAAAGAAGTACTTTTTATTAACTTTTTCTAAATTAAAAATAAAAATTTCGTGAGGAATGTTCAGTGAATAATTTCCACCCGATAACTTTTTATTTTGACGCCCTCAATCCCCTTGTATTGTGTCCGGAAATGCCCCACTAAATGCAAAATATCAATTTTATGTAACAATGTTGATTGATTTCAAGAATAATATTTCTAATAACTTTTTACGATTTATAGCATAAAAAATTGTTTAAATGAATGAAAATGGTTTAAACAATTGAAAATATCATAAACGAAAAATATTGCTTCTATCATTCGTTAATTGTGTCATTAATTGCAGAAAATTATTTTTACGATAACAAGGGAAAACTTGTTTAAACAAATACAAATTGTTTAAATAATTTCCAAATATGTAAAGTTAGAAATATTATTCTTGAAATTTATCAAATGTATCATTTATCCCGAAAAATAATAACTTTTTGCGGTTTACAGGCGAAAAGAAAATTGTTTAAACAAATGGTAATTGAAAAAAAATTTAGTCAGTTGAAAAATACTTTGAAATTCATGAATGATCGTATATAAATAATTAATTTGGAGGAAATATAAAAAAATACCATCTTTAGCATGAATTTTACATAAAACTGGCATTTTTTGGGGCATTTTCCGATTACAATACAAGGGAGTTGGGGGCATCAAAATTGAAAGTTATTGGGTGAAAATTATTCCTTGAATATTCCTTAAGTCATTTCCATCATTTCCAGTGGGTGAGAAAAAAACAATTTATAATGGTATAAGCTCGCTTCAAGTGCAGAGCTTTGAGGACTACACATTTCGTTAATTGGTCCTGATAAACTAGAATAAATGTGTATGGGCCAGCCGCATCATATTGAAAATCTATCAAGTGTCTACCTGACAGCGCGAGTTAAATGCAGAAAATAATAGAGGCTTAAAGTCCACCCCTTTCTTAACACCTTTCTGTTTCTGCCGACAAGGTTCACACACACTAATAAAAATTTGCACATCCCAACGAGTAACGTTTACGTATTTAGTACACAATTCTTTTAGCATTCGGTCAGATCCTCCACATCGTACTTATCTAAGAGCCAGTAACCCTGCGGTATGTTTTTCCCTGAGGATTTGACTATTCACTTCCTTCACTAAATTTTGGTACTGTTTATCCTTGAACTTTGCTACCGTTAATCATATGAAGTCATAGTGAACATGGGTCAAGAGTGCTGAGAACTGTACACCTTGCATTTGCGTTATTGGAGGTAGGGGTTATTGGGTCATAAAACAGAGCATGTACGTCTCGACAGAGTGGGCGGAGAACGTCTGGAAAAGTCCTGCTTGGCCGTCTGCAAATTTGTATGACAGTCTCGAGTTTAATTACGTACCAATTTTAAACTAATTAAGATTAAATTGGAAATTTAAATTTAACTAACTTGTGTCATTCGAATAGTATACTCGTATATTCATTACCTGAGTTAGGTCTGACGTTACTTACCATGCCTGGGCAATTTGTGAAATGAGCAATTTCATGTCAAATCATGAAGTTTTTCCTATAAGAATACAAGACATTTTTGTAAATTTGATTCATAATCGTAAATATTAGGTGAATCGAGTTGAAATTTAACATTTCTCTTTACAATTAGCTATAGAATACGAATCAAAACCTATTTGTTTAAACAAATTATTATTTTTTATAACTATATTCTTTATTAGTGCTAGATAGTTGCGGGATTTCCTGAAATTTTTAACTTTTTGTCCATTTTTTACATTTGCATTAATTATTACCCGACTTCAAGTACAAAATGGACAAAAGTTGGAAATTTCAGAAAGAATCGCAACTATCTAGCATTACTATAGAAGATAATTATAAAAAATAATTTTTTGTGGTTGAAACAAATAGGTTTGCTAAATTACATCCATTATTACCTCACATTAATTGAAAAATTGAGAAAATGTAGGATATTTCAGAAAAAATTTTTATTTCTTTTAACTATAACTTTAACATTGAACTAGCATTATTGAAAGACAATATTACTAAAAATAATACTAAATTAGTTTAACGATTATGTTGGTTAACTTTGTAAGTTGTATGTTTTAACCCCTTGGAACCAGCAACCCCATATACTGAGCCACGGGCGGGCCTTAGCGCCAGGCGCCACCAAAGGGCGCAGTCGCGAGACTCCCACCCACACCATGTTATCTCGAGCGGGAAGGCGCGATTCTTAAAAACTGGATGCTGCGACCCAAAAAGGCATTAGGGAGTTCGCAGGGCGAGCGAGTAGGATCGGGGAAGATCTTGAAGCAGGCCAAGGAATTAATTCCGGCAACCGTGTTTCGGTCGACTCCTAGATTACAGCACAGGCGAACAGACTAGAAGATTCATCTTCGGCATCGAGTACGAGTGTTGTAATCGCCAAAGGCCTCTCGTTCATTCGCGAGATATTGAGATAAATAGTTAGAATTTTTTTTTGAGATAGATAGAAAGCATAGAGATTGAGAAAATGGAAAAAGATAGGTGTTAGAAGAGATAGAGAAATATAAAAGAGAAATTTTAGAGAAAAAGTTAGAAGACAGAGAATTATTTCCGATAGCGAGCGAGAAAATTTATGTTACTGAAATTTGAGTGTTTTCTACGATAGTTAGATTGGATTGATGAGAATTTAAGATAAAAATAAATATATCAATATATAAGATTTTTCAAAGAAGACTGTCATTTTCATGGAGAACATTTATTGAGATAAATAAAATAAAGAAGTCAAACTTTAAGTCAGAGATTTGTATCTGCACTTTTTCTTAAAGGTTGTCTGTCAGAAAACTGGGTCGTGGTGGCGAATAGACTAGAAGATTTATCTTCGACATCGAGTACGTAACTGCATTCAGATAAACTCTATCTATCTATGAATGCACAAGAAGCACTGGATAGATTATTTGGAAGAAAAGAGTTTAAAATAATTCAAATACAGCCTCCGACAAGTAGGAAAAATCTACCTAAAGGAATGTTAGCGTTAGATAAATTCTTATTAGAAGAAAGAAAAAAGAATTGCAGGAAAGAATAAAAATATAATACAAGTGTAAAGATTTAAAATAGAAGAAAAATGGGTAGACCTAGGTTAAGAAAATCTGCAAACGACAGTATAGAAGAAAACATCGAAGAGAGACAAGAAAACCTGGACCAAACACTCACCGAAACGAACAAGCAGAATCAAAGTGAAAACGAAACCCCAGAAATCACACTAGGAGCCATTGTTGGAATAATACAGGAAATGGAAGAAAGGATTAATCTAAAACTACAACTGGAAAAAGAAGAGAGACAGCGTCAGGAGGCAGAAAAAGCAGCACAAGAAAAAGAAAAAATTAGCCGTATAGAAGCAACAATAGAACGATTATCACATCGCACACAAAATACTCGACAAGAATTGGGGCTGAGAAATAGAGACAACGACGCAGCAAACAATCAAAGAACGTCGAACAGCAGCATACGAAGCTCTGACAGAGAGGAGACGATTCGGTGATCACACATCCAGTACATACTTCCAGAGTTTAAGGGTGAAAAGAATCCGATGACGTACATAAATGAACTCTGTCAGTACTGGGAAACCGTACTACCGCTAGAAAATAAGACACATTACCTCAAAGAGCGATCATTATCTGGACCAGCCATCAACTGATGGCAGATAATAAAAGAAGAAGTTAGAGATTTCTACTCATTTGAACAAAAATTCTTAAATCGCTACTGCGGAGAACAGATCTAGCACGAGGTGAGAAGAAAATTAGAGTTTGGGTGTTTCTCAACAAGTAAGGAGAACCCAAGAACGGAATACGCGATAAGTCTGTATGTAGAAGCGAAAGAATTAAATCCACCGTTCGCTGAAAAAGAAATGGCTCAAATATTTGCGAGACATTTTAATGAGGAGATCAAATACGCAATTATTGGTCTAGGCATTAATAAATTCCAGCAATTGATAGAATTACTCGACAGTACTGATAAAATAGGACACGTAAGCACCGCCAAAACAGACTATCGTGAAAATAAAATCAAGAAAAATGACAATCAAGCAGCAGAAAACACAGCACCTTATCAGTACAACTGGAGGCGACCGTGGACTGGGGGGGGGGGGCAAACACAGAGGGGAGGCGCGGCATGCAACGCAACTCAAGCCAACCAACAACAAAACTACGGAAGAACGAATCCGACAACGGGACAATCCTGTACTGCTGGAATTGTGGAGGAGAAGGGGGGGGGGCAGAATCGCCAAAATGAAGGAGGGCCTCAGAAAAACTAATTATAGCCTGCCTACCCCCTGCGAAATCTGAATATGGACTACAACGAAGAATTGACAAATGTGGAAGATGAAGCCTCATTAACACCGCCGGGCACGGGAAACGGAGAGGAGCCGCGCTCATAGAGGTCGAATTTGGAAGAGAGGCGGCACCTGACATTATCCTATGCATCAATGGTCTATATGATCCAAGAGAAGATTCAATGGAGGAGGGAGAAGAACAGAAAATTAAGGCAAGGTCCAAACGCTACATGGCCAATCTGAATATAGGAGGAATACCAACTAAAGCCTTAATCGGCGCTGGTGCAGAAGTAACCTGCATATCAGAAGTCTTTCTGAAGAATAACAAAAACATCTTTAAAAATACCCTACACTCCCAGTAAGTGGAATATCAGTAAGAGGACTCTTGGGAGGAAAGACTATAAGATTGAGAAAACAGTGGCTCATCGATGTAGAACTACGAACTGAGACGATACATTAAATTTTTCCGGTAGTACCGGCTCTATCAAGATCGTGTATCATAGGTATAGATGTCTTAAAAAAATTAAAAAGTCAAATCAATCTCGATAAAAAAAAAAGCTAATCATATCAGGACTTAAAGGAGCAACTTGTGTAAGGATAATAACGGAAGAAGACGAAGAACCTTTCCAATTACTGAACATAACGTATATTAATCATCTAGAAACAACTCAAACATCTTTTGACATTAGTGAAGATGAAGTTGAGAGGAAAATTGACGAAACGGGATTAGAAAAGAATGAGGAAAAAGAAAAACTGAGACATACTCGAAAAATATAAAAATGTGTTTCGTAAAGAACCAGAACTCCTATCAATCTATGAAAATGTACTTGAAGTCAAGCAAGACCAACCTTTTTTCGCTAGAAATTATCCCATATCGATGGCTTACCGGGATAAGGTCGACAAAGAAATCAAAAGGATGTTAACAGCAGGAGTTATTCAGAGATAGAACAGCCCGTATATCAACCCGTTGGTAAGAGTGGTGAAAAAGGACGGTGCGGTGAGACTATGTTTGGACGCTCGAAAATTGAACGAGATTCTCGAGGAGGACTGGGAATGTCCCGAGCCTGCTGAAATCTTATTTCAAAGATGCAAAGGAACTAAAATAATGTCCAGCTTAGATATGACAAGTAGTTTCTGGCAAGTTCCTTTGCATAAAGACTCAAGAAAGTACACAGCTTTCCAATATAGAGGTAGGAGTTATGAATTTAACGTCGTCCCATTTGGTCTAAAAACCAGCACTGCCACATGAGTGAGAGGACTAGGCCATACTTTGAGAGATATGGGAGAACACATAATTACATTTGTTGGTGACACTTTAATAATATCCGAATCACATGACAAACATTTGAAACATCTAGAAGAATTACTCGAGAGACTTCAAGAATCAGGAATTACATTAAACCTAGATAAATCCCATTTCTTTAAAAAAGAAACTAAATTCTTGGGATTTATTCTCACTACAAAAGGAATTCAACCAGATCCTGAGAAACTAAGAGCAATCAAAGATTTTCCAACACCTTTAATTTATTAATTTTTATCCCAAATTTAACAAACAACACGCTGAAAAAACTGTACCATTACTAACATTAATAAAAAAGTTAGTACGTTGGGAATGGAATGAGGATATGCAAAGACATTTCGAGCAGGTTAAATAACTTTTTTTTTGTGAACTAGGAACAGTATTATACCAGAGAGGAGAATAAGATGAAAAAGAAATCATTGCTCTTGCTAGTAGGACTTTAAAAGGGGCTGAAGTAAGCTACTTTACAATTGAAAAAGAGTTACCAGCAATTGTCTGGGCACTGCAGAAATGTATGCCCTATTTAGCTGGAGATCAGATACTTAATAGGACGGATCATATGGCATTGACATTCCTGAAGACCTGCCACTTTGGCAGTGCTCGACTAGTGAGATGGATGCTAGCCGTTCAGGATTATAAGATTCGAATAGAACACTGTCCTGGAAAAGAGAACATCGTAGCCGATATACTAAGTAGAGTTCAGCCAGACAAGGAGTGGGAAAAAGAAACGAAAGAAGAACAGTGAAGATTCATAACCCCATGAAGCTGAGAGAGAAAGGCAGTACAGACAAAAATAAAAGAGTGGGAGAAAACAGAAGGAAACTGGAGGTGGCAAGCGAAGTCGAGAAAATCCAGGAATACGAGATTCAAACCCCCTCAAGGGTTAAACCAATACCGAAAACAGGTAACATGCAGCCTCAGGATCCAGGAGGAGTAGGTATGAGGAAGGAAGACACAAGCAATGAGTAACTACTACTCATTGACACAGGTCAGTATCTTTCGAGAAGCCCTCTAAAGCCAATTGAAAATTTTGACCACGATGGAAATCTCCACGCAAACTGACTTTATAAAAAACACCGGAATGAGCATTGAAGCATTGAAGCCCATAGAAAATTCTACGCAAACAAATTTTCCCGAGAAAGTTAAAGATGACACCAAGAAAATAAAATTCAAGGAAGAATCTACACAAACAAACTTTCTAGAACACACCGGAAGGGACGTCGCCACTCAAACACCCAAGGAGGGCATTCGATTATTACATACTATTTCCATACAGAAATGTAATACAATTTTAATCGGAATACCACGCAGATTGACGAACATACGGAAAAAGGCAACACGTCAGGAGATAACCAACAGCATCCATGTACAAGCTAATAAAGTACCGAAACAACTTCCAAAAAAAGGTACAAACACAGAAGAGGAAGTGTTCCTGATGATGGAGGTGAGAGATGCGTGCATAGAAAGCAGGAAGCAAGTATCGGGCGTCCCTCGTCAAAAGGTCCTTTAGGTCTGTTGCAAGACGAAGACCTGTGAAAAGGATAAAGTTGACAAAGGAACGGTGAAGCAGGCAGGACAAAGTATATGCAGATATACTAAAACCTAAGGATGGACCGACAATTCGTTTCTACAAAAGCAAGAAGATTGAAGCAGCTGTTTTACGTCACGAGACACAACCATTCTGGGACTACTACCTGACGGACTGCAGAAACTGGCAACTCACCCACGATGAAGAAGGTAGATTAATCAATATCAGGCAAGATTATAATAATCTGCAAGACTATTTGTACATTAAACATAAAGTCTTGAAATACTGTCGCATTAGAGATCATTATAACATTAATAGAATAGGAATAATTTTAAAATTAGTTACTAATATAAAGTGGAGAGTTTTTCATCTACTGATTTGAATTAAAATGATCTTTTGTCAAGTAATTTCAATTCAAATGGGGGGCTGTTGTAAAGTGTATGTTTTAACCTCTTGCAACCGGCAACCCCATATACTGAGCCACGAGCGGCTTAGCGCCAGGCGCCACTAAAGGGCGCAGTCGCGAGACTCCCACCCACGCAATGTTAGCTCGAGCGGGGAGGTGCGATTCTGAAAAACTGGATGCTGCGACCCGAAAAGGCATTAGAGAGCTTGCAGAGCGAGTGAGTAGGATCGCGGAAGATCGTGAAGCAGGCCAAGGAATTTATTCCGGTAATCGAGTTTCGGTCGACTCCTAGATTACAGCACAGGCGAACAGACTAGAAGATTTATCTTCGACATCCAGTACGAGTGTTGTAATCGCCAAAGGCCTCTCGTTCATTCGCGAGATATTGAGATAAATAGTTAGAATTTTTTTTTGAGATAGATAGAAAGCATAGAGATTGATGAGAAGATAGAAAAAGATTGGAGTTAGAAGAGATAGAGAAATATAAAAGAGAAATTTTAGATAAAAAGTTAGAAGACAGAGAAATATTTGCGATAGCGAGCGACAAAATTTATGCTACGGAGATTGGAGAATTTTCTACGATAGTTAGATTGGATTGATGAGAATTTGAGATAAAAATAAATATATGTTTATATAAGACTTTTCAAAGAAGACTGTGTCATTTACATAGAGATTTTATTGAGATAAATAAAACAAAGAAGTCAAACTTCAAGTCAGAGATTTGCATCTGCACTTTTTCTTCAAGTTTGTCTATCATAAAACTGGGTCGTAATGGCGAATAGACTAGAAGATTTATCCTCGACATCGAGTACGTAACTGCACTCAGAAAAACTCTATCTCAAAATGTCTTTGATGTAAAAATAGGACATTTATATAATTGATTATCCAGAGAAAATATATGAAAAAGAAACAAAAATATATACATATGAAATAGGATTTATCGATTTCTATCCAAAGTTAGAATAGGTTCATAATAGATATCCAAAGAAAAGAGACAGAAAGAATAGAAAGAAATACTTCATATTAGAGAGGGGGAGAGGTGGGATGTATTAAGAGAAGCAGAGGAGATTATAAAATAAATATTACAGGTTTCTTATTATAAACAACGAATCTTTATTTCTCCTCACGAGGTTAATCCTTACTTTAAAATTGATAAAAATTATTAATTAAAAATCCGAATTATAAAACAAAATAACCTTTCAACTTGAATTAATTATTACCTCACACTGATTGAAAAGTTTAAAATAAGTTGAAAAATTCGGAGAAACGGCGACTTTCGCACTCATTTCTAACTTAAAATGGCTAAAAACAATAAATTTTTCAAATAATTCATATAAACATATAATTATCAATAGAAAGTAGTACTTTATGTATTATAAATAGTGATGCCGTCGAGCTATATTTCCCGATCTCGACACGATCCCGACTCGATCCTAGCCTCCAGTATCGGGTGTAGATCGACTCGACTTTTGCTCGGGAAGTCGATATATCGTCTCCGGATCGTGTCGGGTTTTCGATACTCCTTCGACAGATGTGCACTTCTCAGTTGAACCCAGCGGAGAGGGAAATTTGACAATGACTTGACGTCACTCGGCCCCCCTGACTCCTCCATTGCCTGGTTAAACCGCTTATGGCTGGAGTGAAAATGCTGAAATTTATTTTCCCCATAGTGGAAGAGTTGTACTTTGGCTTAGTAGTAAATATTTTCAAAGATGCAAATGCAACTGTAAAACCTATTTTCAACCTTCATTCATTTTTAAATTGTTTTTTAATGGAAAAGAATCTTTTTTTAATATTTGGCAATATTGGACTGTTCATTAAAAATGAGAAAATATAAAGCAGATATTGAAAAGTGAACAATTTCCAGCTGAATTATTGTAAATAGTATGCATTCACTTTACAATTGTAATTTTTTCCTTTTCAAATTGTTAATTTGTGAAAAAGAGTGTTGTACTTTAATGTATAATTAATAATTCTAAAATTATTATTTTGAAACGGTTTCAAATAAAAAAATTTTAACGTCTAATGAAACAGGTCTGCGCTTTAAAATATTTTAATTGCTCAATCTATCATGTTCACAAAGGATGGCGTGGGTACATATTTGTTGAGCAGAAATCTTTGAAATGTTCTATTTATACAAGTTTTTAAAAGAAAATAGTCAAATTTTCCAACAATGATCTGAATTTTAAGCAATTCAGTTAAACTTTCTTCGAACCGTTTAATTGTAAACCAAATGTGTACGATAAATTATTAATAAAAACTTTAATAATTGAATTTTCAATAAAAGATGGAATGGTTAAATTGTTACTTCAGAAAATTAATGTTTAACCTAAAAAAGAGTTGTCAACAAAACATTTACATCCTCAACCAATAATATGAAATTTTAAGCAAGTAGTTTCAACATTCAATCAAGTAGTTGAATTGTCAACCAAGACGTTCCATTTTTTACAAGAAAAGATGAATTTTGCACAAAGTAAATGAATTTTTAGGCAAATAGGTAAATTTTCAAATTAAAAATATAAATTTTCTACTAAGAATGAAGGAGTTACATTTTCAATTAAAAAAAAAAAAAAATTTTTTACCTAAAAAACTAAATTAAAAAAATAGTTGAATTTTCAAGTAAAGAAATTACTTTTCAATACTTGCAATACTTAAATTTTGAATAATACAATACATTTTCCATCAAAAACAATGTTTAAAAAAAATAGTAAAATTTGTAAGCAATAAAATGAATTTACAACAATGCGCTTCAACTATCAACCAAGAAGTTGAATCTTTAATCAAGATACTTAATTTTACACCAAAAAGACAAATTTTTAACAAACACATGAATTTTCAAGACTGCAGTAAAATTCTTAACGAATTTTTACCCGAAAATAAAAAAGTTAGGTATTCTGTAAGAAACATTAATATTTAAAATTTAAAAATGTTAACGTTCGAGTTTTTAAATTTTAATTAATATAAATCTTGATGTTAAAACGATTACTTCGTACAAATTAAATTTAGGAAACAAGAAAAAAATCTGCCTCAGCCTGGATTTGAACCGGGAACGCCACTATCCATGAGTGGAGCGTTAACCAATTACGCCACCGAGGCTGTAGCGATCTTTCGTTCTTAAAAAACGTTCGATTAAATCAATTGCTCAACTTAGGTATAATTTATATTATTTTATGAAATTATTATCCTTCTTATTCTTGTTTTACATTACTAACCAATTGTAACTATACGTAGGTTACCTTTAGAAAAGGCAGGCAGTAGTTGTCGACGCATTAGGAAATTAAAAGAAATGAGTCAAAAGATGGATCTGTTTGTTCTTATTTTTATGTACCGTAAGACGAACTGAATTACCTCTTCAATTTATAAAAATCATTTATCAAGAATATTTTCATCTAGAGTATCAATATTTAGTTTTAATAATTATAACAAAATACTTCACACTATAATAGATACCCCGTAACAAGAATTTCTTTCTAATTATATAGCCAGTATATTAAATAAAGTTGGTCGCAAGCGAATAATGTTTGCTGCAAACAAATTCTTTCAAAAAAATGAAAATCCACTAAATTTAAGAGGAAACTCCATTTATTGCGCCAAGAGGCATCCTTTTGACACAAGAGAACATTTCTCTGGGGAGTATTATTCACCATCCTCATTTTGCATCTTTCCCAATTATCTGCACCTACTCTCAATTTCCATGACAGTCTCCTCTTGGATCGAAGAATTCGAATGGATCGGAGAAACCGCTCCCACATCAATCATCGTTCGCAGTTTCGTGGTAGAAAGGTTCGCGGATCAGAGCAAATTGTTGCATTGGGGGTCACTCTCGGTTATGCAACGAGTCAACACGGGGTCTAGTCTAGTGTGAGTGAGTGAGAAGGATCTAGAGGAAAATTTGTGGGAGAGAGATAGAAAAAAAAGGAGAGACAAAAGAGAGGAGTACAGTGGGTAACTGGTTTGTTGACTTAAAGGATCAATTTGATGCAAATCACTCGTTTGCGATATACTGCCTAATGCCCTAATGCCACGACTGCCATGTCCGCGCTGTGCATTTGGAAATTAGCGAATAGGGCAATTATCGAAAGGGAGATCCGATGTTGCGAACCTCGGGACCAGGTGACTGTGGGAAATCTTCCATCAATGCGTTTTATCGTCCTCTATCGCTTACATCACTCCTGCTTCCATTCAAATTTTCACTTACCATTTCTATTCACCAAATGTCTTAAAATTCCAGTTTTGTACTGTTTCAGATTCGTAATTGACACTATAGAAATAGAAAAGTTACCATAAGGAACTTTGAAGTCACTTTCAATTTATCGCAGCTCATTTTTTCAAAGGCATCTTTGGAACATGATTCGCGATTTGCTTGCAATAGTTTTCAATATTTATTTAGGGGAGACCAGTACAAGATCGATACCAGTACGAACTGAATAATGGCAAAAAGGTACTGGGTATTTAAGAAAAAATTATGTAGTATATTTTATGAGTAGCAATATTAAAAACGAATTTTGTAATCAGAATTTTCATAAGTTACTTGCTATTTTTAAATTAAAAAATGGAAAAATTTATCTTTGACATGGTGATGATTATTCTTTCCTCTAACAAATTATCACTTTCAATGAATTAAATTGCTTTTACTATTCATGCACCAGTTCCTTCAATTCGACCAACTTTTGACTTCATAACTGTCTAATGATTCGCTCTCTTATTTTTCATCGAAAATATATTTTACATATTTTTATGAGAATTATTGTCATTCGGTACGAGGTGAATAAATCATTGACAGGTTAGACTTGAGTATCAAAGTAATTTTTTTGCCTTTAGGAGGCGAGTACAAACGTGAACTTTTTATAATTTATTGAAAAATGATCACAGGATGATGTTCATATTATCGAATTTTATTGCATGTATTCAATTGCACATCCATAAATTTCAATATTTTTATAATCCTGCTGTGTAAATTTTGATAATCTACCCAAAATTTTATGAACTGACTACGTATTACGAAAGTATAAAATCATTCCAAGTTTGCATTTTAAGATATTTAGGCAAATTCAAAACTTTTAGTTTCAGATGTATTAATATTTCTTATTAGAATGGCTTTGAATTTGAATGAAATAAAATTTGTTTAAGATGGTGGACAGAATTTATTTTTGATCGACATTGGATGTTAAAAATTAAAACATTTTTAAACATACAAAATACTCTCGAATCAACGTATTGAACCAGATATCTGTAAATTTTTGAGAACTTTCAAGTATAGTTTAAAATTTCAGTATTTAATAATTTTCATTTCGAATCAATTTTAAAATTAAAGCAGGATGAAAAAAATTATTAGCCGTAAAATTAAAGGTTTCCATACTTTTCGACAAGACATTTACATTTTGGAATTGAAATTATGCATTTAAACAAGAATTGTGATGAATCCTTTCCTTTTTTAAGCGGGTGGTTTGCAAATTTTCATCGCTATTATAAGCCTTTCATGAATAAACTTTCAAATAATTAACAATATACTAAATAATTCAAAGCCTCTAAATCTAAGGAATTCTACATATTCATAAATTTAATCAACGTGGACACTATCAGGTTCAGAATTTTTATTCAACACACAATAAATTGGAAAGCTTCTTCTCACAACAAATAGTTAATGTTAATGTTTCGAAAACCTGGGGATTAATATCTTTTCAAAAACTCAATTTATATAATTTGATTTTCCAATTTGATATCTTTTATTGGCCAACAAAGAGTATTTTTTAAAACATTTTACAAGCAGAATACTTTATTTATGTTAAAGTTCAGAAACATCCAAATTTTAAAAACTATAATTACTTACAATTTGAGAGAAACGTGAAGAAAATATTTACTGAATGATAATAATCCAAATGTATATAGTTGAATATTAAAAAATGAACACAATTCGTTGAAAAACTCATTTTTAGAAAGGTATTTCGTGTTCAAGTAAAACACTTTTTTCCATTAGTCCTAACCCTAATTATGATAAAAATAGTAATTGGGAAAACCAGGAAGGGTAATTCGATTTTAAATTCATTCTTTAAATGATAAATAATGAAATTTCGATTTCAAAGCGAATGAAAACTATCTAAAGGTAAGTTTAATTCATATAAATAGTCATTGATGCTTAAAATATATGTTAGGAATTCTTTTATATATTGTTTGCAATATAATAAACTAAGTATAAATAAATAAAATAATGTAAAACTCAAGAATTATTAAAATATTATACTAAAAACTCTTTATATGACTAAATTGACTCACATCCACGAAAATAATTACGTGACCGGGACACAAAATAGTAGAGGGGGGAGATTGAAGTAGAGAAAGTGAGGGGAGAGGTTGTGATGGTACGCGAACGTGCTGAGGGGGAGTTGAGGAAGCGATGGGAGGAAAATAGGGGGATTGAGGGTATGGGGATTAGGATAAGTGGGAAAGTAGTACGAGAAGGGAGGGAGTGGAGGGAGTAGAAGACAATGGGATGGGGGAGTGGAAGTAGGGAAGTGACACTGTAGAAGTAGGGGATGGAAGGTAGGGGTTGGAAGCAGAAGGGTTTGTGTGTGGAAGTAGGAAAAGTGAGGGACGGGGAAGTATGAGAGTGTAGGGGAGGAAAAGGAAGGAGAATGGAGGGTTAGTAAGTAAGGGGAGGGTAAGTATGAGAGAAAGGGGAGGGAGGACAAGTAGGATAGGGTGGTAAGATAGTATCGGATAGGATAGGACAAGACAGGATAGGATAGAAGGGGAGAGGAGAGAGTGGGGGACTGATAATGGGAGGGAAAGATTCAAGCAACCTAATTAACGCCTTAAGAGGCTCAGAAACCTTTTTTTCTAGACACATGGTGCCTTTGACTTTGACTAATTTTTGCTTCCTCACAGAGGAAGCTTTGTAATGGTAACTTTTTCGAAGACTTTTAAATTGATTTAATTAAACGTTCCTCAATTTAAAAATGTCTAATACAACGTTCTAATCAATTGTCCGGATGTGTGTGTGTGACACTGTTTTGTGAACACGATAACTTGAAAACGGTTGCAGATAAATTGATGAAATTTGGATTATACTAAAACTTTTTTCACGAACATAATTCAAAGTTGATGCAAGAATATTAAAGATTCCTTGTTTCGAGATGAATCGATTGACCTATAATGTTAATACATTTTATCAAAGAGTAAGGAAGTTATGATCATTTATTTTGTATGAAAAATCGATTTTTAGAGTAAAAATTTTCTAATTCGCATAATTCAAAGTTAGTGCGAGAATAGCAAAGATGTGTTGATTCGAAACGAATCTATTGACCTATAATATTTGTTCATTTAGTTGAAGATTACGGATGCTATGGTAGTTCATAATATTTGAAAAAACGGGTTTTTATAGTGAAACATTTTCTATTAACATAATTCAAAATTGTTGCAAGAACGGAAAAGATTCCTTGATTCGAGGGAAATCGATTGGCCTATAATAATAATATACTTTATTAAAGAGTAACAAAGCTATGTTTATTCACAATATTTGAAACATCTATTTTAAACAGAAAAACTTTCCATAAAGCTGGAAAAGGGATAGGGTGCGATAGAACTCTCCCCTGCTTTTTCCATCTCAAAAAATTATAGTTTCAGATACAAAATTTGATTCGTCTGATTTGTCATCGTATTCAACAAATTTTGTTGTATTATTTTGTAGTTTTGTATTTTTTTGTAGACTTCTTGTTTCAAATTGATCGAAATGAAAACTTTAATTTGTCTATTATTTGAAAAATCAACAATGCTTCCTCTATGAAGCATTAGTGATAACGGGAAGCATAGTGCTCCTGAAATGAGCAGAATATAAATACAAACAAAGTGGAAAAACTCGAGATCGAATTCACAGCTACTTTTTTATTATGCGTATGACAAATGTAGCACTAATTTAGAAAATTTTCAAGAGTTGATAACAATCCTGACTTAAATTACATTTTGAAGGCCTGTTCTGTAACTGAAACTTTAATCAGTTCTTGTTTGTGAGTATTTTAGTAAAAAAACAAGGCTATTTTTTTCGTTTTTTCATTAATAACGAGATGTTTGATTAGGATCAAAATTTATACAGTTTGAAGAAAAATATTACTGTTAATATATTTTTATGACAAAATTCTTACAAATTTAAGGATTTGATTCGAACTTCTAAAAATGTTGGCATTAAAATAGGATTTTGGACACTAGGAAAGATTACAAATTTTTAATCAATCTGAATCTAGTTCCTTCACTTTTAGTCATATTGTAAGATTCTGAATAATCGGAAATTCAACACCAATTATTACGACAATTAAAATATCGTGCGGTACTTTTAATTTTGTTTCAACAATTTTTTATAAAATTTCGTGATTGATCGACTGTCTTTGTTTTTAAATGCCACTTTTGACAAATTGAACTACAGTTTGCAAGATACTGATATGAATTAAATTCCAGTTGACGAAATTGTTTCTCCATAGTCGGGTAAAAGTATTGAGTACGTCACGTCATAACTTTTCGAATTTCATGCAAAGACTTGAGATCAGTTTATTGCCTGTTATTTGGAAAGTCCCTACGATTTCCAGATCGACTCACGAAGAAACAAGATCGTGTCATGACGGATAATGGCGGTGTGGATTCGAGTGTAGCCGGCTTCCGCTTAAATGGCAAAGAAGTTTAAAGGTCAGCCGGTTAGGAACGAGTACACGTTACTATCTGCCAATGATTTTCTTTCTTTTTATGACAGAATCATCCTCAAATTTTTTACATTTTAATAAATATGCTCAAATTCGTTTAAGCATTAAACTTATTTCCAACAATCAACTACCTAAATCGATGAAGTGGTAATTTTAGAGACTTCAAGCACAACAATAAAACTATATTTCAACGTGCCCAAGCGACAAGGTTCCATCTCGGAGAGTCCAAATTAAAAGGTGTTAACTCATGGAGACCAAATAAAAAGGTGCTACAGAGTTGGGGGCGCTGATGTTCCCAATGCAATTGATATGCGATTTTGAAACTTCAAGGGTTTGCCACCCGAGTTAGAACCTCTTTATTTTATCTCTACGAGTTAACACCTTTTCGTTTGGTTCCTTCTAGATGGAACCTTGTCATTTAGCACATGTCGATTTTTTTCAGTTGTCAATTTGTCCCTTTTTCGTCAGGGATCATCACATAGAGCTTGAACCCCCAAAAATGACGTCGCAAATACAAATACCACACCCCTTTCTTTTGAATCAAAATTTTTTCTTCGATTTCATTTGAAATATGCTTAAATTAAAACGTTAAAACATGACATTTTAACGAATATCACAGCCCAAAATTCTTACGAAATGGAGAAAATAGGGGGATTTTTCACGAAAATAGGGTAATAAGTTATTATTATACCATTAGGCCATTTCCCTTCCGAGGTAGGCGTGAATTGCTTGGTTGGAAATAGTAGTGTTTTCATTAAAATAATATCATTGTATAAGTACCATATAAAATTTAATATGAAAGGCTTAAGATTTCAAGTAGAAATATGTTGAATTTCCAACAAAAAGGCCAAATTTTCAACTTAAAAAAAAATCATTTTCTACCAATAGAGATAAACTTGTAGGGAAATTGCTGAATTTTCAGGCCAATAGGTCGAATTTTTTAGAAAACAGTTGACTTTTAAATCCGGAAAGATAAATTTTCAAACAAGAAAGATGATTTTTCGACCAAGAAAGATGATTTCTCAACCAAATAGTTGAATTTTCAACAAAAGAAGGAATGAATTTAGGACCGAACAGTTGCATTCACAACCAAATATTCAAACTTTCAATCAAAAGAGAAGAATTTTTAACCAATTGGTCGAATTTTTGAGCAAAAAAAAATGAACCTTGACCGTGAACAGCTGCATTTTTAAATAAATAGTTGAATCATAAAGCCAAAAGGACAATTTTTTCAGAAAGCAGTTACATTTTTAACCAAGAAAGATTAATTTTCAATCCGAACAACATGAATTTTTAATTCAAAAAGACGAATTTTCAACCAAGCGGTTGATTTTTCTAACCAAAAAGATGAGTTTTTAATCAAATAGTTTAATTTTCAACCACATAATTGAATTTTTGAAAATTAAATTTTCGAGCTAAAATGTAGAATTGTCCACCAAATCATAGAATCTTTAAACAATAAAGATTCCACTTTAACCGAGAACAGTGGCATTTTCAACTAAATAGTTAAATTTTCAATCCAAAAAAGAGAATGTTTAAGAAAACACTTAAATTCAACCAAAACGATAAAATATTAACTAAAAGCGTAATAGTTGATATACCAACCGCAAAAAATGTTTAATTTCGAATGAAAAACAGTTGAATTCAACAAAAAAAAAAGACGAACTTTTGACAACATAGTTGAATGCTCATTCAAAACTGAATATTTTTTTATCTAAAAATTGCATTTTTATTTCAAAGAAATAAAATTTCTAACAAAAACGATGAATTTTAGATATAAAAAGTCAAGTTTTTCCTGAAAGTGTTGAATTTCCAAACAAGAAAGATTTTTGCACCAAAAGAGTAAAAAATGTAGACCAAATTGTGGAATTTTTACACAAAAAATGCGTATTCTTGGGAAAGTAGGTGAATTTTCAACCCCAAAATACGAATTTTAAGCCAAAAAGTTCATTTTCAACCAAAAAGTTTAATTTAATACGAAAATAATAAAATTTTCAGAAAAAAGGGAATACATTTTTAAGCTAAAAAGGTGAATTTTCTACAAAACAAGTGGATTCTCGACCCAAAAAATTCAATTTCCTACCAAATTATCAAATTTGAAAATGAAACGTTCAATTTCAAATAAAAAATTATATAATTAAATTTTCAATTAAAAAAATTGATTTCGAAGGACAAAAAAACGAATTTTCCACAAAATAGTTACATTTTGAACCAAGAAGATGGATTTAAAACTAATATATTGCCTATTTTTGAAAAGAAGTTTAAATTTCTAGCAATCTGTAAATTTTAAATGAAGGAGATTAATTTTCTGCCAAAAAGCGAATTACAAAGAAATACATAAATTCTCAACCAAATTTATTGTCGAATTTTTAACCCAAAAATATGAATTTACAATCTAAAAATTAAGCTTCAACTAAATGGTTTATTTTTCTACGAAAAAAATTGAGTTTTTAGCATAAGCAAACAAATTTTTAACAAAAAATGGAATTTTTAAGCCAAAAAGACGAATTTTCTACAGAACAGTTAAATTTTTCTACAGGACAGTTGAATTTTCTACAGAACAGTTGAATTTTCTATAGAACCGTTGAATTTTTAACCATTAATTTATAGAACGTATTTTAAAAAAAGTAGTTCATAATACATAAATTTTCATACAAATTTATTTATTTTTACACAAAATTTAATTTTTAACTAAAGATTTGAATTTTCTCCAAAAATAATAGGAATTTCTCAAAGGAAAAAGACAAATTTTTAATAAAAGGATTGAATTTTTAAGTCAAAAGACGAATTTTCTACAAAAATTTAAAATTTTCAACTATATTGTTGAATTTTGAATAAAAAACGACCATTTTTTAATGAAAATTGGAATAGTTAAATTTTCAGTTGAAAAAATTACTTTTCGAAAAAAAAATAGATTTTCAAGAAAATAGTTACATTTTGAACCAATGAGATGGATCTTTAACTAATAACAAAGATGTATAACTTTTATCCAAGCACTTGAATTTTCAAAACGAGAAGTTTAATTTTCTGTCAAAAAAGGCGAATTTACAACAAAATACATAATTTCTTAATCAAATTCTTGAATTTTCAACTTGAAAATATAAATTTCCAACCAAAACTGGAATCGTTAAGTTCGCGATGGAAAAAATTTATTTTGAACGTAAAGAAAAATATATTTTTAACAAAATAGTTCATATCTATGGATCCTAAACTAATAAAATGTATTTTTCACGAAAAAGTTTGACTTTAAACCAAACAGTTTAATTTTCAACCAAAAACTAAAAAATTCAAAAAACACTCGAACCAAAAGAAATTAATTATAAACCCAAAATATAATAGTAGACTCTTCGGATGAAAAGAATTAACTTTGAACAAAAAATTATTGGCTTTTCTTATTGGGATCTATTAACTCAATTTGCATTTAAGCAATAAAAATTAGAAAAAGTGCAAGTTTCTTAAAAAACACGTAAAAAAAGAGGAATTCTTCAAAAAAGGGATGAAGAAGAAAATGTGGGAAAGAGTGTGCAGTTTGTATTTAGATGCTTTAATTGTAAAAAAATCACTAATTTTCATTTCTTTAAACATTTAAAGGAATTGTTATATACATTTATATTTTTCATGTGTGATGTCGCATTCTGCGTGCACCCCCACCCCCTGGAAATTTGGCGTGTTTTTTCAAGCTGCCGCTTGTGACGATATTCTCATGCTGAATTCTATTCCACAAAATTGTCTTTTTTACATCCCATAATTCAGCATCCCATAACTGCAGTTTTCCCAAGGCCGAGAATAAAATATGAGGACTAGACACTTAATTCAACAATTCAACAATTCAACAATTCAACATACTTCCGACTATGAGCTTCTAGAATCCATTCTTACTCAGATCTAAATTCCAAATTCAAAAACCCATCTTGGATCATAATTCAATGTCTTCGTTATCCAGCAAAATGCGATTTTCCACTCACATATCTCTCTCCATAAACATGAGTATGAGTGAAAGACTCGCCGAATATTATTCCGAGTACGGAGTCAGCGAACCAGTGCGAAAGTGAAAAAATTCCAGAAACGGTAAAATGAAAATTCCTATAGGTTACCAGATCTTGGTGGATGAATCACTCTGTAATACGGACGTCACGCGTTTTTTCCTAGCGGCGGGTTCGACGACTCCTACGAAATCTCGATCCTTTGCAGTAGCTCTCTTCATTTTTTTATTTATTTTTCTTGTGTTTATGCGCGTGGTCTTCGGAGTGGTCGATGATGCCAGGTGTATGGAAAAGGATGAAGAGAAACTTCCGAGAGGCGTGGAGGATACCGATTTGCCGCGGATTAGGGCCGTTTATGCGTATGCGAACGGATACCCTAACGTTGGTTTATGGATGAACGGTCATGTAGAATGAATAAATCACGAGTACCCGGGAACGCAGCCTCCGTGATACGTAAGTCTATGTATTCTTATGTATACATACCTCTGGCTACCAGAAAAAAGGATGAGAAAAAAGATAAACGGTGGTAGGTCGCGAATATTTGTCAGTTTGAGCCGCGGAAAATTTTCCGGGAGGATTTGTGGGTTTGGACCTTTAAAGATAGATCTCAGCTCTTTGTAGACACTAGAAACCTCCATTGTAGAAGATTAAAAGATCTGAAGAGCGATATTTATCTTTGATCTAGTCATAACTATCATTGAAAACCGACACGTCGATGTTGAAAACATCTTTCAAATGAGGACAGTGTTAGAGGAAAAGACTTCATTATACTTCTTGACGTGAAAAAACACTGTCATATCCGTGATAGGTGTATATAATTTTCTCCAATAATTGAAGCAGGAAATGCTAAACGGTGCTAAAATCAGCCTAATTTTACACTAGAAGCAAAAAGCTTTCTAGAGAAACAATTTGCGAATCCTTACTTAGGGAGTTTTAATTTTTTTTTAATATGATAATCAGCACCTCTTCTGGCTTTTGAAATTACTTTTTCTACTTTTATACACTCTCTATAATACTTTACTATTACTATTATGCACTCATGTCACGAAAGATGATTATGGTCCAGTTCGATTCAGAAGTGGGGCAAAAATTAATTTTTTATTTCAAAATAACACACAGCCCACAGAAATTGACCGATTGAGAGGATACAAATTTTGAAAGAAAGCTGATTAGATTTCAAAGAAAGTTGGCCAGTCTGATTTTTTATTTAGTTTTTCAATTTTCGTGTAAATAGAAAAATATGACCAAAAATGGCCTTTTTTTCTATATGACGTTCCCGGTGCTCGTCAATAATAGAAAAATTGTTGCAATTGAGTACGTTTTATAGATTTACATTAGATAAAGATATTTCATCATGATACAATGAACAAAAAAAATTTATAAAGAAATTATTTGTTGAAAATGTGTTTTCTATCATTTTTCATAATTTTACGTTTTTTAGGTTATATTGCAAGAAATTTAGATGAAAACAATATTCTCATGAAGATGACTACTCTTAAGAATATTTTTAGTAATATTATGAACAAATACATTATTCAGGCATTTGTCGATAAAAAAATTCATTTTATTCGAT
>JAABKJ010007545.1:26786194-27001345 GCA_011634705.1 Andricus grossulariae | reverse complement strand
TAAGAATATTTTTAGTAATATTATGAACAAATACATTATTCAGGCATTTGTCGATAAAAAAATTCATTTTATTCGATGTCAGTTTTTAAAAATAGGAACTTAATGATAATTTCAGCAAAATTCATAATTTTTAAAACAATTTCATGATTTTTTTAAATAAATTTTAATAAACAAATGCATTATTCGGGCATTTGTCGACTGAAAAATTAATTTTTTTAAATGCCGGTTTTTTTATTTGGGAACTTCATGATAATTGTAACAACATACCTAATTAGTTGATCTTTTCATGTTTTTTTTAATTTATTCAATATGCATATAATATGTATTTAAATGCATTATTGAGGCACCTCTCGACGGAAAGATTTATTTATTTTTTCGATATCAGTCCTTTCAATTGTAAACTTTGTGATCATTTCAGCAACATTCATAATAAGTTAATAAATTTTACGATTTGCTAAAAGAAAGTTAATTAAAAAATGCATTATTCGGGCATCTATTGACAAAAAAACTCGTCTTTTTTCACTGTCAGTCCATTAAATTGAAAACTTCATGATGATTTCATCATCATTCATAACAAGTTCATAAATTTGTTGATTTCTTAACAAATTTGATTAACAAATGCATTATTCGGGCATTTGCCGACGGAAGAACTCGGGTTTTCAATGCCACATTTTTTTAATTGGGAACTTCACCATAATTTCAGCATGATTCATAATCAGTTGAATAATTTTACGTCTTATTTAAACAAAATTGATAAATAATGCATTATACGGGCATCTATCGATTGAAAAAGTTTTTCAAAAATCTAAGTTCTTTTACTTTTAGTGACTTATTACTTTTATACTTTTAATAAGGCCGCAGTT
Source organism: Andricus grossulariae (assembly GCA_011634705.1). Classification (NCBI taxonomy): domain Eukaryota; kingdom Metazoa; phylum Arthropoda; class Insecta; order Hymenoptera; family Cynipidae; genus Andricus; species Andricus grossulariae. Next base: position 27,000,482 of record JAABKJ010007545.1, on the reverse strand, counting down.
TTAGGAATGAATAGAAATACCTTTTTCTTTTACTTTTGTCTATGATACACTATTCTTCGTTGAAAAATCACGAAACAATGAGTTTTTTCGATTAAATTTTATTAAAAATATCATAAAATTAATCAACTAATTATCATATATATGTTGCTCAAATTATCATGAAGTTCCCAATCAAAAGACTGACATCGAAATAATAATTGTCCGTCGACAGATGCCCGTATAATGGATTTGTGTATTAAATTTCTTCAAAAACATAAAATTTATTAATTAATTATGAATGTAGCTAAAATTCTCATGAAGTTCTCAATTGAAAGGACTAGCTTGGGAAAAAAAGAATTTCTCCGTCGACAAATAACCGACTAATCCATTTTTTAAAATATTTGTTTAAAAAATCATAACATTTATCAGAAAATTGTCAATTTTGCTAAAATTATCATTAGGTTCCTAATTGAAATAACTGAGATCGAAAAAAAATGCTGTCTAAAAATACCTGAATGATGCAGTTGTTAAACTAATTTGTTTATAATATTAACATGATTACTCATAAGATATTTTTTTGATTATAATACTGTTTCCATTCCAATTTCTGGCAATGTTTAAAAAAAATAACGTAAAATCAGGAAAAATGATGAAAAAAACACATTTTCACAAAACACTTTGTTTATAAAAATGTTTTTTGTTAATTGGATCATAGCGAAATATCTTTATATAATGTTAATCTATGAAACGGAGGCGATTACAACAATTTTTCTATCATTAACGAGCACTGGGAACTTCAAATAGAAAAAAATACCATTTTTTTCGTAATATTTCTTTATTCATACAAAAACTGAAAGACTAAATAAAAAATCAGCTTTTTTTATCCAAATCAGTGCATATTTGTGGACTGTGCGTTATTTTGAACCAAAAAAGTAATTTTTTATGACACGTGAATGATTTCAGCCCTTTTCGACGCCCATGAAGCGGGGCTGAAGCTGTACTTTTTACTCCCTAGGGACTGAAAAGTAATGTCAGAGGTGAATAATGGAAATTATACATCTATGAGCTCACATTATACAATTATCAGCCCACTCAACGTAAAAACTGTGAGGAAATTTTGGTTGCAAATAATAGAATTTTGCGGTTGTTTATGGAAAGTTACCATATATATAACTAATCAAATTACCGTGAATTACCGTAAATGGCCGAGAATTTTCATAAATTTCCGGAAATTTATGGAAATTTACAAAAATGAATATCGTGTAATTAATGGTAAATTACCATATTTACCAATAAAATTACCATAAATGACCGAAAAATTGTGAAAATTTTCAAAAATGAATTTTAGATAATTTATGGTAAGTTACCATATTTACCTGTAAAATTACCATGAATGACCGAAAATTTTCATAAATTTCCGAAGATTTATGGAAATTTTTCCAAATGAATATTGGTTAATTTATGGTAAGTTACTATATTTACCGGTAAAACTACCATAAGTTACCGTACATTTCCATAAATTTTCGGAAAATTGTGGAAATTTAAAAAAATGAATATTGGGTAATTTATGGTAAGTTCCTATATTTATCTGTAAAATTACCATCAATTACCAAAAATTTTCATAAATTTCCGGAAATTTATGGAAATTAAAAAAAATGAATTTTGGATCATTTATGGTAAGTTACCATATTTACCGGTAAAATTACCATTAATGACCAAGACTTTCCGCAAATTCATAGACATTTTTTAATTGAATCCGGCAATTTCTTTATCGAATTTTTAATAATTTGTTACCTGTTCTTCTTCCAATTCAGTAGAGCTGAGTAGTAACTGAAAAGTACTTTATTGATTTTTTTAAATTGAAAAAAAGGTTAACGAGCGCTTTCTGTATCAGGTCCGGCGTTTTTTTTTATTTTATTTATTTTTTTATTTTGAAGCGCCGTTCTTTGAGAAGGGTTTTCTCGCAGATGGTTTATTTTTTAAGTGCTTCTTTCGCGGTTTAATATATTTGAGTCGATTTAGGTAAAAAAAAATTTTTTTTCAAATCAAAAGTTAGAAAGTTATGCAACTCCTTTCATGAAATCTCGAGGAATCCTTTAGAATCTTTGCAATCCTTTGAAATCCCGTGAATTCTTTTTAAAATTTTATAAACCCATTACATTTTTCAAGTCATCTGAAAATTCTTGGAAATCCTTCGAATTCCATGAATATCGTACATAATTTCTTGAAATCTGTTTAAAACGATTAGGCTCCCTTGAAATCCCTTGAAATGTTTCAAAAACTGTCCAAATCATTGAAATTGTTTAAAATCTGTATAATCCCATAAAAATTCCTTATAATATATTAAAATCTATCAAAAGCTCTATGAATCAATTAAAGGCCTCAAGATTCCGTAAAATATTATGAAATCTCAAAAGATCTCTTGAAATCTTTGTATTCAACTTCCTTGAAATTTCGACATAATATTAAAATTAAAATATTTATAATATCCCTAAAAATTCGTGAACATACTTCGGTATAGCATGAAATCCTTTAATATTATTTGAAATCCAGCGACTTATTTTGAAATCTCTTATAATTCCTCAAATCCCTTTAGAAACTATTATAATTTTTGAAATCGCTGAATATCTCTAAAATCCCATTCAAATGGTAGAAAATTATAGAATATTTCAAAACTAAATGGAAGATTCGTTTAGGAAATTGAAAAACCTTTGAGAACTTCTACAATGTTAAAAAAAGGGAACATTTCAGAAATTTCCATAACACTTGAGATTATTATATAAAAAATTTAAGAACATTTCAAAAATTGTTGTAAAAGAATAGTTTCTTTCATTATGATTCAAAGTTTTAAAACAATGCAGTCATGCAAATTCTGAAAAATTCCACAACGTTTCATAATATCGTAGAAAATTGCTAAAACTTCTGTAATATTTCAGACTATTTCAGAAAGTTCGAGAATATTGCAGAATTCTAGTATAATTTAGAACTTTTCGGAAAGTTTATAAAAATTACAAAACGTCCAGAGAAAACATTATAGGAGTAAATGAATAGTCAGCGAAATTATAGAATATTCCAAAACATTATGTTACATTTCAGAATACTGAAGAGTGCTATAATAATTTTGAATGTTTAGAATAATTATTCAGAATTTCAAAAAAATCAGGAATATTAAAAAAAAATTAAAAAGACGATAAAATTACTAAACTTCAAGATAATCTAGAAAATTATTGAAAAAAGTCTGAAAAATTTCCTAATGTCCATGAACTTTATATAAGATTTCAGAATATTTCAGAATTCTATAGAAAGATAAAAAATTTTGGAATATTCTATGGAAAATTCCAGAAAATAGCAGAAAATTTCAGAAAAAAATCCCAGATCATTCATAATTTACCAAATATACACATACATAGTCTGTAATCAAAAAAGTATTGCAGAACACTTAAGAAACTTCGAGAACGTCTAACAGAGGGAAAACTTTAAAAATACACGACTAATTTTTAATATAAAAGTTTGCTTCGGATTATATTAGATCAAACTAAGAACGTTTTGAAATAAATTAGTATAAATAAATGTAAAAATCGGAAATGTGGAATGCTCTTATTTATAAAACTTTTATCGAAGCGAATAAATAAACCCCAAATTAAAATCGCTACTTAAATTGTGTTCCACGTAATCTTAAAGGGTTGAATTCGTTTTTCACTCCCTTAATTGCTCCCACTCCCTTCTCCACTCCAATCGGGCTCTTCTTCCATTCCAAGGAGTGATTCGAAATTGGACTTCGTTTTCACGCGGATAACGAAGAAATCAGGACGACGAGCACGAAACGAAGCCGAGTTTTAAGTGCAGCCATTCTCAGGGTGATCTCCCCGGTGGAGAAATGGGAAACGGAAAACAACCCCATAGTATACGTACACACCGCACATTCGCTTCTATGTATCTACCCCCAACTCTCCGAGTAGAGAATATTTACTAATTCTCGTTGCGTAGAGAGATAACGTCGACGCGGTCGTACGACCCAGAGGAAGATAAAAAGGACAGAGTAAAGCAAACGAGTTCGAAGAAGCCAAGGAAAGACAGGAAGAGTTTCAACCCCTTGGAAACCTCATCCTCTTTTTGCCCCCTTTCGACTATACCAATTCCCTTAAACTCAACAACCCCACGAAAAGAGTATATTTAAAGTGACGTCAGTGTGGATGAAATAGACCATGACAAAGAAATCCTTATGGAAAAATAAAAAAAGTAGAAAGGCCAATCAAATCATTTCCTGAATCTGTATTCCGTTTCCTTTTCATTTCAATTCATTCGACTTCTATCCAAAGTGTACTATTATATCCAATAGTATAGAAAAGTCTACTCAAACTGTTACTACTACAACACTGTAAGGATTGAGAGATAGGGGATTGGGGATAGGGGTAAAGGTATGAGGATAGGGGATAAGTGTTCGGGGTTAGGGGATATGGGTTATGCGATATAGGTTAGGGGATATGAGTTAGAGGATAAGGGTCAGGGATTAGAGGATAGGTTACAGGGGTAGGCGTAGGGGAAAGGGGGTAGATATGTCCAAGATGTACTGTTGTATTCAATAATATAGAAAATTCTACCTATCCGTCTATCTCTGAGCACTTCTGGAAATGAATATATAAATTACTACGCTAAAATGTAATGATGTAACATTTTCAGTACAGAAAAGTGCAAAAAAAACGTATGTCGTTACCACCCTAGTAACCGTAGAAAGTGGTATAAGGCTTAAGAGATAGGGGATAGGGAATGAGGGTTAGGGTCTAAGAGATATGAGTTAGGGGACAAAGTTTAGGGGATATGGATAGGTAATCAGGGTACACGGGTAGGATATCCAAGATGTACTGCTTTATCCAATAATGGTATAGAGCCCGTCTATCTCTAAGCAATCATGGAAATAAAAATCGAAAATACTATGCTGCAATATGACTATGTAAGATTGCAAGTACAAAAAAGTACGAAACAAATATTTTGCAGCAACCCCCTAATAACCGTAGAGACCGGTATAAGAATTAAGAGATAGGAAATGTGAGTTAGAAGTTATGAGTTATGGAAGAAGGGTTAGGGGATAGAAGACAACAGTAGGGGTAGGGGGATGAAATATTCAAGATGTACTATTTTGCCCAATAATATAGGAAATTCTACATGTGGTGTGATGTCCCTCTATCTCTAAGCACTCCTGGAAACAAAAATCTAAAATACTACGCTACAGTGTAAATATGTCAGATTGTAAGTACACAAAAGTGAAAAAAATGTCCACTAGTAGCCTCGTAGTAACCGTTGAGAGAATTATAAGGATACGGAGATACGGGATAAAGGTTACGGCGGTGGGGGTAGTGTGTAGGTGGTAGTAAATAGAGGATAAAGAATGAAGGATAGGGGATACAGGATAAAATACAAGGGATAAGAGAATAGAGGAAGGGAAGAACATAAGGAGTAAGTGATCGGTGGAGGAGGATAGGGTCAATGGAGTGGTGTTACCCAAGGTGAACTGTTTTGTGTAATAATATAGAAAATTTCATCTATGGTGTGATGTTCGCCTATCTCTAAGCACTTCTGGGAATAAAATCTACAATACTACACTGCAATGTAACTATGTAAGATTTTAAGTACAGAAAAGTGCGACAAAAAGGTTGTGTAGCAGCTCCTTAATAACCGTAGAGAGCGGTATGAGGATTGAGGGATAGGAGATATGGGTTGTGAGATATGAGTTAGGGGACAAGGGTAAGGAGATAGTGGACAGGTGTAGAGGTAGGTGGTTGAGATATACAAGACGTACTATTTTGTCTAACAATATAGAAAATTCTATCCAAGGTGTGATGTCCGTCTATCTCTTAGCACTCCTGGAAACAACAATCTAAAATATTATGCTACAATGTAACTATGTTCGTAAGATTGTAAGTAAAGAAAATTGCAAAAGAGAATATCCTCTAGCAGCCTTCTAGTAACCGTTGAAAGAATTATAAGGGTGAGGAGATAGTGGATAGTGATTACTTCTACCACTTCTACCCTAACCACTACCCCACGCCCCGTAGCACCTATCCCCTATCTCCTTATCCTTATAATTGTAAATAGAGGATAAAGAATGAAGGATAGGAGATAGAGGATAAGATATAAGGGATAAGAGGACAGGGAGAGGGATGGGCATGAGGAATAAGTGATCGGTGGATGGGGACAGGGTCTAGGGAATGGTATTACCCAAGATGAACTATTTTATCTAATAATATACACGCAGAAAAAAGAAATGTTATATTTACTTATCAAGAAATGTAACGTGTTTCTTGTAACCGCAAGAGTAAAAACTGCTCTTAATGAGGGTGTGAAAATGTCAAAATCACTTAGCATTTCGTAATTGTCACAGTGAAGTTAAGGTGAATTTAACGGTAATCCTTTAGTAAATCAAACCTCTATTCCCTAGTATCAAATACTGTAAGATATGTAAAATTCACTGAACCGAGATTATAATCGTGGTGTAGTGAACATTACAAAAGGATCGGTACATGCTAACGATTCGATCCGCGCGGACGACCGGATGAATACATGACACCATCAGCAATGGATGGATTGCATTACCTCATGGCATCACCTGAACAACATTTATTTTTGACATTTCTGTGACAGTCGTCACATTACTTTATATTCCCACTTTGCAATAAAGGGGTTTTATAATAAATAACACCATTTTGGATAACACATCTTATTCGCAGATTGCGTACAGTTGAGAGTTGATTGCAGCAAGACGTGTTTGTGTTCCGCAACTGTGACAGCTGGATATGAGATAAATGCGAGAGCTTTTTTCTTGTGCGTGCGATCCTTTCTAGAAGTAATCAATTGAACACGATTCAGGACGATTCACAGTTTTCAAAACTTCAATCGTTTCCAATCGTTCCTAATCGGTGTACAATTTGTTAATCGATTTCAATTATTTTCTATTGTGTATAGAGTTTATGTTTGCATTCCTAATGTTCGTAATTGTTTTCAATCGGTGTGGCAATTTAGATGGCGACCGGCGTTTGTTTTCTCTGTGTTGGGCATTTTTCATATCTTTGTGGACAGTTTTTAAGTGTTTTTAAGATTATAAAGTGATATACATTCATGGTTTTCGAAATTCGCAACAATTTACTACTATAACCAGTGGCTAGAAGGAAGTCGACGGAGAGAGCAGAAAATAATTTCCGATCCGATTTCAGACAGAAAAAAATCTTTAATTTCGAAATGCACAAAAAAAAGGCACATTTTTCATAGTCTCATTTTCTGCAATTAAAAATTCAATGAAGTAGGTAAGAAAATTGTTTTGGAAAATATTCTTTTTATATGGTAGAAGAAATCCTGTGCACATTACACAAGGCAAAAAAAAATTTAGGAGCTATCTTAGACCATTAATTTTAATGAAATTATAAATTTCTTATTCTAGGCCTGATAATATGTTAAAACAAATTTATTTTTATTTTATCAATTTTAGAGATTATTTTTCTACAAAGAACAAGTACTTTCTGGTAATGAAAGAATTTTTTAGCTTAAAATTGGTATTTATTGAAAATTGAAAATTAAGAAAATTCATGTTCAGACCTAATACGGCCTAGCACTCTCAGCTCGCGAAAATTATTACAAAAGCTCTTTAGACCATCTAGAAGAACGGACTGGCTCTCTAAATTTTGACCCTCTAACTTTGACCATCCATTTTTCTCCGGGTGCATCCTCGCATTGCCTGATTTCCTTGATGAATAGTACGGTCGGTAAAGCAGATATTCTTACGTTTTCGGCAGATACCTGTACGTGTAGTCCAGAATGTCCAGAATGTTTAAATTTTTATGAGAGAGATTTGCAGTCACCGTTTTTATGTAAAATTAACAATAAACAATTGGTATTTAATTTCAAATATCACGAAATTTTCATGTATTTAAAAAATATTGTAATTTTTGTTTAAAAACATTTTTTCTTTTCTGGAAATACTTTAAATTATTGTCAGAGTGATTGTCAGTAACAATTTCAATAAAACATAAACAATTATAATTGTTATAAACAATTTTTTTGGAAAATTTTGGAATTTGTGGTTTTTCAATTTCGGATTTCCTTCATCATCGTTTTTGTTGAAATATAACAATTGTTAATCTTGTAAACAAATTAAATAAATAAATTCAAAGTTTTTGCACTTTGGCCCGGAAAAGATTTTTTTTCAGTAAAATTGCTGCAAGTTTTTGTGAGAAAGATTTGCAGTCAATATTTTCATACAAAATTAACAATAAACAAATACATACATAAAAATTTTATAATATTTGTAATTAAATAATAGCAATTATTTGTTGTTAATTTTACATAGAAATAGTGACTACAAATCTCACAAAAATTTAAAGCAATTTTAGTGTAAAAAAAATTATTTTCCAGGCCGAAGTGCCAAATATTTATATTAACTTGTTTCATTTCTTTACAAAATCAACAATTTTTGTAAATTGAAAATGTTTAACTTCTGAAAAAAAATCTTTCTTCTTCGCTCTGGTGGAAATCGAACCTTACAATATCGATCTGAGGTAACGCCTTAAATAACAGAAATTTTTAAAGTCATTTCAGACTAGATGGAGTTTGAAAATTTATAAATTAAAAATTTTAAATTATTAATTTTTCAAACTCCCTCTAGTCTGAAATGCCGTTAAGAATTTCTGTTATTTCACGAGTTACCTTAGATCGATATTGTCGATTTCCAGTTTCACAGTAAGTGAAAGTTATCTACACATGATCGATCGTTACCAACTCCGATGATAATACAGATTCCTTCTAATTTAACTTGTGTTCAAAACATAACTCTTTGATATGAAATGCGTATATCTGAAAAAAGTATCTGCCTTCGATCTCTCTAGTAGCTTGGTGGTTAAAACACCCGACCGACAATCGGAAGACGTGAGGTTCGATTCCCACCGGATCGAAGGAGAAAGATCTTTTTTCAGAAATTGAAAATTTTTGATTTAAAAATTTTCAAATTCCATCTAGTTTGAGAAGGCGTTAAGAATTTCTGTTGTTTAAGGAGTTAACTTAGATCGATATTGTTGATTTCCAATTTCACAGTAAGTGAAAGTTATCTACACATGATCGATCGTTACCAACTACGATGATAATACAGATTTCATCTAATTTAACTTGTGTTCAAAACATAACTCCTTGATATGAAATGCGTATATCTGAAAAAAGTATCTGCCTTCGATCTCTCTAGTAGCTTGGTGGTTAAAGCACCCGACCCGTAATCGGAAGACGTAAGGTTCGATTCCCACCGGAGCGAAGGAGAAAAATCTTTATTCAGAAATTACAATTTTTTTAAAAAAGCTCGATTTTTCAGGATAGGATTCGTGAGGTGCAGGCCCGGGTTCGATTCCAGTCATCCGGACTTTTTTTCTTTGTTTTGTCTTTTACGTTATTTGGGAACATATTTGTAGTATTCTGTTAATTACCATATATTTAAATTGTTGTCTACAAGTTTGTAGATTTTTCACTATCATTTAGTAGTTTTTGTCATTCTAGGGGGTTTGGGTATTTGCGATAGACGATAAAAGAGGGTTTTCGCTCTGATGGAGATAATAATTCGATTTTCGTAAAGTTGCTGACTCACTTGTAGGAGCAGCGACGTAAATTTCTAATTCCGATGCTTCCTGAAAAAACTGCTGACTGAAGACGGAATTCAATGTTTCGAGCACGCGTCAAGTATCGATGAATGAATTTATTCTCCGCTTTCTGCATACTACTGATATTTCTTCAAAGACGTCCCACGAACAAAGGATCCTCAATTTCGAGAATAAAAAAGTGAACTTTCATAAATTCACATTAAAAATTATGTTACATAATTATTATTTATACATTTTCTTATTATTTTCTCTTAATTTCAGAGCAACTTCTAAAAGTTAGTCCGAATAGGCGCTATGCGCCCACAATAAATGGTTTCGTCATGGTTAAAGTCGGTTAGGCTGCAGAGTAACATTGACTAGGGTATGGGGTAAAGTCGGCTAGGGTACCGGGTATAATTAAATCGGGTAAAGTTAGCTAGGGTAGGGAAAAATTCGGATAAGGTACGTGGTATTATAATCCAGGGTAGGGGGTGAAGTCGACTGGTGTAAGCGGTAAGGTTGGCAAGGGTATGGGATAAGATCGGCTAGGGTACAGGGTAAAGTCGGCTACGGGACGGGCAAAAGTTGGCTATGGCATGGGGTAAATTTGGTTTGGGTACGGGCTAAATTTAGCTAGGGTACGGGATGAGATCGCCTAGGTTGCGGGATAAAATCGACTAGAGTACAGGGTAAAGCCGGTAAGGGTACCGCGTGAAGTTAGCTTCGGTACAGGAGAAGGTCGGTTAGGGTACGAAGCAGAATCATCTACAGTAGGGGGTAAAGTCAGCTATGAAATGGATTAAAGTTGGATAAGGAACGAGATGAAGTCGTCTAAGATACGGGGTAAAGTCAGCTCGAGTATGTGGTAAAATCATCTAGAGCACCCGGGCAAAAAGTATGACAGGCGAACGGATGAACGGACACCCGACTGAAACACTAAGGGTTTGATCCGCGGACTACGAAACCCTACAACAATTATCTAAAAAATCCTGAACGAAGAAATAACCCTCACTGGGTTCAATTGCCCACGGGAGAATTTGAAAAAAAAAAAAAATTTTCACACATTTACTCACTTGTTGATTTAAATGTACCAATATGAGGCAATTCTGAAACCAATTCCAGATTTTTTTAGAGTAGGTGAATTCATTTACAAAGTAATTTCGTACATAATTAATAATTCTGCTCGTTCTAGTTTGGGTTACTCGATTATAAGCCAAATCAATTTTCAAAAGGGTTTTCGGCCAACGAATGACCGACGAGTTGGTCATACGTACATACCATGTAATCCGTTCATCGACGCAAAATGGTAGCGCGTAATACGTAATCCGGGAGGCTGCCTGCATAATCGAGCGTGGAATTGAATTCTATCAGCCGGTACCCCCCCCCCACCAAAACCTACTACACCATTCGAGCTACATTCGCTAAGTCTCTTGACGGTCCAATCTCTGTCTCTCTTCGTACGTTCCATTAAGTCCGCTGAATACGAATGCATCAAGATTTCTATTAATGCATTCAGCTATATATTCTGCAAATTTATCCTGTAAAATCGCTGCTTTCGAGCGCCACCCTATATAAGCTCCTTTTTAGTGCAATTTGTTATTCTGTTTCAATGAACTTACAGAGCGACATCTTCAAAGTAACATAATTTTGCGAGAATAGTTCGTTTTCTGTTAATTTTTAATTAATTAGCTTATAAAATTTGTTTATGAATATTATAAGTTTAGAAGAATATTTTTGTTGCTCTTGAGTCAACCTTTTATCTTTGATACTGCTTTTGAGGGCGGAAAACTTTATTAGTTCGTAAACAAAAACGAACAGTCAAATACAATATCCTAATACATATCATTTTATTTACAATTTTGCGTCAAGGGTATATCATTTTAAGAAATCTAGGCAAATTAATAGTAGAATAGTACAAAAACTTCACTTAGATTCAATATTTTACTCTGAATGCGGAATCTGGTAAGGTGAAGACGCGGGTTCGATTCCCGTGGACGAAACTTTTTCTCTACTTTTTCGTTCTGTATCATGTCTCATTTTATTTTTCTGTTAATTTAAAATAAATTGGGATTTGTGTTTGTATTATAGATGTAACATATATATGAGACTAGGATATTTTTACAAAAAGTGAAGGCATATGTATTTAAACGAAAACAATGCTTAATAACGAATTGATGAAAATTAATTTCGAATAATTGTAACCACTCTGATATTAAACTTGCAAATGTAAATATGTAGTTAATTCGATTATATCATCAAGTGTATAATAGAGACTGCGAAATTGGAACCTTCACAAGTTTCCATCGAACGCGGAAACTAATGAACAATCAAATATTAATTCCAAATAATCCAGTTCAGTTATTATCAAGAATGCTTCGTTAGTACAATATTTAAAATATAATATTTAGAAATTGAACCCTCGGCAGAAATAACGTTAGATCAATAGAAGTTTTGTGTCTATGAAGTTCGACTGAGTTGTTCTTTTTTTAACTGTTTTTTTGAAGGTACAACCTACAAAATTAATCGCTAAACAAATAAGTCAGGGTACCTATAGGTTTTTATGGTCACTGAATTAAAATCCGTTGTCCGTTTGGTTTGACATTGAATTAACCTTGACTCTGACCTGATGAGCACAAATGGACAGCGGATTTGAATTCAGCGACCCCGAAAACTTATATGTACCCCTACTTAATTGGTTAGCAATGAATTTTGTCAGTTTGACCTTGAACTTATCTTGACAGCGGATGCGAATTCAGTGATCCCTAAAACCTATAAGTACCCTGACTTAATTGGTTAGCGATGAATTTGGTAAGTTTGACGTTGAACTGGCCTTGACTCTGACCTGGTGGGACCAGCCGGACAACGGGTTCGAATTCAGCGACCCCGAAAATATAAGACCCACCTAGTCCGGCCCGTGTTGCAAGGGTTTAGATTTTGTGATCCTGTCTACTCAATGGAATTCTACAGAATTTAAAATTGATCGGAATCCAAAGGAATTAAAACAAACTAAATGGAACACAAATTAATTCAAATAAAAGTTTAAGGAGATTGAATAGTATACTGACGAGTTCACAGGAATTAAATGAAATACAAAGGAATTGAATGGTTTAAGACTAAGAAAACTACAAAACTTTTACCCTATTTGGAATGCAACGGAAGTCAATAGAAATCAAGCGAATTCGTCGATGTTTAATGCAATTCATGGGAATCAATCGAAACTCAATGGAATTGAAGGGGCTTCAATTCATATTGAAGCAATTTAATTAAATTCAACCGATTTCACAAATATCGAAGTAATTTAAGGGTATTCTAGAAAATGAATTGGAAGTAAATTGAATTCCATGGAATTCGATAGAATTCGACAAAATTGACTTGAATAAAAAGAAATTGAGAAATTAAATTGAATCAAAAGTAATGAAAGGAAATCAAAAGGAATTAAATTGAATATAAAGTAATTCACTGGAATCTCAAACAAGTGTTCGAAATGCAACGGAAATCAATGGAATCCTAGTCTAATGAAATTTATCGGACTTAATCGATACATAATGGAATTAAGGGATTTCAGTTCATTTCGAAGCAGCTCAATGAAATTCAATGGATTTTTAAAATATTAAAGTAATTTTAGGGTATGCCGAAAATTGTATCGGAAGTAAATGAAATTCAATGGCATTTGGCAGAATTAAACGAAATTAAACAGATTAAAAATAAACTAAGGAATAGAATTGAATCAAAATAAATTAAATTATATCAAAAGGAGTTCAAATGGAATACAAAGATATTCAACCAATTTCGAAAAAGTTTAATAGAATTGAAAGAAAGAAAATGTACTCAAAAGTAAGTCATCAAGATACAACGAAAATAAATAGAATCCAAAGGAATTCTTCGATGTCTAATGAAATTCATCGAAACTAATCGATAATAGATTTGAAGTGATTTTAATTTAAATCAAAGCAACTGAATGAAATTCAATTGATTTTATAGACTTTGAAGTAACTGAAGGTTATCTCAAAAATGTTATCGAAAGTAAAGGAAATTCGAAGGAATTCGGCAGAATCTGACGAAATTTAATGGACAAAAAAGAAACTGAGGAATTAAATAGAATCGAATTTTATTCAGAAAAAAGATCTTCTCCTTTCACTCCGCTGGGATTCGAACACCAGGTCAACTGATATCCGGTCAGGTGCTCTAACCACTGAGCTACTAGAGAGATCAGAGGAAAAATTCTTTTTTCTGAAATACGCTCTATTTAGCAAGATGTTATATACAAATCAATTCTTAATAGAAATCTGTATCATCATTGGAAAAGGTAACGGATCGAGAAGAGAAATCTTCACCACATCCTTGTCTGAAATGACGTTAAAATATTTTCTGTATTGGAGGAGATAACTTTGATCTATATTGTAGATTTCCATTTTCACAGTGTGTGTAGATTTCTCTTATCGATCCGTTACCTTCTCCGATGATAATACAGATTTATATTATGAATAGAATCGATCGTAATCAAAATCAGAAGAAATTCAAAAGAACAAAAAGTTATTCAATGGAATCCAAAGCAAGTCTTCGAAATGCAAGGATTGAACAGATTTGAAAGATTTTAAAGTAATTTAAGGGTATTGTAAAAATTGCATTGGAAGTGAATCAAATTCAATGGAATTCGAACAAATTCGCATAAGTTACATGTAATAAAAACAAATTAAGGAATTAAATTGGAGCAAGAGTAATTAAAAGGAATTAAATCAAATTCAAAGTAATTCCATTGAATTCAAAAGAATTGAATAAAATCCAAAGGAAATTATTGGACTCCGAAGAAATTCATCGAAATATAATGGAAGTCAATATAATCAAAAGGAATTTGTCGAAATCTAATGAAATTCGTCAGAACCAATCGAAATACAATAAAATTAAAAGAAATTTCGTGGATTTTAGAGTAACTGAAAGATATTCTAAGAATTCCTTTGAAGTTTAATGGAATTTAATGGAATTGGATGAAATTGGACAAAATGAAATGGAACCAAAAGGTATTCAAAGGAATTGAATGGCAATTAATGGAATTCGATGAAATTTAAAGTAATTCGTTGAATGTCAAAGGCATTCCATGGTGGTAAAAGTGAGTCATCGAAAAAGAACCAATTGGAACCATTTGGAACCCAATCGAGTTAAAGGGAAGTGATGAATTTCGAAGCAGCTTAGTCGAATTCAAAGAAATCTCGTAGATTTAAAAATTAATCAATGGTATTCAAAACATTTTATTGAAATTAAATGAAATACAAAAAAAATCAAAAGAATTGAATGTGATCGAATGGAACTGAATAGAATTAAATATGTTTAAATGGGAGTCAAGAAATATATTGTTGTAAGGCATGTTAATAAAGCTTTATTATTATTACGAGTCCATAGAACGATTTTAACTACTTAAAATTTGAAAGCAGCCAGCAAATTGTGGAAGAAAACTCGTTTTTATTTAAATCACATGGGATTTAGAATTTTTCCTTTTGCTTCAGATGTAAAATTCCATGAGCAGTAGACCTATAATCCATTTGGTTTTACTATATCATAACAACAATACTGATTCATAGAAAAAATAAAAATTATTGAATTATTTTCACATTTATGTAGAGTTTTAGGGAAAAAGTTCATTTGGTAAAGTCGAATTCGAATCTGCAATCGAAACAACGAGCTTTATCGCTTTCGCCGCAAATTTATTGGTGTACAATCGCCTCGCCGATATCTGCATTAAACGGCACGAAAAGAGGAATAAATGGACTGACCACACATAGACATGCGACAAGTACCAGCTAATGAATCGATTCAAGGCCAATGAGCAATGAGTTACCCAAATTTATCGTGCCGTTTACGCCATGCGATATAAACACGAATAAACCGAAATGAGTCCGCGAAATGTGATTAAAAAGTACCCAAATGGTCGGATTTCTAATTAATGTTTTAATTAGTCTATTTATTTTCGTGATATCATTTCCAAAGAGGAAAATAATTATAGTATCACTATCGTATTATAATTTTTATTCTGTATTATAGAATTTATTCAGATCCATCTATTATCAATTATATCTTTTTTTTAATTGCTTATAATTCATTCCACTTGACTATCTTGAAGAATTCAATAGAGACAGAAGTGGCTTGTTATAACTTATAAGTAGCTTCTTTGTCAAAGATAAGGTCCGCAGATAACAGCACCAATTACAAGTCCCGTCTATCCACTTGTCTGCAAATCTCTTATCCCGTGGGTTAATTTATTCCGGATTAAAGGATCGCAACTCGCAAGACTGTCATATTTGAAAGAGAATTTCAAGTCAGAGATCAAAATCAAAGCAGGATTTTCGTCTCTCCCGTTCTCATCTTAATTAATTCCAAATCCTCAACACACTCACACAAGCCAAATAGTCAAGAAATCGATGTAACCTAAAGTTCGGATTGCGAATGGTAAATTAGGGTAGCGGTTAATGATCGTGAATTGTAATTCTCCGTCCTGCATTCGAGATCTGTCAGTGTCTTTTTCTAAATCTGTCCATCCTTCAAACTCTCTTCTATTTCTGGTTTAAACTAAATTATTCAAAATTGAAAAATGAAAACAGGTTTTCTATTACTTACAAAAATAATAACAGCGAGATTCAAAAATATTCTAAAAAACATAAATTTAATTTTATTGTCAACGTAAGGAAATCGCCAATGAATTCATAGAAGTTCAATGGAATTAAACAGAAAGATCTGAAATTAAATAGAATCAATAAAATGCTAGCGGAATTTATCGAAAATTAATATAATTCAACAGAATTAATCGGAGCCCAATCGAATTTCAAGGAATTGGACGTATTTCAAAAAAATTCAATGAAATTCTTTGAAATTCCATGGATTTCAGAGTGCCATGATATTTAAAGGATTGCATTCAGAGTGAATGAAATTTAATAGGATTGATCGCTTATCAACAAAATTCAAAATCGAAAGAACTCGAAAGGAATGCGAAGAAATGTAATATAATTCATAGAAATTAAATGGTATCCAAAGGAATTTGTCAAAGTCTAGTGTACTAATTAAATCGGAACTGATCGAAATGTAATCGAATCTGATGGATTTCGAAGCAACTCAATGGCATTTACAAGAATTGTATGGATTTTAGAGTAACTAAATAGCATTTTCCGAATTTAATTTGAAGTTGAATTCAACAAAATTCAACGAAATTCGACCAAATAGAAAGGAATCGAAAGAAAATGAAAGGAATTAAGTGGAATCTAAAGAAATTTAATAGAATTCAAAAGGAATAAAATAGAATTAAATACAATATAAAAAATTAGCCTAATTTTAACTCGTAATATTCTGAAAAACAAATTTCTTCTCAATAATAACGTAAACAAATTTGTACTGGCTGGGATTTGAACCTACTCGGAAAATTCATCAGTCCATCGTTTTAAAAACCCTGAATTATATATTTTGTTAAATTTTGCCATGAGGATCTCGTTTTCTATATTTAATTTTTATTAAACTTCGTTTTGAAAGAGAGTTCATACTAAATATAAGCCAAATAGTAAAAAAATCGATATAAACTGAAATATCAACAAAAAAACGTAGGTGTCACTTTATTGTCAACGTGAAGAAACCGCAAAAGAATTCATAGTAATTTAATGAAATGCAATAGAATTAGGAGAAATTGAACGGAATCCCAAACAATTCAATGGAATCCGAAATATGCAATAAAAGTAGAATAAAAATCAACGAAATCCTAATGAAATTCAGAGGAATTATTTTGAATTTCATGGATTTTAGAGTAATACAATAATATTCTTGGAAGTTTAGTGGAATGAATAGGAATAAATTGAAGCTCTAATGAATTGAGAGAAATTGAATGGATTTCGAAAAAATTCAATGGAATATATAAGAATTTCATGAATTCCAGAGTAACTGAATGGTATTTAAAGAATTTAATTGTAAGCGAATAAAATTCACTAGAATTCGATAAAATAGAACAGAATACAAAAGAAACGGAAAAAACTAAATGAAATTCCAAAAAACGCAATGGAATCCAAAGGAATTTGTCGAAGCCTAATGTAATTCATTGAAACCAATCTAAATACAATCGAATTTAAGGGAGTTTAATGGATTTCGAAGCAGCGTAATGGAATTCCTCATTCATAAGAAAATGCGATGAAATTCGACGAAATAGAACGGAATCCAAATGAAAGGAAAGGAATTCAATGGAGTTCAGAGAAATTGAATGGAATCCAAAAGCAAGTTTTCGAAAAGAATGGTAATAAATGAAAATGAAAGTAATTTAATTGATTTTTAAGTAATTCAATAGAGTTGAAGGTTAAACTATGGAGCTGCAATTCATTCAATGGAATTCAGAGGAATTGAATGGAATGCAAAAAAATTTATCGAGATACAACGAAAATCAATGGAATCAAAAGGAATTCAACGAAATTGAATGGAAGCCAACGGAATAGAAAGAAATTAATTGAAATTTAAAGGAATTCAATAGAATCATAAGAATTTAAATGTGATACAAAGGAAATGAATAGAATTCAAAGTAATTCAATGGATTTCAAAGTAATTAAATGGAGTTTAATGTAATTAACAGACTGCTGAGGAATTTAATGAAATCCAAAAGCAGTTAATTAAAAGTGAACAAAAATCAATGGAATGCAAAGGAATTCGGCGAAATTGAACAGAAGCCAGAGGAATTGTTTCTAGCTATTCAAAACTGCTCTAATGGGTGATTATTTGATTGGAATACATGTTTAAAACCGGCGTACTCCGGGAAAATCGCTCCGGTTTGCCATACATGCGTAAAATCATATAAACCTTGTTTAAACCTGTGAAGGTGGATTCTTGGAAATCGGTCGATTTTCGCCCAGCTCCGGACCTTTTTGTAGCTATTTAAAATTGCTCTGATAGGCGTGTATTTTATGAAAATATATGTTTAAAACCGGCGTACTCCGGGGAAATTGGTCCAGTTTGTCATACATGCGTAAAATCATATAAACCTTGTTTAGCAGCTGAAGGTGGATTCAAAGACGATACTGGTCGTATCTCTGAATACGGACAATGCCCCCACAGTACGCCGGTTTTATATGTTTATTCTTATGAAATACGCACCTATTAGAGCAATTTTCAATAGCTAGAAAACGTTCCAGAGTGGAGCGAAAATCGACCAATTTCCTAGAATCCACCTTCAGCTGTTAAACAAGGTTTATATGATTTTAGGCATGTGTGGCAAACTGGAGCAACTTCCCTGGAGTACGCCGCTTTTAAACATGTATTCCAATCAAATACACGCCTATCAGAGCAATTTTCAAAAGCTAGAAAACGTTCCGGAGCGGGACGAAAATCTACCGATTTCCAAGAATCCACCTTCAGTTGCTGAACGAGGTTTATATGATTTTACGCATGAATGGTAAACTGAAGCAATTTCCCCGGAGTACGCCGGTTTTTAACATGTATTCCCATCAAATACAAGCCCATTAGAGCAATTTTCAATAGCTGGAAAACGTTTCGGAGCAGGGCGAAAATCGACCGATTTCCAAGAATCCATCTTCAGCTGTTAAACAAGGTTTATATGATTTTAGGCATGTATGGCGAATTAGAGCAACTTCCCTGGAATACGCTAGTTTTAAACACGTATGAGCATCAAATACACGCCTATTAGAGCAATTTTTAATAGCTAGAAAACGTTCCGGAACGGGGCGAAAATCGACCGATTTTTAACATTGTCCTTTATCAATCCGTCACCTTATCCAAACGTCTGAAATGCAATTAATTATTTCTTCAATATGTCTTCCTTTTTACATTATTACTACTCTTTCTCACAACTTGAAGCTCGGATTCTGCCCGTGGGGCAAAAAGCTATGGAAATATATGCAATATCATTGCGAGAGCTATAGTTCAAAGTTCAGGCATGAAAAGTTTCCAAAGCTGGCATACTTTCACACCAGGTTAAGATTACCTGACTTGGTCGTATTTACCGAAATGTAGGTAGTTTCAGGGGGGAAAGCAACAAGACTTGAAATGGTGCCTAAAGTGCGGTAAGGGGGGCGGAGGTTAGGGGGAACTCCCTTAAAGTTCTCCCGGAAAAAGCAATGTTCGCGAAAAAGTTTCACGTAAACGGGAAAGTTCTCGTGAGCGTGCTCGTTTTAAAAAGTTTCTTTTTACCGGGGTATATATACCTACATAAATCAAAACTTCTTGCGTAAGCCGATAACTGATAAGCCGTCGCTAGAGGTTGGATGAAGCTCCGCGGACCCCAAGGGTGATACCATCGAAAAGAGCCTCTCGCCTCGAATTATGCACCAAACTTCCTAATTCCGTTTACAGTAATCCGAGTATTTTAGAATTTTTTCTTCAACAGACCCATTCGAATTTCCATCCCCTAACAGTGGAGACCATTTTTAATTAATGAGAATTTTAATTAAATTAAAAATTTGCAACTAAATCTTTTATCCTGATTTTAAATAAAAATTTCATTCAGATTTAAATTTTTTCCCTTCGAATGTGCAAAAAATAAATTGCCTATCTTGGACCCACCTATTTGTCCCATTATGAGCATTGGTTGGTAGTATCTGGGTATTTAGCTAGGGCCCAATTAGTAATTGGGATGTCTGGTATG
Organism: Andricus grossulariae; assembly: GCA_011634705.1. Taxonomy (NCBI): domain Eukaryota; kingdom Metazoa; phylum Arthropoda; class Insecta; order Hymenoptera; family Cynipidae; genus Andricus; species Andricus grossulariae. The sequence continues at coordinate 26,980,280 of JAABKJ010007545.1, read as the reverse complement.
GCCCCAGTCGACTATTTCATACGGGCTAGTAATGATTTCCCCTGAATCTCTCCCACAATATTAGCCAATTAAAGGCAGAAAATCAATTTCCTCTGGAATGCGGAGGTACTGAATAATGAATATCTCTCCAGTCATCATTAATAATATGTTTTTTTGCTCCCACTGGATAATAAGCGGAATTCTGCATGAATGTACCGCTTGAAACCATAACTCGATCTAATTGAATTCGTAGCGGAGTAATGTAACAATTATCCCCTGTACGTGTCTCGTCGGTAACATGATTCGTTAGCAAGCTCGCATTGTTGCTCCCGCGGGGTATAGCCACGCAATTTTGCATTCCTATACATACGTTTCCCTATTCCTGCAACATAATATAACAGACAAATAATTTTCCGCAAAAGGGAGTAAAAATAGGATATTTCGGTTTTGATTCAATTTACGACTCTAAAAATAATTTGCTGCTTTATTTCATTACTATTTTCCACTTGAATCAAGGTTATTTTGATTCGATTGGTAATTCTAACGAAAGTAATAAAGTACAACGGCTGGGCATGGGCTATACAATTTTTTATGGTAGTAAATAACCCATTTTTATAGCAGCAGGTTGTAGCACTATTATTTTAACAATAAGTGTAGCACAATACCGCGGAGTGCATTACGTTTTTTTTTACTGTCACGTGAATAAAAAGCTTTCCACTGCCTTTGAACTTCATTGTACTCGTACTATTTTTTATCGACTATCGTTGTCCGTAAAGTAACGTCGTTCGCTTTTCCAGATACGATTTAGCGATGTACCCACATATTTTTACCACCGTGTATTAACAAGATAAATAATACAAATACGAGGGTCGAAAATGGAGCTGCTCGTTTTACGATCGATAAGGCCGATTTACCGTTCGTCCTCTGCACGAATGCATATTTTCGTCCAATATCGCGCATGCATGTAAAAGAGAATGGCCGGCCATTGTCGAACAATGAATTATTGAATGATAACACACAAGTTCAACTATTCTTCCGCTAGATTGTAGATGATGTTTTTCAAAATTCTTTCTATCAGTCCTGTATTCCACCTCGATTAAAATTTTTGATTCGGGACAATTCTGACGTTTTGCGATACGTGGATGATTATTTAGTAATCTAACAATGCGAACTTGTATCTCAATTCATTTCGATTCATTCTATTTCATTTAAATTATACTCGGTAAATGCGTAAAATTTTACAGGAGGCACAAAAAACTGTCTGACTTAACAAATTTAATTTTAAACAAAAATCTATAATAGCTTTCCGACGTATTATCCGGCTCGCTTTGACTCAGAAATGGTTGCACGACTATTTTTTCAATTAAAAAAATGAACTAGAAACTTTTTTCGAGCTATTACTTAGTTCGATCTATCAGTGAAAGGAGTTTAAAAAAACTATTCGTGAGAAACCCCTATGAAAGAACGGCGCGTCCCAAAAAATGTATCCCCTGTATCCTCTGACATAGAGAAAGCTGCATAACTTTTTACATTCTCATCCTAATGAGAAGGTATTAGTTTTATGTAAAATTTGACTTTATCAGTTTTCATCAAATCTCCACGTTTTGAGACCCTCTGAGTTAGAAAAAAACTATATTTACTAAGGTTCCTGACAGTCAGTCTGTCTGTCTGTAATCTGTAGGTACGATAACTTTCGAAAGACTGATCAGATTATATTGAGCTTTGGCACACGTTTTTAAGACATACAAAGAAAGAAAAAGTTTGTCAACTAGCCATTTTCAAACAACGGTTCTGGTTTCATCCACCGAGAATGCTTTGTTAAAAATCAAAAAAGTCATTTTCCAGGAAAACTATACGACAATCGTGAAAAATGACATTACAAATAAACGAATAAAATTTTTGGAAAAAAAGACACAACGTACAATTAAATGTTTGATAACAAACTTCTTTTTCTAAATTATATTTGAAAATTTGCTTTCGACGTTTTTTTCCCTGAAAGACACGTGATGAGAATGTGTTTGTTAGAACCGAAGGAGCTTTGACAAAAGAGAATTAACAATCGCTAAATTTCAGTTGTCGATGGTTTCACTTTCAATTTTAAAAACAGGCGCGCTCAAACTTACGAGCCGCGCGTGATAAGAATGTGCACGCGGGCTGGCAGATTTTTTATTTTCTAATTTATGAAAGAAATAAGTAATCACATTAAAGAAAATACCAAGCATGGATTTTGACTCACTTTTGAATCGAGCAGGTTCATACTAATCTGCAGATACATGAGTGAGGTCTAAATAAATATTTTAAATCAATAAAACGAATTACCAAAATTTTATTTAAATTTAAATGTGCTTTAATTTAATTTTTTTTTAATTCGTTAACAATTTTTTTGTTTTCTTTATATCTAAGTCGGAGTAAAGAAAGCCTAAATATTTTATGTCAAGGCGGGATAACCCCTGAAATGTTTCGTTTTAGAATAAAAATGAACACGACTTTTATGTTTTTCCTCCAATTACAAAAAGGACTTATATTTCGGTTATCTTCATGCATATCCAAATGCTAATTTGATGGTAGGTATTCAGTTGTTAAAAATTTCATTTTTCCCAAAATATAATTTCTCTCAAAAAGTATTAATACGTTTCTAGATTTGCAATGAAGCGTACAAAATACCTAGCTTATCTAGAAATCTTTGTACGCTTAGTTACCAATTTAGTAACTTTCTGGTACTTTTTGAGAAAAATTTTATTCGGAACAATGAAATTTTGGATTAATGAATACTTATCGATAATTCAAGTAGGCCCAAATTTCAAAAGTATCAACATTTCTTGTTCAGTTATAATAAATTAATCCAGCAGTTAATAAATGTTTTCAAGTCTTGTTAGTTATAAATTAGGTCGAGTTCATTGTTAGTTTCTTTAAACATTGAGGAAAAGGAAGAAAGTGTAAAAACGGGGTGTTCTTTGCCACCCCGTACTAATTCATAAAGAAGATTTTTAAATTTCAAAACAAAATCGAAATTTCGAGCAATCTCGAAACTGGCGAGTGACATACAAAAACTGACCGAATTTTTAAGGTTTCATATAGAGGGATAGCTTTTGGCCATCCTAAACTGAACCGGTAAAAAGATTTTTAAACTTTCAAACAAAAATCAGAATTTTGAGTTATCTCGAAAACGGTCAGAGATAGATGAAAACCGACAAAATTTTAAGGGGTTTGATGTTTCCGAACAACTCGAATTATTCCAATAGAAAGATTTGAAGAAAAAAATCAAAATTTTGAGATATATATGTTGAAAACAGTGATACATGCGCCACAACTGACATCATTTTCAGGATTTCTATGGTCCTCGTCCACTTCGAACTAAACCAATTGAAAGAAATGTTGAGATTTCTGGAAAACGTTAAAAAATACTTGAATACTGTCAATGGTATAAGGATTTTTTAAAAGTGAATTGAATGTAATTTGAATGGAAAAGGATAGAATGGCGAGTTTGGTTCAATAAAGATTAAAGTTGGTGTTCTGACTTTTTGGATAAGCCTTGGATTCAACGTACTGGGCACACGGATTGAGAACTGATAAAAAAGTTTTATTAGGAGTAAACTTTATGTTGACGGATGGATTGAAAATAATTGAAAGTTCGGCACGGATTCACTCGGATTAAGCGCATGGACTCAAAAGGATTTAAAATATTGAAACTTGCTTTGCATGAGTCTCAGATTCGCACAGATGGGGCATCGGTTTAAGAAAAAATTAAGGATGAAGATAAAATGTAAAAAATTAAAAATTTTTATCTTTCAGATGCCTACAAATTTGTGTGCAACAATTTTTTAATAAGATTCATAGTTTTTGTTTTAATCGTGAAAAATGACATTAAAAGTAACAAATTTAAGTAGATGAAAAAAACGGCACAAGAAACAATAAATTCTCTAATGAGAAAAATATTGATCTGAAGCTGATATCGTGGACCGAGTTACAGAAATGATTCACACATACATTTAACATTATAGCGTTCAGCATAATATAGACAGTTTTGCGTTTCGCAAATACTTTAAACGAGTTTGAAGCGCGAGACATGTCATGAGTCAAGTCAATGGTAATAATTTTAGTTAAAAAATAAATAAACGTGGGAGCTGTACAAAAATCGAGCGCTTAGCATACGGTAAATAATAAATAGTAAGCAATAAGCAATACAAATACAGATACGAGATTATAAAATTAAAGTGCCTCAGTAACTGTTGCGATGTAATATTTCTTGCAACAATACTGAGCTGCTGAACAATTCAAGAAATGAAAACGTCCATATATGTATGCTCTTACGTGAACTATTATCGTTTCAGGCCAGGAACAATGAATCCTGGTCCAAATTTCTCGAAGAATAGTCTATTCAGGGGATCATTTCTCGATATTGGTATAGTTACGTTGGCATTGTCTTCATTTATGCGTAATTTAACTCTTTCATAGGCATTCTGAAGACCCGCTCTCGGAGCTAGGAATGGACATAACTGTCTGAATAGGATAATTCCAAGGACATGTTCGTATTCAATATCAGTTCCGACCTCGTATTTACCTGCGTCTAATGGAACAGCTTGACCCCGGATTAGAGAACTTTCATAAAAATGAACATTAATAAGTTCAATGGGAGGAGCATGAATTGGAGTCTTTTTAAACGGCCAAACTAATTCTGGAAGAAGAAAACATAGATAGGAAATTAATTATTGTTTCAAATACTAAAACAGTTTAATGATTCTTATGATTTTTCATTACACAAGTTTTGATTGAAAACTGCGCCTCTTATACATTTACAAAAATATACACTGAGAAAAGAGAACTGTTGAATCAAATTGCCGGTGCTATTGAATTCCACATTATCAACAAAGCATCTTTTTAATTTATAGAGGAAATGATTTTCGTGAACAGTCTCCATTGCACAGTCGAGACCTGACATAGTTCTCCAGGATTTCGAGAAACCAACTATTAGGAGAAGGAAAAGGAGGAGAAATATCAAGGCCTTATGAGAAAAACGCGACGATTGTATCCAGAATGAGTGAAATAATTTTCCCTGTGCCAAAAACATGTCGAGGCATTTGCGAGATACACGTAGCCATAGGTGTGATTTACAGCTGTTCTGCTGGAAGCCAGCGTCATTTTTATAGACGGGAGTTGCTCCTAGTGGGACCCTGCGATGGTGGTTCACCCTCTTTTTTAATTATATATATACAAATAAGAATTCGCTAAATGACCACCAGAGGGTCTCCCTCGGAGAGACAATAGGAACCGTGGTAAATCACACTTATGGCCGCGACTTACGAGCCTTACGAGCCGGCGAAACCCTCTTGTATCTTGAGGACAGGGATCCATCTCGCAAGTCCCTCTGCATTTTCTTGGCACGAGGGTATGAATTTGAGGGTACGAATCAGCGGTGGCTTTGCACCTTAATCGAATAATTAGTTTTCTAATAATCTTGAGTGGATCTATCATCCCTAATTGAATTAGTAGAATTATACTAATATTATATATTAAGGTGAAGCTTACATTACAAGGGAACATATGTTATTACTCCCAACCGCTTTTTAATTTCTTCATTATTTAATATTCAATCAATCGATGTATGCTGCATTTCAGTCAGCGTACCCCATACATTGGGGTACGGAGATAGTCATATCACTGTCGTTTATTTGAACAATATGACCATTGTAAAATAAAAATGATATAATATAATAATTCTGGAAAGTGTAATATAACGAAAAAAAATTCTCCAGGCATTTTCAACACTAACGTATTGTTTTATTATTAATCAAAGTAAAGTATGTGACGATAGCAGTTTAACCTCTTACTCCCTGCTGAAATACATGGGCACGCTGCATCGCGGCGTCATCTCCCATATGTGAAGGCCCAAGATTTAATTAATTTTAATAAATTTAAAACATTTATAGAAACAAATCATGATACAAGAAGTTTGATAAAATACTTTACCTAATAAAATCTAACTTTTTCATGCTTTAAGTATTTTCAAATATGCAGTAAGTGCCTCATTTCAGCCAAAGACTTTTTCATCGATTTCCGCCAAAACTGTTTTTTCATAATTACTCTTCTGACGCAAATTTCAAAAGAGAAATTGCAGCAAATCACTATTTTTATAAACAGAGAGAAGTATTTAATGTGAAAAAATAATTTGAAAATCAAAAAATACGGGCGTTATTTGTAATAGTCACCATGCCCCGCACCGACACCATACACCACTCACCCTACCCTCGGTGGTTTAAAATGCAGTCTTGATGACTTCAACAATTAAAAATTGAAAGCATGAGAAGTTGAAAATGTTACATAAAAAACATTTAAAATTTATTATTTATTAAAATATTTAGATGTTCTCAAAAAAATTAAAAAATAATTTAAAGTTTGCAAAAATTTTAAACAACTTTTAGATTTCTCAAGATTTGAAAATAAAATTGCAAAGCTCTTCAAGGATGTTTTAACTATTTCAACAAAAAAATTTAACTCCTAATTTACGAAGTATGCAGTTAACAAAATTTTAATTTTTTAATTTTCAATGCTTCTAGCTTGAAATTGCTTAAAATAATATAATTTTGAAAATTTTGAAGTTCATTAATTGATTCTTCAATGTAGAGAATTGAAAATGATACCGTGAATTGATATTTTTGGAACTTAATCTGAATCTTTGAACTCTTTAATTTATAACAGTTAGAAATTCTCAATTTTGCAGTTTATCTGCATTTAATTTAAAATTGTTTAATTGAAAAGTGTTAAAACCTTCCATTTTATACGTGTAAATTATTGATAATTCAAATACAAAATTTTTGAAATCAAAAACTTAAACTTCAATTTAAAAAGTTTAAAATTCAAGAGTTCAACGTTGAGTACTTCAATTTGTAGTTTCTTTTTTATTCCTTCAAATGAAAAATATTTAACTTCAGAGTTTAAATTTTTTAATTTTATTGACCATGAAAAATATTTGTAAACCGAGAAAAAACTGGGAAATAACCGGGAATTTTTTTCTTTGATTAAAATTGCCACCCTGTTATATGTATGTATATACTCATAACTCAGTACTATGATCAAGTTTGATTTTCGAGCACAAACATTTTCACGTTCATTATGATATTATAAAACCAAAATGGCAAAAATACAATCAAAAAGTGAGCGCATTTTGAAAATTTTTGAGGCCATTTTTTTCACAATTTGAAAATTATATGTGCGCCTGTTCATCGTACTCAAAAATCGAAATAATTAATTCAGTGACATTTTTCGATAAAATTTAAATTTTCAGACTTACAGCATTTTCAAAATCCAGAAGAGGAAACGAAAATTAACATTTTCAGCCTAACAACACACGACACGAAAAATGTCAGGGCAAAAAAAGTGTTTCTTTTTGCAAGCCCTACAGGATTATCGTTACGACTTTTTGAATTTTCTTGAAAAATCGATAATTCTCATTTTTATTGCACAAAAAGAATCAAAAATTTCATTTCACGGTCAAACTATGCAAGATACGACAAATGATGATACAACAAAAACTGTGCATGCTGAACAGATCTACAAATTTGTATTTCGCAACTTTTTGATAGGATGTGTATTTTCTCTTTTATTCGTAAAAAATAACATTACTAGTAAAAAAAATCGGCCCGAGCAGTGGCCACATTCTCATTAAAACTTTGATTATTTCATTTTTTTTTTTCATCTTGTGTGTGGTTTTTCAAAATATTTAATTTTTTTCATGCCCTCAATACTACTTGTAACGATTAAAACAATAAAATAACTATCATTAATGCTTATGGTACTTGAAAATTCGTATTTTTACATTCGCATCCAGAGAAGGTATTAGATTTGTGTAAAATTTGACCCCCCTGTTTTTTGTTGAATGTCCATGTTTTGAGACCCCCTGAACCCAAAAAACAGGTTTTTACGAATGTGTCTGTATGTATGTCTGTCTGTATGTCTGTCTGTATGCATGTATGTATGTCTGTCTGTGAGCACGATAACTTTCGAAAGAATTGAGCTATTGGATTGGCCTTTGGTATGCTCTTTTAGTCTCGCAAACGAAAGGTCAAGTTCGTTAGCCAGCCAGTTTAGATAAAAATTAAAAAAGTGAGTGCATTTTGAAAATTTTTGAGGCCATTTTTTCACAATTTGAAAATTATATTTGCGCCTGATTATAGTACTCAAATATTGAAACAATTTATTGAATGACATTTTTCGATGAATTAAAATTTTCAGACTTACAGCATTTTCAAAATCCAGAAGATGAAACGAAAATTAACATTTTCAGCCAAACAACGTACGACAGGAAAAAAGTCAGGGCAAAAAAAGTGTCTCTTTTTGCACGCCCCAGGGGATAATCATCACGACTTTTTTTATTTTCTTGGAACATCGAAAATTCTCATTTTTATTGCACTAAAAATAATGAAAAATCAAAAATTTAATTTCATGATCAAACTATGCAAGATGCGACAAATTAGGGTTGGGCAAAAACTGTGCATTCCGAACAGATCTACAAATTTGTATTTTGATTTTTTTTTGATAGGATGTGTAGTTTCTGTTTCATTAGTAAAAAATAACATTATTAGTGAAAAAATCGGCCCGAGTAGTGCGCACATTCTCATCAAGGCTTTGATTATTTCATTTTTTTTTTCATCTTGTGTGTGGGTTTTCAAAATATTTAATTTTTTTCATGTCCTTATTACTATTTGTAACGATTAAAACAATAAAATAACCATCATTAATGCTCATGGTAGTTGAGAATTCGAATATTTTCATTCTCATCCAGAGAAGGTATTAGATTTGTGTAAAATTTGGCCCTCCTGATTTTTGTCAAATGTCCACGTTTTGAGACCCCTTGAACCCAAAAAACAGGTTTTTAGAATGTGTATGTCTGTCTGTATGTATGTATGTATGTATGTCTGTGAGCACGATAACTGTCGAAAGAATTGAGCTATTGGATTGGCCCTTGGTATACTCTTTTATTCTCGCAAGCGAAAGGTAAAAAAAAAAGTGTTTTTGGTTCCATATCCAGGGGTAGGCCGAGAATTGACGGATAGGAACATATTAACTCCTATCTAATATAACTCTGCTGAAGGCTGGTGACCTTCTCATCATAAAACATCAACCAATTGCGACCCTATCGGCTTCCTTTCCTTGCCCCCCCCCCCCACAGTAACAGAAGTTTTAGTGGGACTGACGTTACACCTGGACTCTCCACCATATGACGAATCGCTACTTAACTTTGACATGATTTCGACACCCAACACAGATTTCGCGCATAAAGGTGGTAGTTGGGTGTACAATCTAAATGATGAATAATACAAACAATAAAATAGTCCCGGAATGCTAGAGGAGTGAATGATCTCAAGATAAAAGAACTACGAGAAACTATGCACGTAAGGAAACTAGATATTCTATGTGTACATGACACGAAGAAAAAGGGTCGTAAAGTAAATGGCAGTATGCCCAGAGGCAGGCCGCGGAAATAATGGTCGTTGCGTAAGCGCACTCAAACTTTTGGGTTTCTATTGTACGATGAACAGAAACGAGCGAGGAGCGCGAAGTTTACATGATTTTTAAACCAAGTATCGAGCGCGAACCGCGAGTGTCTTGATGAGAATGTGTTCCTCAAGGTCGGTAGAACCTTAAGTAAATTAGTTCTTCTTTTTATGTAAAATTGGCATCATTTAAACAGAAGCAGGTCATTACGATGAAGCTTATTAAGAGAGTATTTGCCGGCGAAGCGCGCAATAGCGAGAACACGAAGTGCGAAAACCTAGAGGAACCGAGCTTAAAGCGGCAGGCAAATGCATCCGAGCGCGTAGCGCGAGGTGAATACACTATTGAGCGCGAAGCGCGAGATCCAATAGGTGCGCGCCCTAGGCGCGCTCAAACTAGCGAGCGAAGCGAGCCGCGCGGGAAGCGCGCGATGAGAATGTGCCCGCGAAGCGGGCAGATTTTTCTATGTAATGACTATCTACGAGTATGATATACTTTACGTACACACAGGCTTATCATATTTTATCACTATTAACTTAACGACATACTCAATTAAGGCTAATAATTTTTCTAAGGCTAAAAATTTATTAACTTTCAAAACCTCTGCGCATATCGCTACCAAAGATGACATCCAAAAAAACATGTGAGCCATCGCGAAACGTCAGGCAGAAGTGATAACTTCATATGATGTAATCCATCATATTGCATCATATTGTATGATACTGTATCATAATCTATCATATTATATTGTATTATACTGTATCATATTACATCATAGTGCATTATATAGCATTATATCGTATCATATTGTGTCATATAGTATGATATTGTATCATACTGCAGCACATTGTGCCATATTGTATGATATTGCATCGTATTGTATTATATTGTATGATACTGTATCATATTCTATCATAGTATATGATATTGTATCACATTTTATGGAATTGCATCATATTGTATCATATTGTATCATATCATATGATCTTGTGTCATATTGTATCATAAATTGTTATATTGTATCATATTACATCATACTGCATCGTAGTGTGTCATATTGCATCATATTGTGTCGTATTTCATCATATTGTACGATACTGTACCATATCCCATCATATTATATGATATGGTATCATAGTATATGTGAGAGGGAGAGGGAGATGGAGCGTTACCCTTGTCATGAAAGAGATTTAAAAAAGTAATCTTTTTTCCTATTTATCCTTACTTTACCACGCCAATTAGGTTGAATATTATAATGGGATTATTTGTTAAATAAAATCTCTGGGTTGCGCAGGTTAAAATGGAATCTTCGGTTATAACTGATTATTTAAATAAAAGGAAATGAAACATAAACAGAACTTAGGACTTCATCTACCATTGAAAAAAGGGTTTTGTTATGAAAAATTTGAAATAAACAAAATGCAATTCAAAAATACTTCAAATTATGCATATGACATTACAGTGTTATATTTACCAATTGAGTTGAGGAAAATTGCGAAGATTACGAACAGTGTACCAATAAAGTTCCGCATTTCTTCGAGCTATAGAAACAACTAATTAATGGAGCAGTTTGTGAAAAACCTAGCTAACGAATATTTCGTTTTTTCACTGGAACAAAACTTATTCGTCTGCTTATTCACGACACATTCACGCAAATGATTTCTTACGCAATGGAAAAATCTACGTAACATTATGAGGCATATTCAAATATTACGTTCTCAGTTATTTACACACTTAGCAGCAGCATTCGTTTACACAATACTGATTAATATTAAAAAGATACGAAAGAATATGTCATAAAGTGTGCTACTACAAATGTTGCACTAAGAAAAATTCGTCTTGAAACAAAAGCATCATATTCTTGACTGTGTTATCTTGAACCACGTGAATATCTTATTTATACAAACAGAATTATTTGATTTAAAGATCAGGTGAAGTTTGCCACATAAGGATGATTTTTGCTGCGAAAAGATTCATTTGAAGACAACTGAAAATCCTCTTAACCGTAAATTTAAGAGGAAATACCATTTGAGTCAAAATACATTCTTTTGACACAAGATAACATTTCTCTGAGTTTGGAAGGCAAGTCGCTTGATTGAAAGTCAACCGCTTTATGAACGTAAGATACAATTGGTATGTTAATTCAAGACACAATGATTATTGACATCCCGTCAACCCTTAACTTAATATTTTTAGAATTGACAACATAACCTACTAGTAAAATACGATAAAATGATAAAAGTAAGGTAACGAAATTTCCTTCAAGTAAAAACATGACTTTTTCTTTACCCAATTCACAATGTATTCCTAGGAATTTGCCTCAGGTGTAATTCATTAAAGACTTCTCACAAACGTCGCACATGTCCAATACATCGAGTTATGAGTGAATCGAACAACACTGTCTTTTTTTAATTCCTGTATGTACACAATTTTAGGAATACAATCCTTATGTATCATTAAAGTGATAACGTTTCGCAAGCGACCAAATTATACATATATTCAAAATATCGAGATCCACGCGTCAATCTACAGTTTTACTAAGTGTTCAAGCACAGGCACGAATCTACATCGTCGCAAAACCGGCTATCGCCCCCCCCCCTCCTCAGGATTTGTTGGCTTTCCTTAACTTTTTTCTTTTTCACAGCAGGAAGAAAAAAAAAATTATCAAAAATATTATTATATAATCATTGCAACAAATTATTCATAATAATCTTCAAATTCACTCATTCGCATTGTCCAACTGTCAATTTGACAGTATATTATAGCATACTTCAGTTTTGATACCATGTTTGAATTTTAGTATGTAACATGAAGCTGCTCCGCATGCATGGAAATTCTTTATAATTTATTTTATTTTTATTACTTTTGTACTTTGGATTTTAAAAAGCGTGACTTATAATTTTGAAATGATTAATTTTTAACGATATACTTTCAAGAACTTAATTTTTGAATACTTTAATTTTAAACGAAGTTTGGAACTATTTAATTTTTAACGGTTTCATTAACCTCGGATTCATTATTTTTAAAGCGTCCGCAATTAGAAATCATATAATTTTCAACGTTTTAGGAATAATTAAATTTTGAGCCTTTGCAATATTTAAAATTCTTCAATTTTGACAGTGAAAATAACAGTGAATGTTTTTGTTTGTACAGAAATCTGATTTTTTAAATAATGAAATCTATCTAATCACTTTGTATGTCATTTGATAATACCTGATATGATACCTCCTAATAACTTTTATCATCTTGAAAATGTTTGTAATTTCAATTTAAAATTATCATTTTTATTGCACAATTCTCAAAATGTTTTATTTTTGAAACCTTGAAATAAAAGTTGTTCAGTTGCAAAAGTTTAAATTCGCATATATTTGTATCGAAGTTTCTTCATTTTAAAATCCTCAATCAGGAACGTTACTAATTTTTTAATGTTTAGTTTGTTATGCTAGGGTTTTCAACCAGATAGAAAAAATCTCATATGTACAGTTGTCATGCTTTTTTAGAATTATTACATTTTTACGGGCATTACATTTGAACTTAATCAGTTCTGGAGGTTGCCAGTTTTTAAATTTCACTATAGAAAGACAGGCATTCGGTAGGATTTGTACGGATACTATCGCCATGAAGAATTTCTTTTATATGCCCCTTGAAATATTATGAAATCACTTCAAATTTTTACAATCCGTTGAAATTCAATAAAATCCCTTGAAAAATACTTTAAATTCTATGAAATCGTACGATATTTCCTGAAATTGTAGAAAATTGATTGAAATGCCTTAAGACATTTTAAGAACCCTTAAAATCATTGAAATCTTTGGAAATCTTAATAAATCCGTTAAAATCCTTCAAAAATACCCTACAATCTTTTTCAATATCCTAAAACCTTATAGTTCCTACAAAATCCTTGTAAATCTTCTGAAATTCTAGATAATTCTTTAAAACCGCATGCAATTTTTGGAATTACTTAAAATAATTAGATTTCTTGAAAATTCCTGTACATTTTTTTAATTTTTGAAAATTCCTTGGAATCCTTGGAAATACCCTAAAATGTTTCAAATCCTTTGAAATCTTTTAAAATATCTTGACTTTTTTAGGCGCTTGGAAATTCTTGGAAATCTTTTGAAATACCCTTCAAATCCCTTTAAAAACCTTTAAAGTTTTTGAAATCTATTCAAAATTCTTGAAAATCTTTTCAAATTTTTGAAATTCTTCAAGGGGTCATTCTACTATCTCGGCAAAAAAAGAGGTGATTTTCAAGAATTTTCTTCTCAAGAACTAGTTTATATAATTAAATAAAATTTCCAGCGTTTATTTATACTGTCTCAAAATTTACAAAAACAATTCTTTTACATAACATCATTATTTAGTTTAGGTATTATTTAACAATAAACAAAGTGTCTAAAAAAAGGCATGTCCACTGCGTGCACGATATCTCCGTCAGCATCATCTGAAACAAATAAATCAGTAATTTTCTTTATTAATATGACCATAGCTCTGGTGTCACAAAGCAGATTTTTTTTTATTTTGCAAAATAACAAAATGGCAACAGCTTAAAAAAAAAATTTCAATAAATCGTGTTTTTTGGTCTCTTTTTTTGCTAATTTAACTATGATACAGTTAAAAATGTTAAAAACCGGTTCGTCACACTTTAGATATTTATGTTTAGAATAAACGTAGAAAATTTGAAAGTAATCCTTTAAAATTGTTTCGAGAAATCGTGCATGCAGAGCACAAAAACATTGTTTCGAGAAAAACGCGTTTAAAGTTTTCCGAACATAAAAATTGTAAGAAAAAGTTACTTACACCTAATCCCTGCTGCGTGTAAATTCTTAGAAGTACAGTTATTTTTTTACATATACACATTTAAAAATAACCAGCAATGATTCCAGATATGCATCGAAAACAATTGCCACCCCTGAAACATAAGCAGCCGCGTTCGGATGCTCTATTCAAGCGCTCCGCTCTCTGCGCGCTTCTGCTCCAAGCTCTCAAAAGCATAAAAAGACTCCGAATTTCTTTGTGAACTTTTGACATGATATTTCTGAATATATAACCTGTCGAAAAATGCTTAAAAAATCGATTATTCAAAAGTGAGATAGTAGAATGACCCCTTAAAATCCCTCAATTCTTGTGAATAAATTCTTAAAATCAATTAAAATATCAAATTCGTTCAAATCCCGAGAAATTCCATGAAATCTGATTATATTCCTTTGAGTATCTTAGAATATTTTAAGCCCTATGAAATCCTTTGAAATCCAAGAAAATTCATTAAAATACCTTATTGAAAGTCTTCAAAATCCCTCAGAATTACTGGAGTCCTCGGAAATCTTATAAAATCTTTCAAAAGTCCTTTGAAATATTTGTAAATCTTGGAATTCCTTTGAAATCCCTTGGAGTCTTTAAATCTTTGAAATCCTACGAGATCCCTTCATTTTTGTGAAATTCTTTGCAGTTCATAGAAATATTATAAAATGTTTTAATTTTTTTATATCCATTGAAATCCGTCAAAAATCACTTTAAATCTTGGGCTAAATATATTTAATCCCGTAATGAACTCTTGTGCAATCCCTTGGGCCGCCGTAAAATCTTTAAAATCATTTAAATGTACTTAAAATGTTTAAAAGCTTTGAAAATTTCTTCAAATAATTGAAATCGTTGAAAATTCTATGAATTCCCTTGAAATCGGTTGAAATCTTTTCAAATCACTGAAAATCTTCCAAACGTTTTGAACCGTTTCACAAAAATTGGGTAGACTGGCTTTAGGGCTGGCCTGAAAAATTTTTATCGGGTCGGTTGGTAAGTCCCAGTCTGCGCCTGAACGCTACTTTTTACAAATAAATAATATGTCCATTTTGTTTACCACGAAGTAATTTAAAGGAAATAAACTCGGCATTTTCAGACAAGAAAAAAAGACCCCTAAGTTCGACAAAGTCTGCTCAAATTGTTTGCTAAATTAGTTAATTAAAAGGATTTAATTTTAATTTTAAATACTTTAAATTTAGAAAAGTTTCAATGTTATAAATGCTTTCATTTTGTAGTTAAATATTGAAATTGAACGTTTTTTCAGGTATGAAAGTTTAAACTTTTAAATTAGTATGTCTTGGTAAAATGTTTCGTAACCGGGAAATTACCAGAAATTTTGTTTTGTTTTTAGAGGCCACACTGAAATATTCATATTTGAGTATTTGACTGCTAATAAAAATTGGTTAGAAATTCGTCAATTTAATTAGTCATATCCCAATGTGCATAAAATTTTCCGGCGCCGCCCCGTCAAGGTCACTTCTCTGGATCCGGGACTGTTCGAGCTTCGCAGTTCACGCATACCTTTCTACTAGCGCAAATGAATTTCAGATGGCCTGACCTAAACCTCAGTTACCCCACGGGGGTCAAAATGACCCAGAAGGTTTTTTGAAGCAGCCCAATTCCAGTATAGGCTAGGGGAGCGGGCCAGGACTCGGGGGGAAAAAAGTTCAGAGGTCCTAGTCCATCCTGAACCGATGATCAGACTCAGTTCGGTTAGTGAAGTCGAAAGCGACGGTTACAAAGTGTGATTTGTGCTTTTCAGACCCCCGTGGGGTAACAACGTCACAAAAAGTGATCTGGAGAGAAATACGAAACGTGAGTAAATTCCTTATTTAAATTTTGTATGTCAAATAATAAAGCAAAAGTGGGTTTTGTGTGACGCAAGAGTACACTATTATTAAAATGTTGTTTTCTCTTTATTTTGTGGAATTTTCCCGCCCGAAAAAATCCATCGACAGACACTAGTCGTGAAGCGAGGCCTCTCGTGTATCACAGGTAAAAAGAATAGTATATAACGACCCAAGGCCAGAAAGTTGGATTTCCGTGCGTGCGTGATACGAAGGCCGAGGCGAAGCCGAGGCCTCATATCACACACGCCAGGGCATCCAATATTTCTGGCCGTGTGTCGTATACTATTTTTCTTGATCCCGAGCCGAAAGTACGTTTAATCATTATTGTTTTATTAATAAAATGCGTGCTCGGCTGCTAGCTCGGATGCTTTTTGTTTTGTGGCCTGCATCAGTGCGCGCTGAGGCCACCTCGCGTAGCACCGCCGCGCTGCTGCTCTCGGTCAGCTGAGCGGATGCATGGGGCTTCGGTCGCCGAGGCAGAGCCGAGGTTTTGCTGGTCGGGGCGGGTATCAAAATTACATATTTTTTATTTTGCCTTAATATGATCAGTTTTGAGGTTGAACACACCGACGCTCTCTTTTTTCCATTCACCTGTCAAGATACATTTTTTTCGATGGCCAAGTACACAATAACACAATACTGAGTGAGCGTTGCTACGTCAGCGAGCCACTAAAATCTCGCAGCCAATCAGATATCACGTTAACTCTAGCAGGCTGCAAAAGCCACTGTTCCCAGACAGAAATGCAGCCGGGAAGACGTACTTTTGGCTAGGGGACGAAGAAAAAATATATATTTGTGGAAAAATGATAATAATATGAGTTTTCAACTAAATTGTTACATGAAAAAGTTAATATTTTTCTTATTTTCAGAAATATTGAATAAAAAAGTCCATTTTTTTCTCATTTTCCAGAAACAAAAATGGAGACGCGCTCTAGAATTCGAAATGCTGCCTGCGTTTGAAGAAATCGGCTCAGAATCTAAAACTGAAGATGATCTGAGCGAAAGCGAAACAGAGGATTTTCTCGTAGAAGAAAGTTCTCATGAATCGGCAGAAGAAGTTGATGAAGGCGAGGAAGAATAAACAGCCATGTGTCATGGCCATACGGCAAAACTGAGCCAATCTTGCGCACAGTCAAATAAAAATTATATGTCCGAAAATTCAATAAAAAAAAAAACATCTTTCAATCCATTTCGTGAAACTTTCTTTGAATTTTTACCCCATTTTATACATTCTACATGATTTTGTGTCAAATAATATTTGTATACAATTGGCAATTTTTCGCAATTTCTCGCAATTTTCACATTATGAAATAATTATACTTTTTGAAAACGATCATTATGTAACCCATATTTTCTAAAAGTGTATCTCATGAGCTTTCAAAATCACTATATATAAAGCTTTTAATCTTAACTAACTCAGAACTACCTAATTTTGAAAAAAAATATAAATTCCAAGATTTTGTAATCAAATTTTTTGTTGTAATTTTATTACAACTTGTACAATTTTTGTTTTACAATTTTTTATTTAGCATTGCCTTTTAGAGCGCAAAAAAATCTATCCAGTAAAAAAAATTGACTTGAATAGACCGATTTGTCGCGGGGATACAAGCCTGTTTGTTGTCCATCGTATTCAAGTTGAAAATGAAATTCAGTTATTATTAAAAGTCAAATTTTTGTATTACTGTGTGCGTTACCAATTCATAGCATGTTGTCTAATTACGAGTCCCTACCTATACAACCAATAATTGAGTATGTGTACGTCGAACCTTGCGATAACTGTTGGCGAGAAGGGATATGTTGTCAGAGAGAACTGATGTACCTAATTTTAGTATTGAGCTTATCGTGAAATAAGTAAGCATCTTAATGTTTTTACAGTCAGTCAAGAATAAAAATAAATTAAAAATATTAAAATACACCGAAATTAAAATGAAATAGAATTCAAAAAGATCAAAGTAAAAACAGCAAAGAGACATTCAAAATATTTTTATTTAGGGACGTTTTCACCGTTATTAGCAGACCATGCTGCACTTAACTGTGGCGTTGAGTAGGAATTGGCAGTTTGTTCCAGTTTTTTTTTGTATAAACAATTAAGAGCTGAAAGTTGAATAGGATACCCCTCGGAAAACCCATAAAACCTTTACCCCGGTGGAGCATTTATTTGTGAATTTTGACAGGTAACAAATCAACAACTTTTAATTCTCTTTCATTAACTTTTTCTATTTTATTCTACACTTTCGTTCTGTGTAATCGATCAAGAAAAAAAATAAGGTTATATGTTAAACCTGTACACATTTTCAATTATAATTTTTATTCTAACCATTTAAAAAGACCCTAACTACGTTACACACAATAAAAGTTAATAATAATTCTTTATTTTCTGAATCTTCATAATCTTTATTGACATACAAGTTTAACAAATCTATTTTTTGTGTTTTCCTCATATGATGCCATGCAAATTTCAGGTACATAATTTCTGACGTCAACGCAACGTCTCGCGCGCTAGCCGTTAATTACAACTTAGTTTCAAGGTTTCGCACATATACGGAGAAAAATATATTTTTAATCCTAGATATTCAAAGTATAAGTTATTATTGCCAAACGTACACAAAATGATGATAACTAATATTTTGTTCACAAATATGAATAGCAATAAGGCTGTAAATTATTTATAAAGAGTAAAATGGTTGATGAAAATGATGTTTCATCTGCGAAAAATTCGTCGAGGTACATAAGAACACTTTGCGTCGCTTTTCCTTAATATCCACAGAAACTAAACTTTAATCTCTAGATTACTGACCTATAGTTAAATAATAAATATGTTAACCCGAAATCATGTTTCTCCGTGTAGCCAATAACGATCGTCATTTGCCCTAAACATCGAAATAAACATATAGGAATCGAATTAGTGGACAATTTCGTACGCAATATATTACCTAGCTAATAAATATTCTGATAATTTATCATAGAGTGAAGCTTATTTTCAGAAAAATATCTCATATTAGAAATATATTAGTACATTGTACAATTTAGAGAAATTGAAATAATTTCTATTACGCAATGGTAAGGTACCTTTAATTTTTCAAGGCAGAATCAAATATTAGGTTATCAGTTATTTGTACTATCTTGTATGCATGATATCTAGAACAAGGCATCTTAAACTCTGTAAACGCCAACTATATTTTAAAGCCTGAATGATTACCATATATAATGAACATAGATTCGGACTAATGTAATAAAATACCTATCTATGGATACTTTTATGTATCTCTAGGAACTCTCTAAATCTGAATTAGTAAACTTTTATTAGTTGATACTATTCAAATTCAAATAATTTAATTATATAGAAGAGTGATACACTAAAGATTAGTAGAAAATTACTAATTCGATACAGGTTATATAAATGGAAAATCGAAACGTGACGAATAGAAAAGCTAAAAAGAAATACGCCATTGTAGAGGATTTTCAACTTTAAATTGAATAGCTTACGTCACATCCACCATCATCTCGTATTTACAATTTATTGCTTATAAATTGAAAAATCAGAATTATTGACATAATTAATCTATTGTAACACCACAGCACGCACCTGATGCACGTGAAGTAATTAAATTCACGTGTCCAATATTTTATACCGAAAAACGATACACCTGAAACACGGATTGTATATTCCGAGTATTTGGCGCTCGATTTCCAAAAGTTTTCTGCAAGACTCCCAAGAAATTCCCGTTCGATTCCCGGTTTTGTTTATTCCATACTTACATAAGTAAAATTTTTGTTTATAAAGGCAAAATATTATTTTCGAATTTATTTTATCATTTGATTTGGTTTTTAATAGGAGGAACGAGCAGTTCGAATTTTAGAAGAAGGGAAATGTAATATATAAAGCAGGCTGTGCTTTGGGTCGTGCTGGACGGTTTAATTTTGATCATAGAATATTTTGGAAGCTATCAATGCAAACATTACAAAGTTGAAAATATTTATCTTTCAAAAACATAATTGAAAGTTGTTCATTTAAAAGAAATATATGGTTTGGTATGACTTTATTTAACTGAATATAGTTTAAATGTGTCCTTTGAATGTATTTCTAAAATATTTTTAAAAATGTAATCAACTTTGGACAGTTTATTTACGTTTTACTGACCCTAAGCCTGTATCTCGCGAACGCCATCTTTATCGCCCTTATTCTAAGGGATCCGAAAACGTAACATCCAAACAATCATCATATTGCTTTTGATTTCTAAGCATTTTTTTCGGGATACTTCGCTCGCTTGCTTGATTTGTACCGGTTTTTTGCAATTGCAGTAACGATAGTGCCTTCTGGTGTTACTACATAAATGCGGCTGTGGGGGTTCATATGAACGAGTCCACGATTGGCATAGAAAATTTGGAAACCTTTAGCTGCTATATATGTGCTACTTCCAAAACGTAGATCAGCGAAGATTGGAAAATGATGAAAAGGTTTATAATTGGCCAGTAACTTTCGCGGTTCTTCTGGTTCCAGACCTGCTGACTGTGAAATAAAACGACGTCCAGATATTGTAACGAAAAAAGCTTGATAGCCCTGGCGAGGTTGAGGTGTGTGCTTAGGACTCATCCAATTTGGTATTTTAAGACGTCCGATTTCCTCCATAACTCCTCGAAAAGAAGAGCCATCCCACATTTCTATATGAATATTGTTTGGAAGAAGGTCTGGAAATTCTGCACCTGCACCTAATTTTGAAAAAGAAAAATTATGTTTATAAAGTTTTTGTACATCGACGCCTCCATTCCATACCGATCCACGTCGCGTTTGGTCCGCACAACACTTCAGATCCTGTGTATAAGCATGGGACCTGAAGATATTCAGCGACCAAACGCAACGTGGAGCGGTATGGAATGGAGCCATCGACATATGCTGTGAGTGTATAAAGCTTTCTGTGAAGCACTTTTCTTTGCATACAATTTTTTATGATAGGGCCTTCCGCAAAAAAAATCGTTCGCTTAAAGTTGAGCTTTTTATAAACTTTGACTCCAAAAAATTAAAATATAATATCAAAACTAAATTTAATTGGTCCAATAATTTATAATAATTAAGTAAAGAGTTACAAAATATCGGCCGTAAATGGCGTTTTTCAAAATTGCTTGTGCTCCCTCACGCTGCAAAATACGGGGTGTGACGTGACCTGACATTATATAAGAGGGAGAAATACATAGGCAAAGTTTCCTAACTAATAAAAATAGTTTATTATCTACGCTTTTTAGTATGAAAGGACTCTATTTTATGATTTATCATTGTCGTAAGATATGTTACAGCCAATTCTGATGATTTTCTAAAAGTAATCTAATTAATGACAAGTGACTTTTGTGCGAGATGCTCAAATTTTAAATTTGCAGAGACTCGTGTAGTATAAGTTAAAAAGTAAATAAATGTCACTAAGTATCGTTATAAGCTTCTAAAAAATATACCAGTTAATTAAAAATATATGATAACGCTGAAAAAGTGAGAATTTCTTCAGGTCATTCAGGTAAATAAATATTCAAGAAACTTAAGCTCACTTTTTAAGTTTGTATAAGATCCTTTAAAAATGCAACATCTGTTGTTTCATTAATTAGTTCGTATGATCTGATAATTAGCTTAAAATACACAGAAAACACCGATTTTCAGAAGTAGGCCGATTCGGTGTTGTTTTGAATTGAAAATTGAAAAAATGAGTTGCAACAAAAATGATCCCACTGTTTTTCTTATATGTTTTCAATATACAGTGTGTCCCATAAGTATTGTCGTGCCTTCTAATGGCGGATAGAAAAGAAAATTCAAATAAAAATGTCCCAACAAATTTTTGGGTCCGTTGCGTATTTGGGTATTACAGGATATTAAAATTACATAATTAGGTGAACAGCTAGTTGCAAGTATGCGTGCGACCACGAAAAGCAATTTCTCCTACCGTAGTAACTTCAACTGGCTTCGAGAATTAGAAAAAAAAGCAAATGCGATTACGAATGTGTTTCTTTGCTTAAATCGGATGGGCTCAAGTTTTATCGACCCGTAAATAAACTTTGAACTAAAATCAATTCTTTTATTTAAACATGTTCGAGATAAAATATTGGCTGACCGAAATTCGGTGCAGGGAAAAAATGGAAATGTAGGCTAGGTTCTCCGAAATTTAGTGAGCGTAGCACAAATAATTTCATTGGGCCTAGATAATTCGTACATTATTGCAAATAAACAGTGACCATCCCTGATTTATGTGAGTTCAATCAAATGTTTTGAATTCTCTGAACTCTTCTGAAAGCATGGAATTCTTTTCAACTATTTCCATATTCATCAATTTTGGTCGACGGTGAACTTCCACTGAATTAGGATGCACTCGTTTTTTCAATTCTGCAGAATTCTGTAGAAGTCTTTGAATTCCATTAAAGTCTTTTGAATTCTTCTAAAATATTTAGAATTCACGTTGAATTATTGTGAATTCCTTCAAGTCTTTTGAATACTGCAGAATTCTCTTGATTACTTAGACTTCACATCTGATCTTTTGAATTCTTCTAAAGATTGTAAATAATTCTCTTGAAATATTTAGTATATAACTTGATTTGTTTTAAATTTTCTGATTTTCATTCAAAACATGAAATTCTTTTCAACTATTTCCAAGTTCAGCAACTCCGGTCGACGGATGAACTGCTACTCGATTAGGATGCACACGTTTTTATTTTTAATTTTGCAGCATTCTGTATAAATCTTTGAATTGACTTGAAATCATTTGAATACTTTTAAAGGTCTTTGAATTTTCGTGAAATATTGAGAATATAGGTTCAATTATTTTGACTTCTTTACAGTCTTTTGAATTCCACAGAATGCTTTAGAAGTCTTGGCATTTATTTGAAATCTTTTGAATTTTTTAACACTTTTTAAATTCTTTTTGGATCTTTAGAATTCACGTTTAATTATAGTAAATTGCTTGAAGTCTTTTGAATTCCGCAGTATTCTCTCCATTTCTTATACTCCACTTGTAATCTTTTGAATCCTTTTAAAGATTTTGAAGAATGTTCTTGAAATATTCAGGATATAACTTGATTTATTTTTAATTTTCTGAGTTATTCTCAAAACATGAAATCCTTTTTAACTATTTCAAAATTCAGCAACTTTGGTTGATTGTTGAACTGCTACTGGATTACGTTCCCCCCTTTTTATTAATTTTGCAGAATCCTGCATAAATCTTTGAATTGGCTTGAAATTATTTAAATTCTTTCAAAGTTTTTTAATTTTCGTGAAATTATTAGAATACACGTTAAATTATTTTGAATTTCTTAGAGTCTTTTGAATTCTGCAGAATTATCTCGATTTCTTAGATATCATTTGTAATCTTTTGAACTCTTTTAAAGATCTTTGAATTCTTTTGAATAATTCAGAATATAACTTGATTTATTTTTAATTTGATGAATTCTTCTGTAAACATGCAATTTTTTCAACTTTTTCCAAATTCATCCACACTGGTCGATGGCTGAATTACTACTGCATGATGATGCACACGTGTTTTGTTATTTTACAGAATTCTGTAGAAGTCTTTGAATTCAAATGACATTTCTCAGAACTTTTTTTAATTTTCTTGAAATCTTCAAAATACACATTGTATTGTTTTAAATTCCTTCAAGTCTTTGGAATTCTGCAGAATTCTCTTGATTTCTTAGAATTCATTTGTAATAATTTGAGTTTTTAAAAGATTTTTTAATTTTCTTGACAATACTGGATATACTGGATTAAAATGCACTTGTTTCATTAATTCTGCAGAATTCTCAGAAGTTGAGAAAATTCTGAAGATTTTAGAAAACGAGTACATCTTAATTCAGTAGTAGTTCACCTTGGACCAAAGTTGATGAATTTGGAAATAGTTGCAACAAATTTCATGTTTTCAGAAAAATTCATAAAATTAGAAATAAATCAAGTTATATCCTAAATTATTCAAGAGAATTCAAAATATTACAAATAAATTCTAAAAAATCGAGAGAATTCTGCAGAATTCAAAAGAATTTTAGAAAATCAAAACAATTAAACGTCTATTCTAAATATTTCAAAAAAATGAAAAAACTGTAAAAGAATTCAAATGATTTCAAGTGAATTAAAAAATTGATACATAATTCTGCAGAATTAAAAAAAAAACGTGTGCAATAGCAGTTTATGGTCGACGAAAGTTAATGAATTTTTGAATAGTTGAAAAGAATTCCATGCTTGTAGAAGAATTAAGAGAATACAAAACATTTGATTGAATTCTTATACATAAATCAGCGACGGTCACTAACTATTTGCAATAAACTAAGAATTATCTAGACTCACTAAAATCATTTGTGCCACGCTTAACAAATTTCAAAAAACCTAGCCCACATTTCCGTTCTTCCCAAGCACCGAATTTCGGTGAGCCAAAATTTTATCTCCAACATGTTAGAATAGAATAATTGATTTCTTGCAAAGTTATTTTACGGTTCGATAAAACTTAAGCCCAACCAATTTAAAGAGACGAACACATTCGTAGTCATATTTTTTTTTTTTAGAATGCTCGAAGCAGGCGCCTCAAGCCTCCATGCATTTCACGTGTCAAAGCTTTTATTAAAAAAGTACCTTCTCAATCCCCACCGTGGCGCCACATTCGCATCAAAAAGGCAAAACCCTGATCAGTGAAGATCGTTGTATGTTTGCTACTGTCTGTCATTTGCTGTTCCTTGTGTTTATATATTTAAATTCTGATTAATATTTAGATTTCGTGAATAAATATTTAGAGTCATCGACAGTAACTGTTTACTTCATACACCTTGTCTTCTTTGCCACCCGGCCTCTTCTTCTCCAGAAGTTATTATACCAAAGATATTATTATACTTTCATATGCATATTACTTTCGATGTTTAAAATTATCATACCAATAGAATGCATAACCCAATTAAATGGTGGGAAAAATATGAATTACCTTTCTACAGTTACTGCCGATGATTCTAAATATTTGTTTATAAAAGAAATATAATCATAATTGAAATATGTAACCCCAAATCACAACAAATGGCAGACACTACCAAACGTATAACGATCATCACTGATGAGGATTTTGCCTACATTGAGGCGAGTGTGAGGCTGCGGTAGAGATTGAGAAGGTAATTTTTTATTTAAAAACTTTGGCACGTGAAATGCATGGAGGCCCTGTATATTATAAATCTTATATATTTTATATGTAATATTAGGTTATAATCATCAACTTTTTGCTGAAATTTGAAGTTACTCATTTTGGTTGAACACGTGCTTATGCAGATTATTTCAAAACGTGCGTATATCTTTCTAGTTCAACCTAATCAGAACGCGGTTTCATACCCGCCGTAATACTCTTGTTCTGATTTACATAAAAATCATAATTTTATTCGTGTCCATAGTAAATTGAACTTTAAAATGAGCTTCAAATATCAGAACAACACCTTTCTTGATGTTAGGGCACATGTCACGCTGGAATGTTTTATACCACTTTCACCGTTTTTTCACACTTGCTTAAATTCGTATTTGAAAACTGAGGCACAGAACCTCATCAGTATGTATATTTTTATTTTTTAAGACAAAATATTAATCATGTAGCTTTTTATAATATTTGAAAGCAGATTACGTCACAGCCAGAGAGCGCAGTTGGCGCGACAGAAAAAGGATTTCAAAATATAGAAATTTAACAAAATATTTTTTTTAGTTACACTCGTATTATGATATTATCCAAATAATGTATGTTCTCCTTTTCATACAAAAATATGCAATTATAGTACGATTTATGATATAAAATAAATATTTCACCCAAAAAATCTTAAAAGCCTCACGTACAGAAAAAAATGGAGATTAGATTCGCACTACGCTTGCCACTATAAAAAAATCTCTGGTGTAGTGGATCTAATATACATGGGTATTACATTTGATATGCTGGTCGGTAAAGAAGTGTGCGTGAAAAATCAAAATGCTTTCATTTCTTCACATCTTTTCAAATATTGGCAAATGAAAGTGAAATATAGAACTCATCCACTGAACTGTTATTTATAATTAAATTTCGACGTAAAGGTGTGCCTTTTTCCAAAATTCCTAAAGCTAAATGGTAGAAATTTAATGTGAGTACAATCGATCTTAGGTCAGGTCTGTTATTTATTTGCTCAATTGAACTTTTCGACTTAAAATCCAAATTTATTTTTGTTCAACTTGAAGATAGTGCCATGTTTTATTATTTAGAATGAAAATCACTGCTAAACCTGTTAAAGAAAAAATCGCGATTTCATATGCTTTGAAAAACACACTTGCTATTTTAGAGATACATTAGTCGCATTTGTTTGACAAAAGTTATTCTTAATAGTAATAAAGTACAATGATTTAAACCTCCTATGTTTCCCCCTCGGTTATCGCGTGTTTCTGTCACGCAACTTTTTGTATTAGTGTGGCTGTTTGTTAGCATACGAGTACGTCAGATTGACATCTTATAAAACGGTTTTCCATTGTTTGAACTCGGAATTAGAATATCAGGTTGTCACTACATTAACAATAATAATTAAAGTGTGGACAGAGATAAAGTTTCACCAAAAAAAATAATTTTACGTCTACATCATAATCTATCAAACCGACTGCCATCAAGCTCTAACCAGAAATCAGTAGCAAAAAATTTCTTATATATAATTAAAAACTAAAGGTTAACAACCACCGCAGGGTCCCACTGGGAGTAACTGTCATCTAAAAAATGACAATATATATATATATATATAAAATTAAAAAATAACGTTAACAACCACCGCAGGGTCCCACTAGGAGCAACTGCCATCTAAAAAATGACACCGGCTCCCAGTAGGATCGCGGTAAATCCCACTCATGGACACGTCTCACAACCGAGAGACGGGTGGTCACAGGACACATGTATATACATGACACACACATACACATATATATACGGTCATTATAATTAACAATTGTAATTAAGTTTCGAGATAATTAGGCCTTCATTAACAAATCTACAGCGCTTTTCGAGAAAACCTAATCAAGAAAGTCTCTCTCTCCAGAAGAGTCTGACATATCTACAGGTATTCGAGGATTTGACGTCGACTTAGTCCCGAGATCTAGATAGGAGAGACACAACTACGCAGATTTGTTTTTGGTCGTGAGGATCTTGGAATTTTTGCAGACCGTGAGCCTAGTGTCGAAAGAGACACTAGGCACATTCTCAAATTTCCATTTAAAATTGATTAATTGATTAAATATTAATAATTTGAACATTTAAATTTAATACGTAACTTTTTAAATAGTTGTGTATAAATATTTGAAATCGTTTGAAATAATTTTTTTTAATAATTCTGATATTTCAAGCATTAAATTGTAATCGCTAAGAATATAAATAGCGATTTTAATGAATAATATTTTTTTGTTTTGTTAATTCTAATTTAGAAGAAAGCGAACAAAACATGATAAATCCATGTTGTGAAAAAATTAAGATAATAATTGTTCATGTATGTTTGAAATATCATCAATTTGATTATCAAACTTAGGTTGGCGAAAAAGGAATTCAGCCCGGTTTCAACGTATATCGATAAAATTATATGAATTAAAATAAATTATTATTTCCGATTATATATTCATTACGTGAATATATCAAACTTGTTAAACCTTTCAACTTGTACTTTGTAGAATTCATAACTACTTTGCAATATTTCCTTTATCATGCACATATAATTTTACAAAACTACGAAAATGTATTCAAAAAATGATACACATAGTAATAATTTATACAATTATCTTCTAATTTCATATTTGAACTAGAAATTGTGAATTAATATCATTAGAACATGAACTGTAATCAGTGAAGTATGCCTTGACTGAATCAAAGGTGTATAAATCCATCACTTTGTTAATAACTTCAAGACAGTATTAAATTAAAAGGTTTTTTCATTTAATTCATTCAACAGCCCTACAGATTATAATAGCCGATTTTGAATTTCATTTAGATGAATGGATTCTAAACTAAAATATATCCTTAGAGATATGTTATCAATATATAATATATAGCCATTTATCTTCCATGCACTTTAAACTCAGATTAGAGCATTATATTCGATGTCTTATATTTTTTTCAATAAAAAGACAATTTCTTACTCTTCCACTTTTCTTATTGGTTTGTTTCCTGTTGCCTTTCAAAAAATTGGGCAATTCGGGAAATATTTTATTTAAAATATATCTGTAAATATATCCAGAACTGTGGGTTTGATAAAAATTGAAGTCTTATAATTTGTTTTCGTATGCAGAAAAATATTCGTCTATTAGAGAAACATTTTAAATTACTACATCTTTAATAATGAGAACAATTCTCAATTAAATAATATAAAACCATCATAACAGTAAGAAATACCATTCGTATAAACACACATTTGATTTTTTTACAGTTTATATTTTCAGTGAAAACTCAACTATGTTCTGTTAAAGTTTTCATTACGATTATTATCAAATGGAAAATCTTCAATTTTTTAGACCTTTTTTGTATCACCGATTTTTCAGAACTAATTTGAAAAAAAGAAATGAAATAGTGATTTTCAATTTTCTTCCTCTCTTTTATATCGTCTTCTTAATTGTTAATAGATATTTTATCCAGATTTATGTAAGAAAAATCCTTTTGAACTCTGTGGAATAATAATTTATTTATAATCTTTAAATATCATAATGCCTTGTCTTTGCGATTGTGTTTCGGGACATTTTTGCGTATGAAATATATGAAATATCTACGGTTTTGCACATAAATAACTGCATTTTTTAAAGTTTTACTGTACCAATAAATAGAGCATTGTCGATTTATTCAAGAACGATCATTTCAGTTTAAAAAAAACAATAGTCAGTTAGAAAGTACAGATATAAACGAGTTTGATTGAATACCTCGGTTTGACTCGAAATGTAAATAGCAACTTTCTTCATTGGGATGGTAGAACTGTTCACAGTTTGCTAATAATAAATTGTATAAAAAATAAGTGATTTTTACCCGTGTTTCATTAATTTTTTCCAGATCGAGATTCTCTGATTTATTTATTGTAATAAAATCGTTAGCGAGATGAGATAGAACATTAAATGATAATTTTAAAAAGGAGACTTCTGAAGAATGACTTTGAAAAAGTGTAGAAACTTATTAATATCCACTAATGATTGAATTTAAAGTGATTATGGAAATGTTTGATGATAATCAACTGGCTCAATATGTTGTTAAAACATGTTTTACTGTGCATTACTAAGTAGCAAGAACTACTACTTAATGTTGACGTCTTTAATATGTATATGTATATCTAGAACGTTGATCTTTCACCGACAAGAAGTAACAAATGTTGCTATGCGCGAGATACAATGACTTTCATCGTCAACGCTGCTGGAAGCAAGAATCTCGTCGATACGATCTGACATACGACATGATAGAGTAGTGTCTTCGCTTTACTCCAGTTTGCACTCACACCTGATTAAGGATACTTATCATGTTAGACCTCCCATCGATATGTACTATCTATGCCCCCGCAGTCACAATAAGTTGAGAATTGTTGAAAAAGTATTGGCTTATTTTAAATGCCTATTTATATAATCTCTGCAAACTGCTAATATCGACCGAAAAAGATAAATAAAACAAATGTCTTAGGCGAACGTGCCAATAAATTTGTGTACATGTTCTTATATGATGCTTCTCTCTCTCTTTCTTCATATTTCTACCCCTCCCTATCGTATCTCTTTCCTACTACTTATTATCTCTATATATTTACCTATTATTCGTACTTTTCATAATCGTTCCCTATATTTCAGTTTTTTCCTACTTCTGCCTTCCTCCCCTTATCACTCTCTATCTCTCTTTAGCCTTCCCAATCTATTTATATCTCTTACTGACGCTTCCTTTTTTTCCTTATCTCTTCCTACTTCTCTTATCTCTCCCTATCTTTTCCAGTTTTTTACATCTCTCCGTCCACTCAGTATCCTTTCCTATCTCTTTATACCTCTCTCAACTTTTCCCTGTATTTTCTTTAATCATCGCAATTCTATTTTGCTTTCTTTACCCCTAGTTTTTCCCTTCCCCTGCCTATCTTTTCCTATCACTTCCTAATTTTGTATATTTTCCTATCATGCATACTTCTCGCGATCTCTCACTATCTTTCTGTACTTTTTCCTACCTCCTTTTTTCTCTTTCTGTTTCTCCTCACCCTTTCCAATTTGTTTATGTATATTTTATATGTCTTTACACCTTCCGGCCTCTGTATATCTAGTTCTGACTCTCCCAATTTGTCCATACCTCTGTTTCCGTCGTCATGTCTTTCCCTAACATTTGCTACTCTTGTCTATCTCTCTTTACTTTTCCCCTCTGTTACCTCTAAATTAATAGGAAATATTATGTTAACAAAATCCTTAATATTATTCCCTAAATTCCTCTTTTTGTTTGAAAGCGTAAAGAGTTTAAGCACTATCTCTTGAGGAATTCAATGCGAGAACGAGGATTGCCAATGATTTTTCTAATTTTAGGTAAACATTGCAGATTATTGTTTTCATAGGGGAAGGGTGGCGAAAACGAGGAACAGGGCAAAACGGGGAGTTGGCAATATTTTTAAAACAAAGTAGTGCAATCTAATGGGAGTACCATGAACTTTGTTGAGAAAGTGTCCCGGTGTGATTTTTGTGTAAATCAGCTGAATCCCACAGTTAACTGTAAAGGTTTTACACGTCCATATAATTTTTTCAGCGTTTGTCGAACTCCTTTTAAATTTTAAAACTCAATTAAGTATTATAAAATTAAATGAAGTGCAAAAACTAGTTAGGCTGCGCAAAAAAATACCTTTCCACGAACAAATTGAGTTTGAATTTATCATGAAATTGTTAATTGCGACTGCGCATTTCCATGTTCAACAAAAATATACATAACAGGCAGAATAAGGAGGGGCAAAATGGGGAGGTTATAGGGTTCCTTTGCATGATAAAAAAATGCACTCATAATCAATGCATTTTTTATAGGATGGTGATGGTCCTGAAACTAGAATCTCATTGGTGACCAAGAGAGTTCGAGCCCGACCTCCAGTTCGCGCGCAGTAAAGAATAAAACAACGTTTGTGTGTGAAGTTACATTGGACAAATTTTCACTATTCAATTTGTTATTTTGACTATCTACGTTATGTATGATCATAAAAAAACACTTTTTACAACAATAAATTCCTTACAATTCAAATGCTCTTAATGTTTTCAATTGATCCCCGCTTAGCCCTGTCCTTGGGGCAAATCGAGGAGAAAGCAACTTTTTCAAAAAACTCAAACTATTTCCAGTTAGAGTAAAATATTGTTCCATTTCAAAATTTCACAAGTGCATCATGGTTCAAACTAATCATTCGCACATAGGTTGCTGGAGCATCAATTTTTTTCAAATGCAAAAAAATTCTTTGAACGTTATGATCACCGTTTTGCCCACCCTTCTCCTAATAAAAATGAAAGATTTGATTCAAAGATATCTTTCAATTTGACAGAGGCACAGCAGTTCTTAGTTTCTTCCAGGTTGATAATACCTTGAAAACAAATCCAATATGTTATACTTAATCATAGGATTTAAAAATAACTCTTTCACTTTTGTAACTAACTCTACTCGGTAACTAGGGTCGTATGTCGCATGTTTTTAAGTGATAAGAAATGATTTTGACTCTTGACTTACATCTCTCTATCTCTTTCCAAGTTACCTTATCCTTTCAAATTCCCTCGTATATCTTTCTGCTTCTCCTTCCCTTACCTGTCTTTCTATATCTCTTTCTGACTCTCCCTATCTTTTCCTAACTTTCTTCACCTCTCTCAAATGTTCTATACCTCTACCAGCCTTTCCATATCTTTCCCTATCACTCCCTACACGTCCTTATTTCGTTACACCTCTTAAGTCTCTATAAATTGGAATGATAGGGCATCTAAAGGAAAAACAGTTTTTTAAATGTAAGTTTCCGGTCTCCATAATCATGAAATTACTTATTTGAAATTGAAATTGCAACAATTTGGGAGATTTTAAATAATTTAAGAGACTAAATGAAGGTAATTTCGAAGTGATTGCAATAACCTATATGAATCAGTTCATAAGGTTATGTACCCCTCGCATAATTCAGTCAAGAGCACTATCCATTTCTTCATAATTTGAGGTCTTCGATCTCGACTCTCGGACTCGTGGCGACGAAGGATGTACCATATACGTTAAAGAATGCCTCATAAAGAGTGAGATGCCTTGACCCCTCGCAGTTTGTCCACGGTGTACCTCTTTTTCTTCTTTAACAAGGAAAAAAAATCGTTCTTAAATGAGCCACGCGGGCTACGGGATAAAACTCGTATTTTATGGTACGCGAAGTATATAACGCGAAACCGCGCGAATCGTATGCGTGTAAATATGGACACCAGCACCGCGGGCACTGTGGAACATCTACCTGGTATATATCCTTAGTACGGACTTGGTTCTTATGGCTTTATTGACTATTGCTTTGGGCAACCAATCTGGAGACCTGGTCCTTGTTGATTGTGAGTCACACGCGACTTTCTGATGTTTGCGATTACCGAGAAGCGTATATAAAATTATTGCGAAAGAGTGTGTTAGTGAAACAAAACAAAAAAAGAGAAAATGAGGAAGAAGATAACGAAGCAGAAAAAATGAGAACGAGAGACAAAACTTGGTTGACTTGCTCCATTCAAGAATGTCACGAACATTAGGACCCTTTAATCTTTAGTGACATCTCCAAATCATCATAAAACATACTTGATGTAGACTAGTACAGAGCCTTTAATACCTGGCAAACACTCTTCCCAATGTGATGGCTGCGACATTTAAAAAAATTTTAATCAACTAATTTTCACAATCCCATGAAATACGGATAGAATAATAGCTGCAGTATCTCACCGAGTATATATTAGACTGAAATGAAGAGGAACAAAGTCACGGAGTTCAAACAATTAACCAAGGTAGGATTACAATATCACGGTACTAATTGCAGAGTAATAGTTTTGAGCGCTTACGGTACATGTATTCCGGCTTTGTTATCTATACATCTTAATTCCCACGTGATCCCAACCAGAAGCCAAGGATCGTCAACGCCGCCCACTATTATGCTTCCTTGACATTCATCAACGATCCAATTAATTCGACAAGCGACTCTATGGGTTCTTATAGTGCGGGAGGACTCAGGAAAATCTCGATCCTTTTAGCAAATCTCAGAGGAGAATGGACCATATCGGAGCATTTCTAGCCTAGAGGGGGATACCTGGTGGCCCTCATGGGATGCTCGGTACCAGTATCCACTATTCAGTATAGTAGTCGAAGCAGCATCTTTTAGCGCCCTGTATTCAAATGTAAATCAAGCCGGAGGAAGAGCCAATGCAGTGCACTTAGGCGTCGAGAAGATGATGATGAGGATGATGGCCAAGAAACATGCATCAGGTTCAGTAGCTGACTCCGACGGTTATTGTCTTTTAAACCGTGGGATGGATCAGCTACCAAAAACTTGAATTGATGAGTCTTGCATACTGTTTTCGATAAGTGTTCCGGAGGGAGTGAAAAAACAATCTACTCATCGATCGTTCATAGAAGGCTTTCTTCATCAGAGATTGACAGACGTGCCTCAAACAAAACTTAAATTTTACTCACGCATTTATAAACAGCTTCAATCATTTTATAAATATAGGTTTGCGTTTCTGATTATATTTTTTACATTCTTTGATTCTTGTTAATAACATTAGTTATTAATATGGACTTAAAACGCTATAACAAATAGGGCAAGCATATATTTTTGATTTCTGAGCGTTTGTTCGTTGCGTTATTACAAAATGTGACATCAATTTTTTTCAGTGACTTCTTAATAGAATGCCACATATACACATATAAGCATCAGTAAGGATTTTTCAGAACCTTTCTATTGTTAAATGAGTTCATTAGAAATAAAAAAATCAAGACAAAGAGCTCGATAAGCGCCCTGATTTAATAAGCTACAAGATTCGAGAGTCATTCTAAACTATGAAAAACCAAATCAAATTAAAAAATTTTTAATTTACTTTAACTTTTAACCACTAACAATAAGAATCCCATAATAGAAAAGCGGATGAAAAAAATTTTCCTCGAATATACTACGGCATATTAATATTCATGCCATATTTCAAGCGTCTAGCACAAATATAGTAGAATATAGGAGGAAATTGATTGAAATTGTTGAATTTTGTTTAAAGGGTTGTTTCAAATGTGGAAAACATATCCTAGCAGGAAAAGTCGCTAAATTTGTTAAAGGGTTTTTTAAAACTCCTTAAAATAAATCTAAACTCTTGTCCTGATAGAGTACGCTTTCTTCACTCATTTTGAAATGATTTCTGACAAGAGTAGCTTATTCTAAAAATCTCTGGTGTTTTCGGTCGTTAGGAAATATCGATTTCCTTGATAATTTCCATCCTTAAGGTATGTTAAGAGTTGATAAGATTCTGATTGTTACAAAATGTTCATTTACTTACTTAAATATTTAACTCATTATAAGATTACAGTAAAAATAAATTCAACTAACTTTGCTGATAGAAAATATTTCCTTAATTTATGATTGGGTGATTTTCAATCCCAATAGTTTAATAGAAAAATCTCCCGTTATTATAGTTTTTTGGAAATGTCGATTTTCTTGGTTGAATCTTTGAGGAATGGTAAAACGATCTTTGAAATAAACTGAAACACTTTTCCTGGCAAGTGACGCTTCCTGCACTTATTAAGGACTGATTTCTCACTGGAATAACTTAATAAAAAAATATCCTGTGGTTTTTAGTGTTTCATAGTCACTGGCAGAAACCCTTTCGGCGTCGGTCGGGTGTCCGACCGTCCGTCGTTCATCATACTTTTTTCCAAGGAGGATAAGTGCGGGGAAATTATAGGAGGATAGTAGGAAAAAATTGGGCGCAAGGAAGTGAGACGATATATAGGGGAATAGGGTGTGTGGGGAAGTGAGGGGAAGTAGAGGATGTGTGGAAAAATAAGGAAAGCAGAAGTTGGTGTAGTGAGGGGTAATGTGGGGAAGGGAAGTAGAGGTGGTCATAAGAAAAAAGAGAGGAGTAGTAGGGGGTTCAGGTGGAATGAGGGGCGGGGGAGTAGAAGAAGTGTAGAAAAATGAGGGGAATAAGTGAGCGGAAATGTAGGTCGGGAAACTAGTAAAAATTATGGAAGGGGAAGTAAGTGGAAATGAGGGCTAGGGAAGTCAGGGGAGGGCTAGTGGGGTAGTGCGGGTGAGTAGGGGATGGGAAGTGAGGGTTAGAAAAGGGGAGTGGGGGAATAGAAGTGTTGGGTGGGGAAGTGAAGAGAGGATGAAGTAAAGGAGGAAATAGTTGGAGATGGGAATGAATGAAAATGGTGAAGTGTGGGGAGGGGAGGAGAAGTAGGGAATGTATGGAAGCTGAAGCATGTGAAGGGGGGATTTAAACGACTTAATTAACTTCTAAATAGGCTACGAAACCCTTTTTTGAAGCCGCACGGAGCCTACTTTTACTAATTTTCGTTTTTTTTTGGAAATGAAGCATGCCCTAGAAAACAGTGTATTGCACACTACTTGTCATAAGGCTCGTTTTGTACCCATATTCACATATAAGATGCCACTTATGGCAAGTGGAGCATAAGGCGCATAATTCATTGTTGTAGAGCACGCCTCAAATGTTGCTTTTCTTACTTGAATCTTAAAGGGATGTTAAAACAACACTTAAAAAATTTTAAATATTTTTCCTGGTAGGGGACGCTTCCTGCACACATTTTGAAGTGATTTCACTCGCTAGTGGATTAATCCAAGAATCTCGCGTGGTTTCGGTTCTTTGGAAATGTCTATTTCCTTGCTTGAGTGTTTAGAGGGTGTTAGAACAACCGCCAAGCATCCTGTCCACAAAAAATCGTGAATCTGTCAAGTTTATGTACACAAAACTTGTGATGTTTTAGTGGGCATGATCCATGAAATATGAGACGTTTAGTCAAATATAACAATAAATATAATATATCAATAAAAAATAATATAACAATAAATGTTTGGTGCAGGGTCTTTTTACTGATTTCAAAAGATCGCAATAGATTCCAACGGTTTTCAAGTTCATTGAAATATCCTTGAAATTCCTTGAATTATATCGAAGTATTTGGAAGTTTTTTTAAATCCCTTGGAACGCCGAAATCCCGGTGAAAGGACATTTAAACATAATGAAATACAAATAGGGTTGTCCAAATAGTGACATAACACTTCGGTCACAGAGTTTGTAATTTGGGATAGCGGGGGGGGGGGGGATATTTTAAAAAGCGAGAGCAAAAGCAAGACGTAGTTTACAAGTGGTCCCATTGGTCTAAAATATAGTTCTTTGCGTGCATTGCGGAATGTCAAACAAACATCAGGCATTAGTTGAAAGTCAGATTAACGTTAAAACGTCTTGCACGCGGTGCGCTTACAGAAAATCCCACGCCAGTCGCCACGAGCGTATAACGTCGTACCCGCAGGTAGGACGTAGATCTTGATTGCACTCGTCGTCCGCGGACAAGTCACCAGGATTATGTTCATGGTAGCCATCCAGAGAGACCGCCATGAGCAGGGGATCTACAATTCTACATTCCGTGGCTGTTGAGAAGCGTCACCGACAAAAGAAGACCGCCTTCGCCTTTTCCTTGGCCATCGCCAGGCGATATCGATAGAACGAGAAAGGCTTCTTCCTCAATGCGTGGGATGCCAAAGGGACGGCGGAACTCACAGGTGCGATGTGATTCTGTCTCATGAATCCTGGAGTCCTCTCTCGATAAATCTCGCAAAAGAACTTTCTGAATTATTTCTTTTCACATTCTCATCTCAATGAAAATGTAAAAAGAATGTGACGATTTGTAATATTTCGGTGACCCCCCTCGAAATGTCATGTGACACTGAAGCTGACCACCCCCCTTATATTTTTAAATACGAAATATGATTGTAATTTTATATAACCGTCAATATAATAATGAATAATGAGTTAAAACCATTTTATACTAGTATGATAATACTTTTAATTCATTTTTTAAAACACTTTTTTCATTTGAAAACATTGGTATAATTTAAAGATTAACTTAGATGGAAAACTTAACAGATGTATTTTGATGCTCTGATCACGAATATGGTAGTGGAAATAGGTGGAAATTCGATTTTCATGGTGAAAACCACAAAAATCATGGGTTTTTGCCTTTATCTCAGCAAATATTAAAAAAATTCAAAAAAGCTTCAAACAAGAGTTGTAGATCTACTCAAAATACACCTTCTATATATATTCTAAAGTTTTTCTGAACAACCAATATTTTTCGAGAAAAGTGTGGCACTCCTGTGAATGGTCACCGAATTAATGTTGGTCACATCCCTAAACCTTCCCAACGTCTCGTAGGGGGGGGGGGGGCACCCATGTTACTGGTCACAGAAATAAAAACTGTCGTGATGAAAAGGTACATCTGTCACTGTTCACAGGAAGAATGTAGGTCACATCCCTACCCCTTTCCAATGTCTCGTTGGGGAAGTGGGAAGGAACCCCTATTTTGATGAAAGAAAGAACGTAGGTCACATTTGTGCCCCTGTCCAACATCTCGTGGGGGGGGGGGAGTTGCCCCTGCACTGGTCGCAGAAATAATGCAGGTCACATACCTTCCCCTTTTCCAACGTCTTGTAGGGGGCGGGAAGTCATCCCTGTGGTTAGTCGAAGAAATAATGTAGGTCACATTCTTACCCTTTTTCCAACCTCTAGTGGGGGGAAGGCACCCTTGTGACTGGTCGTAAAAATAAATTAGGACACATACCTTCCCCTTTCCAACGCCTTGAAGGGGGCGGGAAGGCACCCCTGTGACTGTTCACAGAAATAATGTAGGTCACATCCTTACCCCCTTCCAACGTCTCGTGGGGGAAAGGCACTCTTGTGACTAGCCATACAAATAATTAAGGTCACATACCTTCCCCTTTCCAACGCCTTAAGGGTGGCGGGAAGGCACCCCTGTGATTGCTCACAGAAATAATGTAGGTCACATCCTTACTCCTTTCCAACTTTTTGTGGGGTGTGGGAAGGCACCCCTGTAAATGGCCACATGAATCATTTGTGTCACATTATTGCCCCTTTCCAATTTCTCGTGGGGGGAGGCACCCCTATGACTGTTCACAGAAATAATGTAGGTCACATCCATACCCCTTTCCAAGTTCTCGCGGAGGGCGGGAAGGCACCCCTGTAAATGGACAAAGAACTAATTTCGGTTACATTCCTACCCCTTTCCAGATTCTCGTGGGAGGCACCCCTGTGACTGTTTACAGAAATACTGTAGCTCACATCTTACCCCTTTCCATGTAAATGGACAAAGAACTAATTTCGGTTACATTCCTACCCCTTTCCAGCTTCTCGTGAGGGGGCGGGAAGGTACTCCTGTGACTGGTGATAGAAATAAATTAAGTCACATACGCTAAGCAATGTAGAGTACTTTTGAGATATTGGCTGTCTCCCTCCTACCAATGTCCGCTCTCGAAAGTTCCGCTTCTCCTAACCACCCTACGAGCGCCTATTCAGCCTCTCAGGAATTTTTCATATCACTTAAGTCTATTTTCTCAAAACCCTTTAGTCGTAGAGTAAAAATGTATTGAACATAAACTATGTATTTTGAAAAGATCTACAACTTTTGTTTGGAGCTTATTTATATATTTTTATTATTCACTGAGATAAATGCAAAAACCCATGATTTTCATAGGGAGTTCACCATGAAAATCGAATTTTCCCCTATTTTCACTATCATATTCGTGATCAGCACATCAAAATACGTAAGTAAGCGGAGTTTCGAATTAATCGAAGGTTTGCGCTTTCCAGAAGTTTATCGCCCCTTTTTAAATAAATCTTATTTCTTTCTTTGTTTTCAAGAAACTTACCATTTTGACGTTTTATCGCTTAAATTTCATTTGAACTAATAGAACCCAAAGAGAAAATCCAAATTTTCTTGCTTAAAAGTTAATTTCTATTTTTTCTTAGAAAGTATACCATTATATTTCAGTTTCGGAATTCATCTCGCTTGGTTAAAAATTCTACTATTTGGTCGAAAATTTAATTTCTTTGTTGGAAATGCAACTACTTTATTAAAAGATCCCTTTTTTGTAAAGTTGAAAGTTAAACTACTCAGTTGGAAAAACATGTTTTTTGGTTGAAGAATAATTCATTTAGAATAAAAATGTTCTATTTTGTTGAAAATTCGTTTCATTTTTGGTTGAAAATTCATTTTTTTAATTAATAATGAAATTAATACATTTTCTGTTGAAGATTTATATTTTTTACATGAAAATTCCGGTAGTTAAACTTCTTTCTGAAAAATTAATTCTTTTGTTTGTTGAAGATTCATCATTTCAGTTAGAAATGTATCTCTTCGATTGATAATCATATTATTTTGCTAAAAACAGTTAATTTCTTTTAATTCAGAATTAACTTTCTCCACTGATAATGTAAGTATTCCATTTTCGGTTGCAAATTTATATTTTAAATTGAAAAAAGTTTTTTTTTCTGATTAAAAATGCATGGTTGAAAATGAATCTGGTTTGGTTCAGGATTAACCTTTTTTTTTAATTTTGTTGTTGTTGTCGAATTCAACTTTTTTTTATTTCAAATTAAAATAGTTTTTTTTCAATATTATCTATTATATGTGTCATTGAGAGTTTACTTTTTCGGTTGAAATATAAAGTACTTGACTTAAAGTTGAAGCACTTTGTAAAAAATGGATTTATTGTTGATGCTGAAGATTTATCATTTTAGTTGAAAATTCAACTATTTGGTCGTCAATTGACTTTTTTTGTGGAAAATTTATATTTTCAGATTGAAAATTCAACTGTTGTGCAGAAAATTTCTCTTTTTCGCTTAAATATTGTAACTATTTGGTAGAAAATTAACTATTCAGTTGAAAATTATACTATTTGGTTGAAAATGAATTTTTTTGTTGAAAATTCATATCTTTGGTCAAAAATTAAAATACTTAGTTGGGATTTCAAGGGATTGAAAATATTTCAAGCGATTTCAAAGTATTTTCGAAGTATTTCAAAATATTTCAAGAGATTTCACAGCACTTTCAAAAGTATTGCAAGTAACTTTCAAAAACGTACAGGGATTTCATGGATTTTCTGAGTATTTCAAGAGATATAAGAATATTTCAAAGACTTTTTAAGATTATTTTGTAATTTCATGCAGCATTTAAAGGTATTTTGATTTCAGCTAATGTTAGAATACTGCAAGGGATTTGCAGAGATTTGAACGCTTTTGTAAACATTTTCAATGGGTTTCAAAATTTTTTCATGGGATATTATAAATCTTCTAAAGTTTTTAAGTAGTTTTAAAAGATTTCAAGGGATTCAAAGATATTTTTAGAGACCATAAAGTATTTTGAAGGATTTTAAGGGTGTTCGAAGTATTTGAAAATATATCAAGAGATATCACAAGATTTCAAGTTATTTCTGAACAATTCAAGAAATTTTAGAGAATATCTGGTGATTAGAAAATATTTTAAAATATTTTAATGGGACTTGAAGGATTTCAAGTAATTTAAACGAATTAAAAAAATTATGAGGCATTTTAAATGATTTCAACCAAATTTATGGGAGCTTACAGACTTTCAAAATTTTCTGTTGTTTATGACAGATTTTTAGTAGAGAAATTCAAACGATTTCATGAGCTTTCAAAATATCTCAAGGCACATTGAGAGATTTGAAAAGGTTGACATATTTCAAGAGAAACGGGAAGAAATCCTTATGGGAAATGAGGGATGGAAAGTATACGAAGTGAGGGGAAAATAGGGGAAATGAGGGATAGGGAATAAGGAAAAGTGAAGGTAAGTTATTGAAGGCGAAGTAGGGAAACTGAGGGAAAGGAGGAGAGGGAAAGTAGGGGAACTGATAAGAAATGGGGGATGGTAAGCAGGTAAAATGAGTGGAAGGAAGGTAGTGGCAATGAGGAAAGGGAAAGTAGGGAAAATGTAGGGAAATGAGGGTGGGAAAATAGAGGAAGTAAGGGTTGAGTATGAGATGTGGGGGAAAAGGAGAGGAGAGGAAGTAGAATATATAGGGTTGTCAAGGAGACTCCTTGTAGGGGAAGTAAGGGAAATAAGGGATAAAAAGTAGGCGAAGTGATGGGAAATGAGGAATGGACAGTAGGCGAAATGAGGAGAAATAAGAGGAGGGCAATCGTTGGAAAATAAGGGGAGGGGAAAAGGGGGAACTTAGTGTGAATGATGAGGAGGCAAGTAGGGTGTGTCAATTGGGGAAGCGATGAGACAGGGAAGTAGAGGAGGAAGAAGTTAGGGAAAGGATAGCAGAGGATAAAGTGAGTGGAGGGAAAATATGGGAGGGGAGGTTTGAACAACTTAATTAACGTCTTAATAGGCTACGTGACACTTTTTTGTAGGCGCGCTGCGTCCACTTTGACTAATTTCTCTGATTGTAAATGTCGAAAATGTCACAAGTTTTGTTGAAATTCTTTAGAAAAGATTATAGAAAACACCTCCAAGTTTATGCTAGGACCAAATTATACAAATCGATGACTTGGTGTTTCAGCTTGAAATAGAAATCCTCAGTTACGAATTTCGTAATCAACTTTCGTTTTACCTTTAACATAGGAAGATTCTGCAAATTCTTTCTGCTTATACACTACATGTCTATACTTTACAAATTCGACTTAGACTCAAGGCCGCCCGTAGTTATCACGGCAGGAGCTGATCAAAGAATGTTAATGCGTCTAACGTAAACTCGATCTTTAAACACAAGATCTCAATGGACTTTAAGCCACGATCTTCGAGTCATAGACTTATCCATCACTCTCATATTGAAACCCCCTAGTCGGTTCGATTGACTCTTATCTAAGCGTTCACGGTAATGGCTGCTATTTGTCAGGTCGATGAATTGATGCTGACCACCTGACTTATGCTGTACATACAACGGTACTTTGTACGATATTTGTCATGAAAAATACCAGACAGGTGGCAGTTTTTCAACATTCAATACGAATTCCTTAATTCTTAGAATATGAATATCAAATTTATAAACGTAAAAATTCGACTTTCGATTTTTGGTGATCTATCCCTCTACCCTATTGATTCGTTTTTCAGAAAAAGAAGCTCCCTGTTTTTTCAGAATGGGCAACAATAACCACTGCTTCAGGGCTTCTTGAATTAACATGGTGTCTTGAATGGCAAAAGCTCAGTTTTCAAAAAATGAAAAAAAAGAAGTACTTGGTATTAACCCGATTATTAGATATTATACCGGCCAACCCGGAAACCCAACCTGCATCAATTTTGCACACCCCCAATAGATTTGGAATTTTTTTTATAAAAGGCTTTTCTAGCGGAATCAACTGGACATTTTTTTTGCCAGAGACTTCTTTGCTGTAATATTTCTCATGACGACAAAAGCTATTAATTATATAAACAATTTTTATAACTAAATGCACATTTAGATCATTTTTTCTTGAATAGGCTTCATTTTTTGGCGGAGTCAACTTGAAATGTTTTGCCAATGACTTCTTCCTGTCTTGTTTATCGTAGTCATAGAAATTTTTATTTGTATAAACAATTTTAATAAACAAATGCTCGCTCTTTGCAGACTGACTTTAATTAATCACCCATTAATCACCCATTTCTAACAGCGGTTTCGTCTTTCAGGTTTTTTCAGGTTTTCTATAACTGCTCATCAAAGGTTCGGAAAGTGCATCTGTTTATAAAAGGTCGTGTCTACCTGTACCAAAATTTTGTACAAATAGCCGGAATATTTTCGGTACGAATATAAAGGCTTTTTTGTGTTGACACACCCATATTTGTACCGAAATTTCGGTACACGTAGACTGTTTCTTTATAAAAATCATTGGTATAATTATCAATATAATATATATTTCGAGTTGATTCGCAAAAAAAAAAAGAAACCAATTCATTAAGGCGGAGTGAAAGTGCTCAAATTATTTGATATGACCTTGACCAATCGAACGTATGACCTAGCAAGGTCATGGCAAGTTCAAACAACGTACAGCAGGATAACTCGACTGACATACGTTTTTGAAGAAATGCCCAACGCAAGTGTTGTAACAAGGTCACCAATCCATGGGGGGTCGAAAATGCTACAAATCTCCCGTTGGATATTTTCTTCAAAAATGCATGTCAGTCGAGTCATTCTGCTGTACGTTGTTTGACCTTGCCATGACCTTCCCGGGTCATATTTACGATTGGTCAAGATCATATCTGGACGTAATATTTTCCACTCTCTCAGTTCCCAGGGTCAAAAATAGGGGTTCCCATTAAAAAAAATCAATTTGACCTTGAAATGACCGTGAAGGTCGTGGGTAAGGCGAAGGTCATGAGTAAGGCGTAGTTCAAGATCACAATTCGATCGGGCGTCAAAAATGCGACAACTTTTGTTTCGGTCATATTCTCCGAAAATGGTTCCCTTCCAAGATATTTGGTTGTGCCCGTAATTTTAGAATACCCGGTATGTTCTATTCCATACAAAAGCTATGGATTTAAAAGTGATTATCATTTCACATCACGAAAAAACTATTTTGTTTATTCATTTGCGTATAACATTATAACAAAGAAAATTTTACTCTCACCCATTCTAAATTATTTTTAGTTAGTTATTACATTGATTTATGACATGTTTTAATGAATTTAAAAGTCTTCAAAGGAATTATATCCCTGAAAAGTTGGACAAAAACCAAATTTTAACTTTGTTATTAAATAAGAGATTTTGATTTAATCGGAGTGAAATATCTGCAGTCACTCGTTATACATCAAGGATTTACGGACATTTCTGAACAATTATTAAAATCCTTTAAAAATGTACTGTTGGTCAATTTTCATCTAAAAATGATGATTTTTGTCGCACTGTGTGGCGCTTCTACTACTCGCTATTACGCAACTATTTTGGATTATTACACATTATTACATGCGAAGTGTACGAAGTAATACGCGAGTGAATTCCCCCTCGATAAAATTGATTCTCTTAATTAAGAACATTTTCACCAGACCATAATTATAATTTTTATTTTTCATAGATGTACCTACTAACTGAAAGTGTCAGACGTTAGCATAAAATGTACCATGGGCAAGGAAAAATGCCATATTGAATAATGACTACGGAAAGCAATAAGGATATTAATGAAGGTGACTATAATGAACAAACGCCTGTGTAGGAAGCTATATGTGAGATGGCAATTTTCCTGCCAGTGTTGCGAATCCTTTGAAAGAAGGCAGATGAAAGAAGGCTGAGAATTAAAGGTTAATATAGCTTGTATTGATTGACCAATTTAAAAATTATGCCTAGAAACCCATAATTATCGGGCCAACTCCTTACACATAATGCGTGGGAAAGTTTCGAAGTCATAAACCAATATCCACCTTCTTTCATTAATTAACTTGAATTATGACTTTTTTCATCGATTCATGTCTGAATTCATTATATATTAACATGTGTTAATTTTTCGAATAGAGAAGTTAAACATTCCGCGAGGCGTGCATAATTGTGTTAGTGTTGATTCTTGACTACGCGTTTCAGCTCAGCTCACTGTCGGACGTTTTTAATTGGATGAAATTACAAGGTGCGTAATGCGCGAGCATTCGGTAGGCGGGACAGGTGAGTCGCTTGCTTTCTGCCACAATGCTCACCTATAAAGCCAC
Source organism: Andricus grossulariae (assembly GCA_011634705.1). Classification (NCBI taxonomy): domain Eukaryota; kingdom Metazoa; phylum Arthropoda; class Insecta; order Hymenoptera; family Cynipidae; genus Andricus; species Andricus grossulariae. The sequence goes on along the minus strand of JAABKJ010007545.1, from coordinate 26,935,510 downwards.
TTTGAAGGTCCGGTGCGCCTACAAAACCGATATTTACCGTTAAGTGACGAGCGATATCTAATAGCGTATTAAGCACTCCATTGATGACCAAAAATCTCACCCATAAATTAAGAATAAATACGTGCGTCGCACTTTCACGAAAGAAATTTCTTACTTTTGAGTAACTTCAGCTTCCTGATATCTGCATAATTTCTTATGTTACATGCAAACTTCTCTCTTTCCCCTCACCATCACTTCCATCACATCACCACCAATTCCCAAAACCCCTATAACTCTCAGCCCCATAATCATACTTCTCTCTTCCCCTCTCTCCTCTGAGCCTCACCCCTTTAAACGTATCCCCAAATCCACCACCTGTAAACATATCCCCACCTCTCCCCTGTCGTCTATATATCTGTGTACCTCCGCTTTATTCCTCCTTCTCCAGCCTTCCTCATCTGTATGAAATATCCTCAACCTTCAACCCTCCTTTTTACTTTTTCTGTCAAACTAAGAATTACTCTCTCTCTTGTTTGCACAACACATCCTTCTCTCCCACATCCCCTTGATCAATCCCTGACTCAAAAAATACCCTGTATTCTGCACCATTGAAAACCCTCTACTTCTCTTAACTCACCCACACCTAGCCCCCTATATAGCCCTCTCAGAATATATCTCGCCCCCACACATTTTTCCCTATATTCCCCGCATATCATCATTACCACCCGCCTCCCCTCCATCTTCCCTTCTACAACTTTTTTCAGTAATTATTTTCAAATTTGAGCTTGTAGGAGCGCTCAAAAATAAGCAATCATCTACTTTATTGAATCATAAAAGAAACATCCTGAAAAAAGCAACCACCTGCGAAAAAATCACTTGTCAATGGTGCGGCACGTCCCCTAAAACAAAAATATTGATACAAAAAGAGATGCATGACTTTCTTATCTTTTAATTTAAGAAAAGTACTTTCGAGCTATTACTTAGCTCTATTAAATCGGAAAAAGATTCTTTTCGATTCTATATCGAACTGAGCCATACTGTTCTACAGAGAAATGAATTAGGTCAAAACAATTAGTTTGAGCATATAAATCGCATTTTATATATTTGGCGACGTTATAATTATTTTCAATTTTAGTTTTTAGGATTTCGTATGGGGTCTTATTTCTGAAGTGAGACCACCTAAAAAACCAAAGCTCCACAATTGGATCAAAAATTCGGAAAAGTTTAGTCGTACTGGATGGCAGTTTATAGGGAGAAATTGTTGCCACTAGGACAAATATTTACCGAGAAGGAAGGGGTGATATTTTTATTTTTTGGCGTACCATTGAATTTAGCGACTTCTAGTTCTTTTAGGATCATTAAAAATAAATTTTGTCTTTACGATTTCGATGGGATTTTTCACGCCCTTTTCACTGTTAATAAACTTTTTTTAAAATAAATATTCAACCTTTATAAGTGAAGATCAAAAATCGATTTCAGTTGTTTTCTTTAATTTGGACCATTCTTATATTCTCATCCTAATGAGAAGGTATTGGTTTCATGTAAAATTTGACATAGTCGATTGTCATCAAATCTCCATGTCTTGGGACCCCCTGAGTCAGAAAAAGTTATTGCTACGAAGGTGTCTGTTTGTCTGTTGTACTAGTAGTAGTAGTAGTAGTAGTAGTAGTAGAAGTAGTAGTTGTAGTAGTAGTAGTAGTAGTAGTAGTAGTAGTAGTAGTAGTAGCAGCAGCAGTAGTAGTAGTAGTAGTAGTAGTAGTAGTAGTAGTAGTAGTAGTAGTAGTAGTAGTAGTAGTAGTAGTAGTAGGTTTAAAATGTATTAGATTTTTCCTAAAACTTTTCCAAAATTCTGCAAAATACAAAAAAATGCTTTAAAATCTTCCTGATTCAAGTTTTGAAATATTTTGAAATAATTTTCAATTTTATCTTGAAATTAATTTTTCAAAATGAAAGATCATTTTTTGAAAAATTTAACAAACTTTGTAATCTTGCAAAATTCCAAATTTTTGCTTTAAAATCTTCTACAGCCTTTTTCGAAATTTTTTCAAAACTTCTTAATATATTTTGAAGTGATTCGAATTTTTCATATTTTTTTTCAACTAAAAAATTTAAAAAAATTGCTTTAAAATATTCCAGATTCTTTTTTGATAATTTAAAAATTTTTTTGAAATATTTAAAAGAAAACTTTTTTTGCTTTAAAATTTTCTACATTATTTTTCGAAATTTTATAGAATCATTTTTAAATAATCTCTTGAAATTAATTTACTAAATAACACATTATTTAATTTTGACCAGGAATTTTAGGAAAACTTTTTCATTCTCTTGAAATATTCAAAATTATTTAAGCAAAATGTTTGGCAAAATTCTTTTCATTATTCTCGTTCTTTTTTAATTTTCTTTTTATATTCTATTTTAATTTGATAAATTTTTATTTTAATTTTTGATTTCGAAAAATTTGTTAGTTATAATAGTGTTCTTTTGTCGGAAATTATCGCTATTTTTAATAAAAAATTACTATATTTTGAAGGTTATTTACCATTTTTGAACTATTTTAGGTTATGCTGGTGTGTTTTTTAAACAAAAATCACTAGATTTTTATCCAATGGCTTATTTTCTCGAAAATAATCAAATTTACAAGCTTAAACTATTTCAGAAATTAAAATTTTCATTAAAAAAAACATTGATTCCTAATTGTTGAACAATTTTAGGTTATGTTGTTTTACACCGAAAATTAGTATTTTCAGTAAAAAATCATTGAATTTGAATAAATATTACAAATTTTTATACAATTATAGGTTAAGCCAGTGGCTTTAACCGACAAAATATCGATATAGATTTTGAACAAGATTTACAATTTCAGGTTATGGTAACAAAAATCAATAAATTTTAAAAGATTTACAATTCTGAACAACTTTCTGTTACGTTATGTTTGGTTTTTCGTCAGAAATTATTGGTATTTTAAATTAAAAATTATTATATCACAAAGGATATTTATAATTTTTGAACGTTTTTAGGTTATGTTGGCTTTTTTAAAACAAAAATCACTATATTTAAATCCAATGGCTTATTTCTGTGAAAGAATCAAATTTACAAGCTTAAACTATTTCGCAAATTAACATTTTCATAAAAAAAAACATTCATTAATAATTGTTGAACAATTTTAGGTTATGTTGTTTTACATTGAAAATTGGTATTTTCGGTAAAAAATCATTAAATTTAAATGAATATTACAAACTTTTGTATAATTACAGGTTAAGCCAGCCGTTTTCACCGGAAATATCGATAAAGATTTTGAATAAGATTTACAATTTGGAAACAATTTCAGGTTATGGTAACAAAAATCATTAAATTTCAAAGAAAATTTACAATTCTCAACAACGGTATAGCACGTATACCTTAATCGGCCCTCACTAGTGTTTGTGTTTTTCGTCGGAAATTATTGATATTTTAAATAAAAAATTACTATATTTCGAAGGTTATTCGCAATTTTTTAACTATTTTAGGTTATGTTGGTGTGTTTTTCAAACAAAAATCACTAGATTTATATCCAATGGCTTATTTTCTGTAAAATAATCAAATTTACAAGCTTAAACTATTTCGGAAATTAAAATTTTCATCAAGAAAATATTGATTCATAATTGTTGAACAATTTTAGGTTATGTTGTTTTACACCGAAAATTGGTATTTTCAGTAAAAAATCACTAAATTTCAATGAATATTACAAAATTTTGTCCAATCATAGGGTAAGCCAGCGGCTTTAACCGAAAAAATATCGATATAGATTTTGAACAAGACTTACAATTTCAGGTTATGGTAACAAAAATCATTAAATTTCAAAGAAGATTTACAATTCTGAACAAGTTTTTGTCATGTTATGTTTGTGTTTTCCGTTGGAAATTATTGTTATTTTAAATAAAAAATTATTATATCTCAAAGGATATTTATAATTTTTAACTTTTTTAGGTTATGTTGGTTTTTTTTAAAACAAAAATCACTATATTTAAATGCAATGGCTTATGTTCTGTAAAATAATCAAATTTACAAGCTTAAAATATTTCGGAAATTAAAATTTTTTAACAAAAATCATTGATTCATAATTGTTGAACAATTTTAGGTTATGTTGTTTTACCCCGAAAACTGGTATTTCAGTAAAAAAAAATGATTGAATTTCAATGAACATTACAAATTCTTGTTCAATTATAGGTTAAGCCAGCCGTTTTCACCGGAAATATCGATATAGATTTAAAATAAGATTTACAATTTGGGAACAATTTCAGGTTATGGTAACAAAAATCATTAAATTTCAGAGAAAATTTACAATTCTGAGAAACTTTCTGTTATGTTAGGTTTGTGTTTTTTTTTTGAAAATTATTGGTATTTTAAATAAAAAATTATTATATATCAAAGGATATTTACAATTTTCGAACTATTTTAGGTTATGTTAGTGTATTTTTGAACAAAAATCACTAGATTTGAATCCAATGGCTTATTTTCTGTAAAATAATTAAATGTAGAAGCTTGAAATATGTCGGAAATCAAAATTTTCATCAAAAAAACATTGATTCATAATTGTTGAACAATTTCAGGCTATGGTAAAAAAATCATTAAATTTCAAAAACAAATTTACAATTCTGAACAAGTTTCTGTTATGTTAGGTTTGTGTTTTTTGTCGGAAATTATTGGTATTTTAAATAAAAAATTACTATATGTTGAAAGTTATTTACAATTTTCGGACTATTTTAGGTTATGTTGGTGTGTTTTTAAACGAAAATCACTAGATTTAAATGCAATGGCTTATTTCCTCTAAAAGAATCAAATTTACAAGCTTAAACTATTTCGGAAATTAAAATTTTCATTAAAAAAAACATTGATTCATAATTCTTAAACAATTTTAGGTTATGTTGTTTCACACCGAAAATTGGTATTTCCAGTCAAAAATCATTTAATTTCAATGAATACTACAAACTTTTGTTCAATTATAGGTTAAGCCAGCCGTTTTCACCGGAAATATCGATAGAGATTTAAAATAAGATTTACAATTTGGGAACAATTTCAGGTTATGGTAACAAAAATCATTAAATTTCAAAGAAAATTTACAATTCTCAACAACTTTCTGTTATGTTAGGTTTGTGTTTTTTGTTGGAAATAATTGGTATTTTAAATAAAAAATTACTATATTTTAAAAGTTATTTACAATTTTCGGACTATTTTAGGTTATGTTGCTGTGTTTCACTTAAAACTTGTATTTTTATACAAAAATCACTAGATTCAAATCCAATGGATGGTTTTCTGTAAAATAATCAAATTTAAAAGTTTAAACTATTTCGGAAATTAAAAATTTTATTAAAAAATCATTGATTTACAACTTGGGAACAATTTGAGGTTATTTTAACAAAAATCATTAAATCGCAAAGAATATTTACAATTTTTTAACAATTTTAGATTATACTAATATTTTAACTGAAAATCGGTTGTTTTGAATAAAAATCATTTGACTTCAAAAAATAATTTTACAATTTTTGACCTTCAAAACTAACCACAATTAATAAAAATTGAAAAAATTGAAAAAAAATTAAAAGTAAAAACAAATTAATTTATTTTAAAAATTAAATTAAAAATTCAAACTTGAAGAGCTTCAAATTAAAGTTTTACATATTTTTAAAATTTAGGCTTTCAAAATTAGATTAAAAATAAATAATTGAAATTGGTAAAATCAAAAATTCAAATTTTCGATTCGAACAAAAAATACGCATCCTATCAAAAAGTGATTAACAAAAAATTTGTAGATCTTTATCAGGTGCAAAATATTTGTCCCATTATCTTTTTTCATATCTTGCATAGTTTGACCGAAAAATGAAATTTTTTATTTTTTATTATTTTTTATGCGATGAAAAATTGATTTTTCGATTTTTCAAGAAAATTCAGAAACTTGTTATGAACTCGATAAAAATATTAGAAATACCAAATTTTCCAGCCTTTGACTACAAAAAAGAAAATAATAAAAACAAAAAATTTCATCTTTCAATTCGAAAAAAATTTAAATACCAAAATTTGTCCCCTTCATTTTAAATTTAGAAGTGTTAAATTCAATCATTTTTGTATAGATAAATTTTTGTAAAGATGAAATATTCTAACCTTTAGTCTCTTCAGTCTAAAAAAATTGTTGTCAAAAATACAGTTAAATTTTCGACCTAAACAGATTACTTTTTAACAAAATAGTTTAATTTTCAACAAAATATTAAACTTTTCATCAAATTGATTGCATTTTTAACCAAATTTTTTAATTTCTAACAAAAACAGTTGCTTTTTTTAACCAAATGAATAATTTTTTTTAGAAGGCTGTTGAATTTTGAAAATAAACAGAATAATTTTGAATCCAAAAAGATGCATTTTTGATACAAAAAGACAAATTTGAAAAAAAATAGTTGAATTTTCGACCAAAAAAGATTAATTTTCCACAAAATACTTGCATTTTCAACAAAGTAGTTGAATTTTTAACAAAAAATGTAATAGTTGATGTAAAAACAAAAAAAAAGAATTTTCAACAAAATAATTAAATTTTTTACAAAATAATTACATTTTTACCAAAATAATTGAATTTTTGACCAAATAGTTAAATTGTCAACATAGAAAGATAAATTATTAACAAAGGAGACGAATTTTCAACAAAATAAATGAATTTTCAATTAAATAGTTAAATGTTCAATTAAAAATATCAATTTTCGAACAAAAATGGAAAAGTTAAATTTTTAGTTCAAAAATTAATTTGCGACAAAAATAACAATTTTTTAACAAAATAGTTGAATTTTTAACCGAAGAGAAGAAATTTCAACCAAAAAAACTCAAATTTTAACAATGCAGCTGAACTTTTAACCAAAGACAAAAATTTGCAACTAAAATCATGAATCTTCAACTGGAAATTGTTAAATTTTCATTTAAAAAAAAATTAAATTTCAAAAGAAAAAAAATTAATTTTCAACACAAAAAAAATGAGTTTTCAAAACAAAAAATTCCTACCAAAGAGATGCATTTCAACTAAAATGATGAATCTTCGAAGAAAAAAAATTATTTGTTAACAAAGTAGTTCGTAACAGATTAACTTTTTAAACCAAAAATTTGAATTTTCAAAAAAATAAATAAGTTTTCAATTAAGAAAGATTTCAGTTGAATTTTCTTTAACAAAATAATAATTTTTCAACCTAAAAAGGCGAATTTTCAACAACAACAAAGACCAGTGGTGTTGTAAACCAAAAAGAATGAATTTTTAACATAATTGTTAAATTTTCAACCATTTTATTTGTAACTAATTTCGGAAGAGAACTAAAGACGAATTTAAGAAAAAAATATTTCAGGTTGAAATTAATAATTGTGTAATTTCTTAAATAAAATTATTTAAATAAAAAGGCACAAAAAAAAACATGAATAAATATTGTTAAATAACAAATTTTAACCTCAAAATTTTTTTTCTAAATTTCGCCTTTAGTTATTTTCCAAAATTAGTTACAATTATGAATGGAAACATCCTCCTCGATTTTATAAATCATTTTTAAAAATGGTTATTCTTGAACTTACGATAAACACGTTTTTAACATTATTCAGAAATTGTTTATACAATTTTTTATTCTGCTTACAGAACCTTTCGAGATGAGGGGTGTATTTTTATGGCTAGCAATATTGCTAGCCATATCATTCTTCGTAGATGCGGTTCCTGGCAGATATTCATCTTCGACACCTCCAAATTTACCACCTTCGATGAATCAGGACAATTCTGAAGAAAAAAATACAAGACCGAATATTGTAATGATTTTGGCTGATGATATGGTAAATAACTTTTTTAAATTAGTTAAAATAGGCGCCATGCGCCTAGAAAAAGGGTTTCGTAGCCTTTTAGGACGTTAATAAAGTCATTCAAATTTCCCGCTCTTATACTTCACCTCCCCTACTCCCCCTACTCCCCCTTCATTTCCCTATTTTCCCTCTCCTCCCGTACTCCCCCTCCCAACACTCCAATCTTCGCTCCCAGCCCACCCTTCCCGACCTTCTTCTTCATCTACTTCCCCCTCTCCTCACTTCAATATACGACACTCATCATTTCCTCTTCCCTCATTTCCCGTAGTTCCCCTCTCATCACTTTTCATAGTTCCTCTACCCTTATATGCTATCCCCGCCCCTCACTACCACTCCTCTCATTTCCTCTGGTGACCTACCCCTCACTTCTTCTATTTACCTTTCACTAATTTATCTTTACTTCTACTTCCCTCACCTTAATTTCCAATCCCCTCACTTCCACTCTCCTCATTTTCTCTACATCCTTTTCTTCTTTCCCCAGCACTTCCGTGCAGCTCACTTTTCATCACTTTCCCTCACTTTAAATAGTTCTTGTCCTATCACTTCATCTCCTTCTCTTCCCTTCATTGCCCCTTCTTACACACACCTCACTTCCTCTCGCTTCTTCTGCTTCCTCTACCATCATATCTCCTCCTCACCCTTTACTACCTCTTCTCTCATTTCCTCTATTTACCCACCCCTCACTTCTTCTACTTACGCTCCACTAATTTATCTTCACTTCTCCTACTTCCCTTACGCTCATTCCCAATCGCCTCAGTTCCACTCTCCTCATGTTCCCTAGTTCCTTTACCTTCTTTTCTCATCACTTCCTCTGCGCCGTATTTCCACTCTCCTCATTTTTCCTACATCCTTACTTTCTTTTCCTATCGTTTCCGTGCAGCACACTTTCCATCACTTCCCCTCACTTTAACTAGTTTCACTCCTCTCATTTCCTCTACTTATCACCCCTCACTTCTTCTAGTTACCTTCCACTAATTTATCTTCACTTCTCCTACTTCCCTTACTTTAATTTCCAATCCGCTCCCTTCCACTCTCCTCATTTTCTCTACATCCTTTTCTTCTTTTCCCATCACTTCCGTGCAGCTCACTTTCCATCACTTTCCCTCACTTCAAATAGTTCTTGTCCTATCACTTCATCTCCTTCCCTTCCCCTCATGTCCCCTTCTTACACGCACCTCACTTTCTCTCGCTTCTCCTGCTTCCTCTACCATCATATCTCCTCCCCACCCTTTACTACCTCTCCCCTCATTTCCTTTACTTACCCAGCCCTCACTTATTCTACTCACCCTCACCTAATTTCCTTGCACATCTCCTGCTTCCCCTACCCTCATTTCCAATCCCCTCATTACCACTCCCCTCATTTCGCTATTGCCCCTACCTTCTTTTCTCATCACTTTCCCTGCACCTCACTTCCACTCTCCTTATTTTCCCTACTTCCGTCCCTTCTCTTCCTATCACTTCCCGTACACTCCACTTTTCATCACTTTCCCTCACTTCAACTAGTTTTCCTCCACTCATTTCCTCTACTTGCCTACCGCTCAATTCCTCTACTTACCCACCCCTCACTTATTCTACTTATCCTCTCCTAATTTCCTTTAACTTCTCCTACTTTCCCTATCCTCATTTTCAACCCTTTCACTACCACTCTCCTCATTTCCCTATTTCTCTCACCTTCTTTTCTCATCACTGCTCCTGCACCTCACTTCCACTCTCCTCATTTTCCCTACATCCTTACCTTCTTTTCCCATCACTTCTGTGCAGCTCACTTTCCATCATTGTCCCTTCTTACACACACCTGACTTCCCCTCACTTCTCCTGGTTCCTCTACCCTCATTTCTCTTCCCCACCCTTCATTACGAATCCCCACATTTCCTCTACTCAATCAACCATTATTTATTCTACTTACCATCTCCTAATTTCCTTTCACTTCTCCTATTTCCCTTACCCTAATTTACAAACCCCTCACTTCCACTCTCCTCATTTCCATAGTTCCCCTACCTTCTTTTCTCATCACTTCTATTGCACCCCACTACCACTCTCCTTATTTTCCCTATTTCCCTCCCTTCTTTTCCCATCACTTCCCGTGCACTCCACTTTCCATCACATGCCCTCACTTCAACTAGTTTCCCTTCTCTCATTTCCTCTACTTACCTACCCCTCACTTCTTCTACTTACCCTCCACTCATTCATCTTCACTTCTCCTACTTTCCTGGCCCTTATTTCCAATCCCCTCACGTCCACTCTCCTCACTTTTCCTACATCCTTTCCTTCTTCTCTCGTCACTTCCGTGTACTCCCTTTCCACTCCCTTTACTACCACTCCCCTCATTTCTTCTAATTACCTACCCCTTATTTATTCTACTTACCCTCTCCTAATTTCCTTTAACTTCTTCTACTTTCCCTACACTCATTTCCAATCCCCTCATTATAACTCTCCTCATTTCCCTACTTCTCCTACCTGCTTTTCTCATCACTTCCCCGGCACCTCACTTCCACTCTCCTCATTTTCCCCACATCCTTACCTTCTTTTCCCATTACTTCCGTGCAGCTCACTTTCCATCATTGTCCCTTCTTACACACACCTCACTTCCCCTCACCTCTCTTGGTTGCTCTACCCTCATTCCTCCTCCCCACTCTTCACTACCAATCCCCTGATTTCCTCTAGTTAACCACCCCTCACTTATTATATGTGCCCTCTTCCAATTTCCTTTCACTTCTCCTATTTCCCTTACCCTAATTTTCAAACCCCTCACTTCCACTCTCCTCATTTCAATACTTCCCCTAACTTCTTTTCCCATCACTTCCCCTACACCTCACTTCCACTCTCCTCATTTTTCTTACGTCTTTCCTTCCCCTGATTTTCCCTGATTTTTCCTCCTTTCTCCTACTCTTCTCTGATTTACCTTACTTCCCAACCCCTTATTTCCCTTACCTTCCCTAATTTCCCCTTATTTCCCCTCCTAGAAAGAGAATACGACGGGCAGGTAAAATAAAATTTAATATTCTATTTTTAAAAAATAGGGATGGAATGATGTGAGTTTCCATGGTTCTAATCAAATACCAACTCCGAATATTGATGCTCTTGCATACAATGGTGTTATCTTAAATAATCACTATGTTGCTCCATTGTGCACACCAAGCAGGGCTTCCCTTTTAACGGGAAAATATCCAATTCACACAGGAATGCAACATCTTGTTCTCCTCGAAGCAGAACCCAGAGGACTTCCTCTTACTGAAAAATTACTTCCTGAGGTAAAATTATTTAAAGCATTCACCATTTTTTAATTTTACCCATAAAAATTTACTCTTTAATCTATCTTACAGGGTGGCCGCAAAGCTTCATTTTCAAAATTCTCTGACTTTACCCTGTTTTTTTTTCTGAATTGAAGTGCTTCCCATTCATTGCGGCTTATTCAGCAATTTCTGGTGCAACACAACCTTACACAACGTCGGCAGCCTCATACAGACCCAACATTCCGAAAGGTGACTTCAAGAAGTGCTTCCGAAAGTGGAAGGATCGCTAGAAGAAGGAAAAAACCTAATTTGTGGGAGAGTGAGGAATGGATCTTTCACCACGACAACGCACCTGCTCATTCATCGCAGCTTATTCAGCAATTTCTGGCGAAACGCAGTCTTACACAACTTTGGCAGCCCCTATGCAGTTCTGCCCTGGCTTCCTGTGATTTTTGGCTGCTTTCTAAATTAAAATACCCTCTGAAAGGAAATCGATTTTAAGATCTAGATGAAAAAAAAAAAAATGCGAATCCGAAAGGTGACTAAGGAGTGCTTCAGAAAATGAGAGGATCGCTAGAAGAAGGAAAACACCTAATTTGTAGAAAATTGACGACTGGGTCTTTCACCACGACAACGCACCTGCTAATTCATCGCAGCTCATTCAGCAATTTCTGGTGAAACATAGTCTCACACAACCTTGACAGCCCCTATGCAGTGCTGACCTGGCTTTCTGTGATTTCTGACTGCTTTCCAAATTGAAGTACCCTTTAAAAGGAAAATTTGGAAAAGTCGGATACTTTCCGGACGTGCCTCATATTTAAACCGAAAAAGTGACCAAAAGTGAATTATTTCAGTAGCATAGCACATGGGCTTCTGGGGCAGGGTTATGTTCCGAGCTAAATGTCGGTAAAACAGTAGCCGGTCACTTACCGACATACGATAATGGTTCATCCGTGCTTAGATATCATCAGTGGATAAGCTGTTACAGGATATAGATTGCGCCACAGTCAAGTCAGTTAAATGGGCGGGAAATTAAAAGTTGCACGTGTGAAATTCAGCTTTGCAAAAGGGGCGGCAAATTTAAAAGTTTAACATAGAGAAAGAGATACCTAATAGGAACCTACATTATCGGCCAGTGATATTTTAGGAATCCGCATTTCCTTTAGTCGATAACGTGGATTCCTATCCTGCCATCGGTCGGTAATGTATATTCCTACTAGGTATCCTATTAATGTCGACATACCTCTAAGAAAAATTGATAGAAAAATAATTAGAAAAAAGAAAAGTTTCAGTGTTTTCAGTAAAATTAGAGTGAGTTTAGAGAAATTCAAATAAAATGAGAAGTATTCGATGATATTCGTAAAATTTATGGTGAATTTAAAAGAATTTCAAAAGAACTGAAAACAATTCAAAAATATGAAGAAAAAAAATTTAATTGAGTAGAATTAAGTGAGTTTAGAAACTTTCAAGTGAATTAAAAAAATTCAAGAGAATTCCAAAGAATTTAAAATGATTCCATATAAACTAATAAGAATTCAGGGTGAATTCCAAATCAATATAAATTAATTGTGAGAAAATATTTGAAAATCTCTCAAAATCTTTGAAATCTTTTGAAATTCCTTGGAATTTTAAAAAATACCCTAAAATATTTTCCATCTTTGGAAATCTTTTTAAATCATCTGACACTTTTTAAAGATCTTGAAAATTACTTGGATTTTTCATAAAAATCGTAAAATCAATAAAATCTTTGGAATTCTCTTGAAATTTGTTTAATTCCTTGAAAATGCTTTGGAATGTTTTAAAATACCCTAAAATATTCTGTTAAAAATTTTGGGTATCTTTTATAATACCCCAAAAATATTTCAAAAAAATTCAATAAAATTCAGAAATAGGACCTGAAATAATTCATTGAGAGAAAAGAGACCACAGTGACTTCATCTTTAAAAAGTGAATCAAAAGTATTTTGAGAAAAAAAGTGACTAAAAGTGACTTTTGCCATTTTTTGTCTTTGAAATTCCCTGATTTTCTCCAGATTTCTAGGTTTTCCCTAAACAGCGGCCACCCTGAATCTTATCTATTTTTCTTAACATTAATTCCATTATTTATTTATATTTCTACTGAAAAATATTGGTTTCTGAATTTTGAACTTCAGACACAAATTAAGACGATTTTTTTTATTTTTTGTAGCATTTAAGAGAAGCTGGATATAAAACTCACGCAATAGGTAAATGGCATCTAGGATATCATCGTCAAGAATATACGCCAACTTTTAGAGGATTTGATTCACATTTTGGATACTGGAATGGTCTTCAGGATTATTATTCTCACATCGTCCAATCAACAGTGAGTGAAATGAAATTGAATTAAAAATTAAAATAATTTAATTAAGAATAAATAAACGCAAGCAAAAGTGATGTGACTACATGTAAATCTGCATTACCGATCGATGGTAATTACCTTATGTCGGTAACTTAGCATAGAACAGAACCTTGCTCGGTCGGTAAGTGTTCCAACAACGCGACAGCTATACCACTAGAAAGTTTTGTGCTTTTTAATATTCTTGCGTGAACATAACCAAAAATTGTCTCAAAATTGTTAATCTCTAGAATCTATACCTATATTTCCAGTGAAAGCCGCTAGCTTGACCTAAAATTGTACACAAGTTACTTTAAAATCTAATGATTTTTTACCAAAACTACCAATCTCCGGTAAAAATTGCCATTTTTTTAAATAAGAATACCAAAACCTAACCTAAACTTCTTGAAAGATTTTAAATCTTGTTCTACCTCTTTGTCAATCCACATTCTCTTTCCATCCACTCTTTTCTATCCCAGGCTGTCTCTCCAGTATCCGCCCCTATTTTTTTCTATCTCTTTATCAATCCACATTCGCTCCTATCTCTTTTAATCCCCTCTCTACTATCACTGCCTATCTCTTCAATATCCACCGCTATCTTTTTCTATCTTCTTGAAAATTTAGATTAATGCCTATCTCTTTCAATTCCCTTTTTCCTATCCTAGCTTATACCTCTACTATCCACCTCTCTCTTTTTCTATCCCTTTGTTAATCCATATTCACTCCTATCTCCTTCCATCCCTCTTTCCCATACCAGCCCATCTCTCTCCTATCCTCATATATTTTTTCTATAACTTTGTCAATCCATATTCTCTTTCTATTCCCTCTTCTCCTATCCCATCCTCTCTCTCCACTATCCACCTCTATCTTTTTCTATCTCTTTATGAACCCACATTCACGACTATCTCTTTCAATCCCTTCTTTCCGATCCTAGCCTATCTCTCTACTATAAACTTCTTTCTTCCTCTATTCCTTTGTCAGTCCACATTCACTTCTATATCTTTCCATCCCCTCTTTCTTACACCAGTCCATCTCTCTCCTATCCACCTCTATCTTTTTCTATCTCTTTATACATCCACATACACTCCTATCTCTTTCCAGCCCCTCTTACTTATACCAGCCCATATCTCTCCTATCCACGTCTATCTTTTCCTATAGGTTTGTCAATCCTATATATTCACTCCTATATTTTTGCATCCTCTCTTTCCTATCCCAGCCCGTCTCGCCACTATCCACTTCTATCTTTTTATACCTGTTTATCTATCCACATTCACGCCTATCTCTTTTAGACCCTTCTTCCTGATCCTAGCCTAACTCTACTACTATCCACCTCTTTCTTTTTCTATCCCTTTGTCAATCTACATTCAGTACTGACTCTTTCTATCCCCTATTTCCTACACCAGACTATCTGTCTCCTATTCACGTGTATCTTTTTCTACCTCTTCGTCAATCTACATTCTCTTTCTATCCCCTCTTTCCGATTGCAGCCTGTTCTTCCACTACCCACCTCTATCTTTGTCTATCTCCTTATCAATCTACATTCACTCCTGTCTGTTTCAATCCCCTCTTTATTATCAATGCCTATCCTTCCAATATCCACCTCTATCTTTTTCCATCTCTTTATGAATCCACATTCACTCCTATCTCTTTCAATCCCTTCTTCTCGATCTTAGTCTATCTCTCTACTATCCACCTCTTTCTTTTTCTATCCTTTTTTCAATTCAAATTCACTCCTATCTCTTTCTAGCCCCTCTTTCTGACTCCAGTCCATCTCTCTCCTATCCACCTCTATCTTTTTCTATCGCTTTGTCAATCCACATTCTCCTTCCATTCCCTCTTTTCCTATCCCAGCCTGTCTTTCCACCACCACCTCTATCTTTTTCTATCTCTTTATGAATCCACATTCACGCTTATCTCTTTCCATCCCTTCTTCCCGATCCTAGCCTATCTCTCTACTATCCACCTCTTAATTTCTCGACACCTTTGTCAATCTACATGCACTCCTGTCTTTTTCTACCGCCTCTTTCTTACACCAGTCCATCTCTCTCCTATTCACCTCTATCTTTTTCTATCTCTTGAACAATTCACATTTACTCCTATATCTTTCAACCTACTCTATTCTATAACTACCTAGCTCTTCAATATCCACCGCTATCTTTTTCTATTTCTTTGTTAATCAAGATTCACTCCCATCTCTTTTAATCCCCTCTTTCCAATCTAGCCTTTCTCTTCACCATAAACCTCTATCTTTTGCTATCCCTTTGACAGTCCAGATTTTAGCCTATCTTTTCCAATCCCATTTTTTCAATCCATGCATATCCTTCTCCTACACACGTTTACCTCTTTCTATCTTCTTGCCAATTCAGATTAACGCTTATCTCTTTCAATTCCTTCTTTCCCATCCTAGCCTTTATCTCTACTATCCACCTCTCTCTTTCCAAATCAGCTCATCTCTCTCCTATCCACTTCTATCTTTTTCTATCTCTTTGTTAATCTAAATTCTCTGTTTATGCCCTCTTTCCTATCCCAGCCTGTCTTTCCACTATCCACCTCTATCTTTTTCTATCTCTTTATGAATCCAAATTCACGCCTATCTATTTCAATCTCTTCTTCCCGATCCTAGCCTATCTCTCTACTATCAACATCTTTCTTTTTCTATCCCTTTGTCAATCCACATTCACTCCTATCTCTCTCTATCCCCTCTTACTTACACCAGTCCATCTCTCTCCTATCGACCTCTATATTTTTCTATCTCTCTAGTAATTCACATTTGCTCCTATATCTTTCAATCCACTCTTTACTACAACTACATATTTCTTCAATATCCACCGCTATCTTTTTCTATCTCTTTGTTGACCAAGATTCACTCCCATCTCTTTTTAACCCCTCTTTTCAACCTAGCCTTTCTCTTCGCCATGAGCCTCTATCTTTTACTATCCCTTTGACAGTCCAGATATTTGCCTATCTTTTCCAATCCCATTTTTTCAATCCCTGCATTTTCTTCTCCTATACACATTTATCTCTTTCTATCTTCTTTTCAATTCAGATTATGCCTATCTCTTTCAATTCCCTCTTTCCCATCGTAGCCTATATCTGTACTATCCACCTCTCTCATTTTCTATCCCTTTGTTGATCCACATTCACTCCTATCTCCTTCCACCTCCTCTTTCCTATACAAGCCTAACTCTCTCCTATCCACATCTATCTTTTGCTATCGCTTTGACAATCCACATTCTCTTCCTATTTCCGTTTTTCCTATCCCATCCTGTCTCTCCACTATCCATCTCTATCTTTTTCTATCTTTTTATCAATTCATATTTACTCCTATACCGTTTAATCCACTCTTTACTACAACTACCTATTTCTTCAATATCTACCTCTTTCTTTTTCTATCTCTTTGTTAATCAAGATTCACTCCCATCTCTTTTAATCCCCTCCTTCCAACCTAGCCTTTCTCTTGGCCTTGAACCTATATCTTTAACTATCCCTTTAACAGTCCAGATTTTTGCCTATCTTTCCCAATTCCATTTTCTCAATCTCTGCATATCCTTCTCCTATACACGTTGACCTCTTTCTATCTTCTTGTCAATTCAGATTAACGCCTATCTTTTTCCATTCCTTCTTTCCCATCCTAGCTTTTATCTCTACTATCCACCTCTCTCTTTCTAAATCAGCTCATCTCTCTCCTATCCACTTCTATCTTTTTCTATCTTTACGTTAATTTACAAAATTTCTGTCCATCCCCTCTTTCCTATACCCAGCCTGTCTTTCCACTATCCACCTCTATCTTTTTCTATCTGTTTATAAATTCACACTCACGCCTATCTATTTCAATCTCTTCTTCCCGATCCTAGCCTATCTCTCCGCTATCCACCTCTTTCTTTTTCTATCCCTTTGTCAATCCAAATTCACTCATACCTCTTTCTATCCCCTCTCTCTTACACCAGTCCATCTCTCTCCTATCCGTCTCTATATTTTTCTACCATTTTATCAATTCACATTTACTCCTATATTTTTCAATCCACTCTTTACTATAACTACCTATCTCTTCAATATCCACCGCTATCTTTTTCTATCTCTTTCTTGATCAAGATTCACTCCCATCTCTTTTAATCCCCTCCTCCCAACCTAGCCTTTCTCTTCGCCATGAACCTCTATCTTTAACTATCCCTTTGACAGTCTAGATTTTTGCCTATCTTTTCCAATCCCATTTTTTCAATCCCTGCATATCCTTCTCCTATACATGTTTATCTCTTTCTATCTACTTGTCAATTCACGTCTATCTCTTTCAATTCCCTCTTTCCCATCCTAGCCTATATTTCTACTATCCACCTCTCTCTTTCCTATGCGAGCTCATCTCTCTCCTATCCACTTCTATCTTTTTTTATCTCTACCTCAATCCACATTCTCCTTCCATTGCCTCTTTTCCTATCCCAGCCTGTCTTTTCACTACCCAGCTCTATCTTTTTCTATCTATTTATGAATTCATATTCACGTCTATCTCTTTCAATACCTTCTTTCCTATCTTACCCTATCTCTCTACTATCCACCTCTTTCTTTTTCCATCCCTTTTTTCAATCCACATTCACTCCTATCTCTTCCTATCCCCTCTTTCTTACACCAGTCTCTTCGCCATGAACCTCTATTTTTTACTATCCCTTTGAAAGTCCAGATTTTTGCCTATCTTTTCCAATCCCATTTTTTCAATCCCTGCATATTCTTCTGCTATACATGTTTATCTCTTTCTATCTTTTTGTCAATTCAGATTAACGTCTATCTCTTTCAATTCTCCCTTTCCTATCCTAGCCTATATCTATACTATCCACCTCTCTCTGTTTCTATCCCTTTCTTTATCCACATTCACTCCTATCTCCTTCCAACCCTCTTTCATAAACCAGCTCATCTCTCCCATATCCATATCTGTCTTTTTCTTTCGCTTTGTCAATCCACATTCTCTTTCCATTTTCTCTTTTCCTATCCCAGCCTGTCTCTCCACTATCCACCTCTATCTTTTTCTATCTCTTTATAAATCCACATTCACACCTATCTCTTTCAATCCCTTCTTTCCGATCCTAGCCTATCTCTCTACTATCCACCTCTTTCATTTTTCATACCTTTGTCAATCTACATGCTCTCCTATCTTTTTCTATCCCCTCTTTTCCTATCCCAGCCTGTCTCTCCTCTATCCACCTTCATCTTTTTCTATCTCTTTATCAATGCACATTTACTCCTATATCTTTTAATCCACTCTTTACTATAACTACCTATTTCTTCAATATCCACTGCTATCTTTTTCTATCTGTTTGTCAATCGAGATTCACTCCCATCTATTTAATCCCCTCTTTTCAACCTATCCTTTCTCTTCGCTATAAACCTCTATCTTTTTATATCTCTTTGACAATCCAGATTTTCGCCTATCTTTTTTCATCCCTTCTTTCTATCCTAGCCTATTTCTCTCCTATCCCTCTCTTTATTTTTCTATCTCTTTGTCAATCCACATTCTCTTTCCATTCCCTATTTTCCTATCCCAGCTTCTCTCTCCACTATCCATCTCTATCTTTTTCTATCTCTTCATGAATCCACATTCACGCCTATCTCTTTCAATCCCTTCTTCCCGATCCTAACCTATCTCTCTACTTTCCACCTCTTTCTCTTTCTATACCTTTGTCAATTCACATTTACTCATATATTTTTCAATCCACTCTTTACTATACCTACCTATCTCTTCAATATCCACCGCTATTTTTTTCTATCTGTTTGTCAAACAAGATTTACTCCCTTCTCTTCTAATCCTCTCTTTCCAACCTATCCTTTCTCTTCGCTATAAACCTCTTTCTTTTTATATCTCTTTGACAGTCCAGATTTTAGCCTATCTTTTTCAATCCTATTTTTCAGTCCTTGATATCCTTCTCTTACATCCTCTCTTTCAATCTCTTTTTCTCTCTCCTAGCCTATTCCTTGTTTATCTACGACTATCTCGTTCATTCTCTTCTTCTCTCTTCCAGCCTACCTCTTCTTCATCTACGATTATCTCTTTCGATCTAATTTTTGATTCAGATTGACGCCTATCTTTCTGAATCTTCTTTTCTCTATCTCTGCTAATCCCACTATTCCTGTCTCTATTTCCAGTAGGGAAGACTCGTTTATTATTAATTTTTTTTACAGATAGAGAAATATCGAGGATTTGATATGAGGAGAAATATGAGTGTGGCTTGGGACACCGCAGGAAAATATTCAACAGATCTATTTACAGAAGAAGCGATTCGACTAATTGATGAACATGATCAGAGAAATCCGATGTTCATGTACTTGGCTCATTTAGCACCTCATACTGGAAATCAAGACGCTCCTTTTCAAGCTCCTGATGAGGAAATTGCAAAGTTTGCTCATATTCAGGATCCAGAACGAAGAATTTACGCAGGTATTTCGAAAATTCAAAAATATTCGAGAGTATTTTTAAATATTAGAGAATTTCAGAGTAATTATAAAATTCTGGATTCCTCTAGAACCATATCACCATGTGGTATAGGGGGAACAAGAAATTATCTGCCACACCCTCGGTGGCGTAATTGGTGAACGCTTCACACATGTTTGGTGGCGCTCCAGGTTCAAATCCCGGCTGAGGCAGATTTTTTCTTGTTTTTCCAAAAATAATAGACCAGTATTCGACACTATTAATTATTTAACAAATAAAAATATTTTACAGCAATCAAATACTTTTATTATTAATAATAATAAAATTAAAGTATATTCTAGAAGATTCAAGAAGAGTCCAGAATATGCTTCAAGCATATAGTTTAGAATTGCAAAATAATTTCAATCCAGGAGAGTACATTCTGTGAAATTCTAAAATATTCTTAAGAAGTCGAGAAAATTCCAGAACTTTTTAAAAATAAAAGAATATTCTTCAGAAAATGTGCAGAATTATCTAGAACATTTTATATCCCTCAAAAAACTTCGCACTCATTCCAGAACTTTTCAGAAGAGTACATTCTGGAATATTCCTAAATATTCTCAGAGGTTCGAGCAAAATCCAGAATTTTTCAAAAATAATAGAATATTATTCAGAAAAAGTCTAGAATTATCTAGAACATTTTTGAAGGACACTCTAAAAAATTCTAATTTATTCCAGATCTTTCAAGAAGAGTACATTCTGGAAAAGTGTCGAGAAAATTCCAGAACTTTTTAAAAATAAAATAATATTCTTCAGAAAATGTGCAGAATTATCTAGAACATTTTATATCACTCTAAAAAATTCCTATTAATTCCAGAACTCTTCAGAAGGGTACATTCTAGAATATTGCTAAATATTCTCAAAAGTTCGAGAAAAATCCAGAATTTTTCAAAATAAAAGAAAATCATTCAGAAAAAGTCTAGAATTATCTAGAACATTTTTGGAAGACACTCTCAAAAGTTCTAATTTATTCCAAATCTTTTCAGAAGAGTATATTCTGGAGAAGTGTCGAGAAAATTCAGAACTTTTTAAAAATAAAATAATATTCTTCAGAAAATGTGTAGAATTATCTAGAACATTTTAGATCACTCTAAAAAATTCCCATTCATTCCAGATCTTTTCAGAAGGCTACATTCTGGGATATTCCTAAATATTCTGAGAAGTTCGAGAAAAATCCGGAATTTTTTAAAAATAATAGAAGATTAATCAGAAAAAGTCTAGAATTATCTAGAACATTTTTGAATGACACTCTAAAAAATTCTAATTTATTTCAGATCTTCCCAGAAGAGTACATTCTGGAAGAGTGTCGAGAAAATTCCAGAACTTTTTAAAAATAAAATAATATTCTTCAGAAAATGTGCAGAAATATCTAGAACATTTTATAACACTCTAAAAAATTCCCATTCATTCCAGAACTTCTCAGAAGGGTACATTCTAGAACTTTCCTAAATATTCTCAAAAGTTCGATAAAAATCTAGAATTTTTTTTAAATGAAAGAATATTATTCAGAAAAAGTCAAGAATTATCTAGAACATTTTTGGATGCTCTAAACAATTCTTATTTATTGCAAATCATTCCAGAAAATTATATTCTGGAAAATTGCATATATACTATATATATATAACACTATATATATGCATTTTTAACAAAAGAATAACTTTCAACCAAGCAGTTTTTATCTTCAATCTAAAAGATGAAATTTCAACTAAAATTATGAACAAACGTAAAGAATAATTTTCTACCAAAAAATACGTTTTTTTCCAGAAAAGAGATGAATTTTCAACTAAAAAAGACAAACTTTCAACCAGATAGTTTAATTTTCAGTTCAAATAATTGATTTTGGCAAAAAAATTTCCTACAAAAAAAGACAACAAAATTTTCAGCAAGAGTGATAAATTTTTTAATAAAATGATGAATTTTTTACGGGAATAGATGAATCTGCAACTGGAGTAGATAAATTTTGAGTCAAACAGATAAATTTTTGTTGTATTTTCAACTGGAATTGTACATGTTTAACTGAAATACTTGAATTTTCAACCAAAAAGACGAATTTCCAAACAAGAGCATTAATTTTTATACATCAATTAAAATACATGAATTCTTAACGAAACATTTGATTCTTTTTTAAAAAATATTAGTTTTCAACATAAAAAATCAATTTTTTAGTTTCAATTTTCGGTTGAAAAAATCAATTTTTAACCAAACTAATAAATTTTCAACTAAAATGATGAATCATTGACTGCAATAAGTTAATTTTCAACTACAAATGGTAATTTTTCAACCTGAAATTGGATGGTTCAATTAAAATTTTTTTATTATTTCCAACTAAAGAGAAGAATTTTTAACTGCAATGTTAGTATATCCAATTCGGATAATTACATTTTCAGGTTAAAAAAAATTATTTTTCTGTTAAAGAAAAAACGAATTTTCTACAAAGTAGCTTACTTTTCAACCAAAGATATAAATTGTTAATTGAAATGAATCTTTAACCAACAAAAATTAATGTTTAACAAAAGAATTTAACTTTTAACTCACAAAATTAAATTTGTTTTCCAAAAAAGATGAATTATAAACGAAATATCAAGTAGTTGTTATCCCAACCAAAAAAATTAATTTTTAATCAGAAACAGTTGAATTTAACGGGAAAAAAACTACGTTTCGACATGAGTTTAATTTTCAACTTGAAAAGATTTTTCAGTTGTCAAGGGAGAGAAACAATTGCCAACAAGCTGTTGAAATTTCAAGAAAAGAAAGGCATAATTGAATTTTCAACTGAAAGCTATCAATTATCAAACATAATAGTTCAATTTTCACATTAAAAAATGAAATAAACTAAATTAAAATTCTCGCGCTTTAAAGTATTAGAAACTTTTATTTTAACTTATCCGAAGTTTACCAATACGGTGGTTCAAAAAAGGCTTTTTTGAAGGCAAAAGAGTTTCCAATTCTGTTTAAAATTTAGGTTAAATAATAATTTTTTTCCCTTAGGAAAACTGGATCTGATGATTATAAGTGCTGCCTCAATAGTGATAAGTTTGAATTAGTAAGTCCGCACTATTAAGCAGATTAGTAGAATACCCTTATTAATTATTTTAGTAACATAAATCTTACCATTTCAGTTAGTAGAAACTGATAACATCACTAATTTAACAGTCAGATACAATGCTGCTAATTGCATTAGTAAAATTGATACTAATTCGGATCTAGAGAGTACGGAGATAAACTTTCAACTAAACGGTGGAATTTTGACACGAAAAATTAAACTTCTACCAAAAACAGTTACACTTTCAACCAAATAATTAAATTTTTTAATGCAGCTGATTTTTCAACAACAACAATAAATTTTCAAAGAACGAATTTTCTGTCAAAATACATAAATTTTCAAAACAAACACTTGAAATTTTCGTCCAAAAGAGACAACTTTTCAATAAAATAATTAAACTTTGAACAAAATAATCAAATGTTCAGGAACATAATAAAATTTTTAACCAAATACTTGAATTTTCTATCTGCAACGATGCATTTTCAACTAAATAGTCGAATTATCAAACAAAAAATATTAAACATTAACCAAAAACAATTGAACTTTCAGCCAAAAAGAAACAAAAGAATTTGCAACAAAATAAATGCTTTTTCTTTCAAATAGTTGATTATTCAAATGAAAAAAATCAATTTTCAACCAAGACGACAAATTTCCAACAAATAAATATTTTTCAGCCGAGAAAAAAAAAATAATTTCGCGCAAATCGTTGAACTTCCGAGCCAAAAGTCGAATTTTCTGTCAAAAGGTTGAATTTTCAACAAAATAGTCTAAATTTCAACTAAGGAGATAAATATTCAACCAAAGCAGTAAATATTTAACAAAGTAGTTCATATTTTACCCAAATCTCATAAAAACTTTCAATAAATACGAATCTGTCGTATATTTTTAATTTTCCCTGACTTTATTTACGTAGATTATGATATGATGAACAAGATTAACCTACTATCATAATTTAACAATATTTAATACGGAAATTTATGAATAAAATACGCTAATGCATTTTCTATGCAATCAAGAAATTTACATTTGCTTCCATAATAAAATGTTTCAACGATTATTCAACCCATCACATAACAAAATAATAATTTCTTTACTTTGTTAGAGATGATGACGTTCTGCTGCCGGAAATTTCCAATTTTGACATTATAATACGTAGAATACATCAATTTAAATAATTAACTTATGAAAAATTTGAAATAGCGTCCAATGTGACAATAGATTTTTATAAAGGTTAGACCTCGTGACTTTCAGGGTTCACATCACTCAACATTCTTGCTGGAAATTTCTGTCATTTTTTGAAAGAGTTTTAAATTTAAATAAATTAATAAGGTTATAACTGGAAGGAGAATTCATATCACTCAATATTCTTGCTGGAATTTTTTCGTTTTTTGGAAGAGTTTTGAATTTAAATAAATTTATGAACGTATAACTGGAAGGATGTTTTCAGATATCCAATTTTTGAAATTCCCTGAACATTTTATGGTCAATTTCTTTGTACTTCGTCAATTATGGTTACATAATTCAGTAAGTATATTTTCTCTGACCTACTAGTGTACATTCATTAATAAATTATTTCAGTGCAAAATAAAAATAAAGTACTATGGAATAACTGTAATAACAAGTCAGAGTTAGAGAATAACATTATGTTTAACAAAATGACGAATGTTGTTGCAAAAATATACAATTATGTTGAAAGTAATAAAATGTTTAAATGCTATCTCATGATTGACTTTTTCCATTCCTATATGCTTCATCATTTATGCAACGAAATTTAAATTACAGAAAAAATTGGAATGTTATAAATTATGATATCGTGGCCAATATATTGGAAAATGTTAAGGCTTATAAATTCCTGACCAATTCATTGGGGAAATAAAGCTTCAAAATATGTTAAATATCTTAAATTGAAAAATGTTCAAGCTGAAAATTATAATAAGTAATTATTTACAATTATTTACACTTACTTTATAAAAAATTCTAGATTATGAAAACCAATTCGATATCAAATACGATTTAAATTATTATTTTCGAGGTGTCTCATTGTCCCGAAATTCGGGATGACTAGTCCATTCCCGTTTTCAATATGCAAAATTTTTCCGGACGAATATACACAATCTATTCTTTATATCGCCAAAAGGACGAATTTTCAACCCGTAAGACTAATTTTTTACAAAAACGATGAATATTAATTAAAATACATAAGTTTTGAACAAATTAAATGAATTTTTAAACAAATAGTTGAATTTTCCAATAAGAAGTATTAATTTCCAACTGAAAATGAAATAGTTGAATTTTCAGTTTAAAAAATTATTTTTCAGCCAAAAAGCGAATTTTTAATAATATATTTTAATTTTTAACCAAAAAGAAAATATATCAACCAAGAAGACGAATTTTCTACCAAAAAAGATGAATTTTGAACAAAAAATGGGAAAGGTAAATTTTCAATAAAAAAATTAATTTCGAAATCGAAAAAAAAAACGAATTTTCAATCAGAACCAAAAAGATAAATTTTTAACCAAGAAGAATAATTTTCCACCAATTAAAGACGAATTTTTAACTAAAAATGGAATAGTTCCATTTTTATTCAAACAAAATTTTAATTATCAAATATTTTTGCACTGAATTAAGCTTTTTCCCCCTGAAAAATGTTGGGTATTTTATCCACTAATTGAAAATAATGATCAAACTTGATTGATGGACAACATATTTTCCATTCGAAAATAATAAAAAAATGGTAAAATTAGATTTATTAAATTTGTTACTGTTAACAGTTAATAGTTCTTAGAGTGACGTCAGTATTCAATTGCAATGAATATTATTTACAATTGTAAAAAGTGTGAAAAAATGTTTATTTTTGAGCTTTTTCTTCTGAGTGTATGAGCCACATTATTATTAAATACTGTATGATTAATAGGAGTAATTTTTAACCTTCATTTGTCTTTTTATTCTTTAATATTTTTAAAATTCTCGTTTGAGAATACTATATTTCTTAGATTTTTCATTCAAGAAGCCAAACTCCTTTTTACTTGCTTTCTCTATTTGAACAGTTTACCCAGAGAAGAATCGAGTTTCGCAGAAACGAAGGAAAAAGTTTTGGCCTTTGGCCAATACTATTCAAGGTATTTAATTAAATTTCTGGGCTCCTGTACGCAATGCCGCTCCAATGCGTTTCAAAATACCGTGGCAACTTCAACAAGTAATTTTCATTGATTGACATCTGTTTTAATTAGAAAGAAAATATTCCCCAACTTAAAAACCTCCTTTATTAAAAAGTATCTAAAGAATGAACTGTCAATAATTTTGAATAAAAATGTTGTATAAATTACAAAATTTAAACATTAAAAGCTGAAAATTAATGATCTGTAAAATCGTAAAAAATGTGGCAAAATAAAAATATAAAGACAGGGATCGCAGCAGTTCAATTGTAGGAGAAATGTAATGAAGAAAAACTAAAAGAAACACTTTTACAAGAAGTCAAAAATTTTATCAAACTAAAAAACAAGAAAAGGACAGCAAGTTCAATATTTTTGAAAATTGATGAAAAGTGGTATCTTAACTTCAGAATTAATATATAACATTTGTTGCATGGACAATTTCAGACAAAAAACACTAACGTAACACAATAAAAAATTATTTAGGATTTGAAATCCTTTTTTAAAAAGGCAAGCATAACCTTAAAAACCTAACATTTTATAAGAATTCATAATTTATTGATTCTGAATGATAATCTGATTAATAATGA
Organism: Andricus grossulariae; assembly: GCA_011634705.1. NCBI lineage: Eukaryota > Metazoa > Arthropoda > Insecta > Hymenoptera > Cynipidae > Andricus > Andricus grossulariae. The sequence goes on along the minus strand of JAABKJ010007545.1, from coordinate 26,908,856 downwards.
GCGAATCTAAAAAATCTTATGATTTTTTTATCAACAATACCAATTTTCGACGAAAAAAAATGGTTAGAAATTGTAAATCGTCATTGAAAACGACTGATTTTTGTTTAAAATAACCGGTTGCATGTGAAAAACGCTAATATATCATATTATTGTTCAAATATTGTGACCTTTCTTCGAAACCTAATGGTTTTGTAATAATAGACATTTCACACACAAAAATCTGACATAACATAACAAAAAATGAATTAAGATTGCAAATCCTCTTTGAAAAATGTTAGCATGGACGTGAGCGAAAAGCACTAATGTAAAGTATATATCATATTTTTCATAATTTATTTTTTTCTCACATGTTTGCGCAAATCGTCGACAATTTGCATACTTTTTTTTATTATTGGTCGCTAGTTTCTTATCGTTCTTGAAAATTTAATAAGGGATTTTGAGAAAAATTCTCTGATCTTCCGCAATTTGAAAATTTTATTTATAATTTTTATCTCAATCCTTGGGACAGTAACATTCGATAGCGCATGGCTAGAAATTTAAAACTTTTTCGTTTCTATTATAAAATTTAATTCAAAGACTCAAAAACGGACATACACGGTTAGTTTTATCCAATTTCAGTAATCTTCTGACAGTCAAAATTTTTCTTTATAAGTTTTATCTGAATTCTTGGGAGAATAACATTCGATAGCCTTAAGAATTCAGATTAAAATTATACAGAAAATTTTTTACATGCAGAAGACCTACGAAATTTGAGAAAACTAACCGAGTTTCTCCGTTTCCGAATCAAAAAATTAAATGTTATAAAAAATTCGAACAAATTTCACAATTGTAGCCATCCGCTACCAATTGCTATTGTCCCAAGGATTCAGATGAAAATTATTTAAAAAATTTTCGACTTGCGGAAGACCAAAGAAATTGGAGAAAATTGATCGTGTGTCTTCGTTTTCGAACCTAGAAAATAAATTTTATAATAGAAATGAACAAGCTTTAAATTGATAGCTATCCGATATCGAATGTTATTGTCTTAAGGAATCAGTTTAAAATGATAAAGAAAATTTTCTACATGCGGAAGACCAACGAAATTGGAGAAAACTAACCTTGTGGCTCTGTTTTCGAACCGAGAAATTGAATTTTACAATGAAAGCGAACAAGTTTCACAATTGTATCTATCCGCTATCGAATGTTATTGTCTTAAGGATTCAGATAAAAATTATAATGAAAATTTTCTACATCCGGAAGACCAACGAAATTGGAGAAAACTAACCTTGTTTCTTCGTTTTCGAACCGAGAAATTAAATTTTATAATGAAAGCGAGCAACTTTCACAATTGTATCCATCCGCTATCGAATGTTATTATCTTAAGGATTCAGATACAAATTATAAAGAAAATTTTCTACATGCCGAAGACCAGCGAAATTGGAGAATAATGACCTTGTTTTTCTGTTTTCGAAACGATAAATTAAATTTTGTAATGAAAGCGAACACGTTTCACAATTGAATCCATCCGCTATCGAATGTTATTGTCTTAGGGATTCAGATAAAAATTATAAAGAAAATTTTGTGCATGCGGAAGACCAAAGAAATTGGAGAAAATTAACCTTGTTTCTCTGTTTATGAACCGAGAAATTAAATTTTGTAATGAAAGGGAACAAGTTTCACAATTGTATCAATCCCCTATCGAATTTTATTGTCTTAGGGATTCAGATAAAAATTATAAAGAAAATTTTCTACATCCGAAAGACCAACAAAATTGGAGAAAACTAACCTTGTTTCTTCGTTTTCGAACAGAAAAATTAAATTTTATAATGAAAGCGAACAAGTTTCACAATTGTATCCATCCACTGTCGAATGTTATTGTCTTAAGGGTTCAGATAAAAATTATAAAGAAGATTTTTGATTTTCGGAAAACGACCGAAATTGGAGAAAACTGATCGTGCGTCTCCGTTTTCGAACCTCGAAAATAAATTTTATAATAAAAGCGAACCAGTTTCACATTTCCAGCCATCCGCTGTCAAATGTTATTGTCTCAAGGATTCAGATAAAAATTATAAAGACAATTTTTGACTTGCAAAAGACCACCGAAATTGGAAGGAACTAACCGTGTATCTCCGTTTTCGAACCCAGAAATCTAATTTTACAATATAATAAAACAGAATAGCATAAGAAATATTGTTAGATACATTTTTAAAATATTTTTATTGCAAAAAATGAAAATTCGTCAGACTAGACGTCTGAAACATCAACCCAATAATGCTTTTCATATTCGCTGCAATTTTTTGCCAATCGACTATGAATGAATCGTTATGAAGATAGACGTCATTACGAGACTTTCTTTTTCGTGAGACTGAATCCTGATTCAAGAAATATTCCCACTCATGTACCGCTCCTGAAGTCTTCCTTAGGGATCATTGCTTCGAGTAGAAACTCATCAGAGTCGCCAAGGTGTGCCTCGGGGTATTTCAAAGTAATTACACCAGAGTCGTAAAGACTTTTTCCCAGAGAAGCATTGAGTGCCAGTGTAACGACTCAAATCGCGACGAAACTTTTTCTTTTAACTTAAAAGTAGCCACATTACAATTTCCAGCTTTATGTTATTTCAAATCGCATTATCTTTAAGCTCGACAATGAAAACTTTTTGCGAAAAGGTCTTTATATACGGGCAGTTAATCAGATCTTAGAAAACAATTCGTGGTTAAATCTCGGCTGCACCAACCTGCTCCTTATAATTAAAAATAAATATATAGAAATAAAAAAGGACAATAGGAAACTTTTTCGGATCTCTATTAGGGGTCATCTACAGATTACGTAAGACGATTTGGGGGCAGGGGAGGTTTGAAAAAATCTTACTGTTTATTATAAGAAAAAAGGGGATTGAAAGATTTCACGAAAGTAAGATTTTTACTGGAAAAATATAATAAATCCAAATATATAACAACTTAAGGAAAAGTTTAGCAAAAATTAAATTTTTCAAGTAAAATTATTGTATTTTTAACAACATAAATGAATTTTCAACCAAATAGTTGATTTTTTAACCCAAAAAATGTATTTTCAACCCAGAAGATAAAAGATCAACCAAGAACACTGATTTTCTACCAAGAAATATGAATTTTCAACCAAAAGGATGAACTCTCAACCAAGGATATTATTTTTTACCAAGAAAGACGAATTTTCAACTAAAAAAGTTCACTTTTCAACTAAAAATGTAACAGTTCAATTTTCAGTCAGAAAAATTAATTTTCAGTGGAAAAAAATTTGCAACAAAATAGATTTGTAATCAAAGAGATGAATTTCAGGCAACAAAAAATGAATTTTCAACTAAAAGATAAACTTTTTATTTGAAAAATGGAGTAATTAAATTTTTAGTTTAGGAATTAATTTAAAAAAAGAGTATAAAAAAATCGTTACATTTTCAAACAACGGAATGAATTTTCAACCAAAAAAATTAATTTCCTACATAAAAAGTGAAATCATCAACAAAATACGTGTAATTTCAACTAAAAAAGATCAATTTTCTCCAAAACTGGAATAGTTTCAATAAAAAAAATCAAGTTTACATTTAATTAATAAAGCTTTAACCTAAAAAATAATCTTTTAAGAAGATATTAGTTGCTCTTCCAGCCCATAGAATGGATCTTCAAACCAAACAGTTTAATTTTTAACTAAAAAATATCAAATTTTCAACTAAAAATGGAATAGTTGAAATTTTCAATTTAAAAAATTATTTTTCGACGAAAAAGAGAATTTGTAACAAAACAGTTGAATTTTCAACCAAAAAGATGAACTAACAACCAAGAACAGTGATTTTCTAACAAAACGATGAATTTTTACCCAATAAGATGTATTTTCAACCAAATTATGAGGAAGATTAATTTTCTACCAAAAAAAATATTTAAAAAACAGATTGCCTCAAAAGACAGAGTTTTGCAATTAATAAAGATACATTTTCAACCGGAAATTAGAAAGTTAAATTTTCAATCAGTAAATTAATTTTTGACAAAAAAATTACGAATTTTCAATCAGAGAAATGAATTTTCAACCAAAAGGATGAACTTTCAACCAAGGGGATTATTTTCTATCAAAAAAGACGAATTTTCAACTTGAAATGTTTAGGTTTTAATTAAAAATTGACCCTTTCAATTAAAAATGGACTCGTTCAATTTTCAAGCAAAAAAAATGAATGCTTAACAAAAAAGATTAATTTATAACAAAGAATAATATTTTTTCACCAACACCGACGAGTTTTCTACAAAATACATGAATTTTTCACTAAAAAAGATGAATTTTCAGCAAAAATGAAATAGTTAAATTTTCAATTGAAAAAAAATCAATAAAAACACAGAACTATAAACAAAAAAAAAACTAATAGTTTACCAAGAAAAAAAAAATTCAATTATAATGTAGAATCTTCGACCAAAAAAATTATCTTTTAACTAAATATTAGTTGAATTTCCAAACCCAAAGGATGGATTTTTCACCAAGTAGTTTAATTTTCTACTAACACAGATCAATTTTCCACCAAAAATTAAATCGTTAAATTTGTTGTGGCAAATTTTGTTTTCACCAGAAAAGTGAAATTTTTAAACAAAGAAATGAATTTTCCACCAAAACGATCAAATTTTAACTTTTTTTAAAACACTTTAAACAAAAATGGGATATTTTAAATTTAAGTTAAATAAAAATTTAACCAAAAACAAAACGAATTTATGACAAAATAGTTCAATTTTCAAACAGACGAAAGATTAATCAACCAGAATAGTGTACCAAAAAAAGGTTCAATTTTATAAATTGATGAAAACTTTTTGAAAGATATGAGGTCAATCAGTAAATTAAGTAAAAAGTTCTACTTTCCGTCTTGATAGTGAATTTCTGGCAAATATAGAATGAAACTTTGAGACTTTGAAAAGAGATAATTTATTATGGTGTTTGCCTTCAATCATTGAAAAAGGTAGTGGTTTTCGTTATGGAAAACTGCTTTACTGTAACTTCAATGTTTATTAAAGATATGAAGTTTCAACTAAAAGGCTAAAGAAATCATTTTTTATTTATAATGTTGAATCTACAACCAAAAAAATTATCTTTTAACCAAATATAAGTTGAACATCCCACCCAAATAATAGATTTCCAACTAAAGCAGATAAATTTCTAACCAAAAATTAAATCATTAAATTTTAAATTGAAAAAAAATATATTTTCCAACAAAATAGTACAATTTTCCAACAAAGCAGTAAATTTTCCACCAAAACGATGCATTTCTAACAGAATACATGAATTTTCAACTAAATAGTGAATTTTCGACTAAAAAATATAAATTTTCAACAAAACAAAAGAATTGACAACTATGCTAGTGTACTAAAAAAGGGTTTGTTTTTATCAATTGATAAAAAATTTTTACAGGAAGTTTTTTCCCCTCTTCATAATGAATTTCTGGCAAGTATACAATGAAACTTCAGACTTTGAACAAACACAATTTATTGTGGTGTTTGCCTTCAATTATTGGATAAGGTGGCGGTTTTCGTTATAGGTGACTGCTTTTCTGCAGCTTCAAGGTTTACTGCTCGAATTGAGGCAATAACTGGCAAAGATTGCTTGACGTTTCTTTTCTTGATGATCGTTCAGGGAACAAGCTGTACGAGCAAAAACGTATTGCAACTGTCGAAGGGTCTCGACTAACCAGTAGTAAACCTCTGAACCGATCAGACGAGTGATACTTTCATCGAACTGATTTTATTTTATTTCCCAAACTGACAATCTCCATAAAACGTGCTGAGACTCGCTCCAGGAACTTGGATTTTATTCCAATATTTAATATTTAAATAATTTCTTCAATTTAAAATTTTATTTTCGTTTCCACTTCATTTACATTTTACTTACAGTTCCTGAATCAAATTTGCGTTTATTCGATTATACGCAAATATAGTAATTTATATAAATTAGGGCAGCAATTAAATATCAGCAATGTAGGCGATTAAAACTTTTACGATATTAAGTAAACTCATTAATATTGTCAATATTATTCATATATTATGAAAATTATTAGACTACTACAAAAAATTAATTACTTTTTAATTTATTACATGTTTCTTATTTAGATTGCCTGATTATCAAATTAAAATGTATACTTCAATTTAATGTGATATAAACAATAATTAAGAATCATGAATTAAAGTAAATATAGAAAAAACTACATCAGCTTTCATACAACTTTAATTTCAATCGGCTCTTAGTAATCTCTAACTTTCATTTAAATGTCAAATTATATCCCAGCGGGAATTAGAAGCAAAAAAAAATTATTGTGTTAATGTGAGATTTTATATCTTAATAAGATTAGGAATAATAGGATCCATTTTGAAGATGTTAGGAATTAAAAATTCGCCGACTTGTTTAGTTTCAAATGTTTATAGTTTAAAATCATAAAACTTCGAATATATTTTTGAAATGGCTATATCTAGCCGTCCCGAAAATTTGGGAAGACTAGCCAAGCTTCATCCCGAATTTCCAGACGATGCGACGAGGCACTTCGTTTTCAAATAGGTCTATCTTGAAGATTTTCTTTTGAGCATCCTTCAATTTTTAAAGCGTACAATTTTAAATGATGTAGTTTTAAATGCTTCTTTTGAATAGTTAGATTTTCAAGATCTGCCATTGAAATCTTGTTAATTTTAAACTGTATAAATAACAAATCTTAAATTGTGATAACTTTGAAGATCAAAAGTCAAGTTTTCAATTCCAAATCTTCCAAATGGAAGAAATTTCCAATGTTAATCATCAAAATTACCGAATTTTTAATGTTTCAACTTAAAATTTGCATAACTTTTGATTGTAAATTGTCCAAATTAAAAATTCTTCAATTCTAAAGATTGACAATTCTAAGTTCTATCATTTTAAACAGTTAAAAATGAAAAGTCTTGAATTTTATAGGTATATAAATAAAAATTCTTAAATTTTGATGATGTTCGAAATCAAAAGTCAATTTTTCAATCCTAAATCATGCAAATTGAAAAAATTTAGGACGTAGATTATCAAAATTACATAAATTCTTAATAGTAAATTTTTAAAATTAAAAGATCTTCAATTTTAAAGATTTACAATTTAAGGATATGTAATTTTGAAGAATGACAATTAAAAAATTTCGAATTTTGAAAAATAGAAATAAGAGTTATTCGATTTCTAAGATTTATTTTTGAATTGTATGTAATTTGAATTTTTTTGGAATAGTTTAATTTTGAAGATTTATAATTGAAAATTGTTTAATTTTAAAAATTTGCAATTTTAAATTCTTCCATTTTTAATATTTTTAATTGAACACTATTCAAGAGTTAATATTTGTAAAAGAAAATGATGCGATTTTGATGATTTTGGAATCCAAAAGTCAAGTTTTCAATTCTAAATCTTCTAAAAGAACTTCCGAATCTGAATCGCCAAAATTACAGAATTTTTATTCGTTAAACATAAAACTTGCATAATTTTTAATTGTCAATTTTTTCAATTAAAAGTCATAATTTTGAATATTCGCAATTCAAAGTTCTACAATTTTAAATATTTAAAGTTGAAAAGTCTTCAATTTTAACGATTTGGGGTGAAAAATTCTTCAATTTTAAATATTTATAAACAAAAATTCTTTAATTGTGATAATTTTGGCGATTCTGAAGAGCAAAGGTCAAGAATTCTTAATTCCAAATCTTCAAACTTGAAGAAATTTTAAAGATAAAGCATCAAAATTACAGAATTTTTAAATGCAAATTGTCAAGATTAAAATATCCTCAACTTTCTCGATTTACAATTCAAAGTTCTACAATTTCGAAGGGTTACAATTAAAAATTCTTGAAATTTCAAAATTACAAATTCTTGACTTCTTATGATTTTGAAAATCAAAAGTCAAGTTTTCAATTCTAAATCATCCAAATTGAAGAAATTTTGAATAAAAATCATTAAAATCATTGAATTTTCAATTGCAAATTTTCAAAATTAAAATCTCTTCAATTTTAAATATTGATAATTCAACGTTCTACAATTTTAAAGGGATACATATATGAAAATTCTTGATTTTTGAAAATATAGAACTACAAATTATTCAATTTTCAAGATTTATATTTGAGAGGTATGTAATTGTCAAGGTTTTCTTTTTGAAATAGTATTCAATGTTATATATTTGCATATGGATGCGTAAAGGTTACTATGTTCAAGAAGTAACTGCAGCCGCCCAGGTGGAAAAAGTATACATACTGGAACATATTATATAGAATTTTCATTTGCTTCATACATTTTTTGTATAAAACAAATGAAAATCATATATAATTTTTTCCACTATGTATAAACTATATATAATTCCTCGGAATGAACGTAATTATTTTTGTTAAGGAACTTCTCAAAAATGCATTTTATTTTAAATGATCCTAACGTTAGACAAAAATTATTGTTATGTCGATCTAACATTATGCGAATTTGATATTCCAATTCAAAATAAATAATAATAATTGAAACTGTTGACATTTTATAATAAAGTGTATGATCGCTGACCAAATTAGATTTTTACTACTGAATACTTTAAAGATTATATTCTTGAGTTCATTTATGTTTAGTGAAAAGTCTAAACAGAAAGCTTTGCTCATTTAGGGCATTTGAAAAATGTATTAAGATTATCAAATAAAAAAACTGTAATTATTTTATAATATAATCAACGTGTTTCAGTAGAAAAGTTCCGATTTGGTCAGCCACAGTATATTTCTTTCGAAAAAAATTATCTGCAGATTTAATAATCTTCTATTATAAGAACATAGCTTATTTTTTCATAAATTATAATTGCAGCTTTCTCAGAAGTAAAAGACAAATAACAGACCGGCATTAATAAGTTGTAAAAAAGCAGGGACCAGACCGATACTTTTGTTCCATTTCGTTATTGATAGAAAAGCATTAATTTTTACTAAACTTAGATCTGCTATCTCTAGAATTGGACGAAAGTAGATGATATCTGAAAGCACATTAATTATTGGATAAAAATTATTTTGTTTGACTGGCAGTAATGAAATGGAACGAAAGTTTCGGTCGGGTTCCTGTAAAAAAGGGACCTTAATCTGGTTTTTAGTGCAGGGTTTCGGATGTTAGATGACAGAATGATGTCAAATGTCATACATTGGAACAAAGCTACATATTTGAATAATTTGAATAATAATTTTCATTTACATCTCTAAATTTATAGTGTCTAGCACTCATTCTTTTAAATTGAAACATTGTTCCATGTTTCCCTTTCCTCATTACTGATAAAATAACAAAAATACCGTCTTATTCCGAAGAACGAGTGAATAATGTAATCGGAAATTCAATTAAAAAACTACTCTGATAAAAATACGCGCCATCTATCATGATTAAAAAGATTGTTGAGTTCCTATGAATATACTCTGGGTAAAAAATAATATCCGGGGTCGATGAAGAATTATCGCTTTTCAAATGAAGACGTTTAATTTAGATTAAATCAAAGTTTGTTTTTGAAGTCCAAATTTTAACTTTAATGATGAAAACTGATAAAAATTATAACAAATTGAATTCCAAGAACCCAAAGTAACGAAATTTGGACAAGCAGACATGCAAATACTTCTAACAAAAATTAAAACAAAGCCTGAATACAGATAGAAGAGGAAAAAAGATCTCGAAACTTACATTAGAATATTTTAGGCATTGCATATAAACTATCATCCTATGTGAACAATTGTTTTGAAGAAAAACTGGAAAATTTACATAAATTAAACTTTTTTGCACAATTTTTCCCGTATTATTCTTTTGAGAAACTTCAAGTACCTGGAGCGATGGGTAAATATTAACTGATTTGGATAAAATGTAGAGGAAATTTTATTTTTGGGCATTCAAATCAGAATGGCCAGTCATTTTAATTTATAAATTTTGAATTTATTATTTTTATGGCATCCGCAGTCTATTTTACTTGAAAAAAGTGAAAATCGATCTACTTAATTGAGACTAAAACTAAAGTTAAATTCGAAAAAGTTTAAATGAATTAGAAATCAAAATTTTTAATCTAAAAAATGCCATTGTTTAAAAAAAAATTGAGTGAATTTTAAAGCATTTTTGGGACAATCCAAAAATATTTAGAAATGCATTGAATTATCGATAAATTAATAAGAATTCAGGTTCAGTTCCAAATGAATTCCAACAAAAATGCATAAAATATTTGAAAGTATCTTCAAATCTGTGAAATTCTACGAAATCCCTCACTTTAAATCATTGAAATCCTCAGAAATCTTATGAAATCCCTGACAATATTTTTAAATATCTGAAAACCTTATGGGTCCTGTAAAATCGTTTCATATCTTCCGACATTCTAGGAAATTCTTATGGACAATTTTTTAAATTCCCAAAATCATTAAAATCCTTATTAATCACCTGAAAGTTACATCTCTTGAAAGTTCGTTGGAATCTTTTCAAATAAATTTAAATATTTCTAGCCCTTTGGGATTCATAACTCATTTCTTACAATGCTCATTTTTTAATTTGAGTTAACTTTAGTATATCCTCAATGAATATTATTTGGTCTTACAATTTGTCGGTACGCTTGATAATCATAAGGTATGTTAATGATACTATTGAGCGATATTGAACGATTTTGATCATTAGTTAATAATTTGAACGAAGTCTGTACGCTCTTTTTTTTAATTTGTACTTGAACAAATATTTGAATAATCAAATTGATTACTTTTGTATGAATGATATATTTCGTATTAACACAGCTCAACAATTAATTGTAATTCATATATAAATTATTCATTTCACCATAATTTTATTATTTATTAATTGTTGCAAAATTGTAGATGATACGTTTCTCTATCGGGAAAGTCGGAGTTCTTTGAGGCTGATGATAAACAGAGTATGTGCGATTTGCACCCACGAATGGTACTTTTATTTTCAAAAATTCTCTTTAACGTTGAAAGGTACGTATGTAAACGCGTTTCATTGACTACGAGATCTGTCCGGAAAGTATCCGACCTTGTGGTATTCCAGGAGTAAAAGTTAATTTTACTCAATGGCGATGATATAACCTTAAATTACCTCCCTCGGGAAGCCACCATCTTTTTTCACCGATCCTCCCACTTTCGGAAGTACTCCTTGAAGTCACCTTTCGGAAGAGCTAACAGCTGCTACGTCGCATTCTGTTTTATTTCCTCTACGCCTTGAAATCACTTTCCTTTTAGAGGATACTTCACTTTGGGAAAGGCCGCGTTTCACCAGAAATTGCTGAATAAGCTGCGATGAATGGGCCGGTGCGTTGTTATGGTGAAGGACCCAGTCGCCAATTTTCCACAAATCAGGCCTTTTCCTTACTACTGCGTCAAGTAATCGCTTCAGATCTTCTTGGCAATACTCTTGGTTTACCGTCCGACCTTTTGGATCGTATTTTTGGTGAACAACACCTTCCTGGTTGCACATTTCGAGGTGGTATGACTGTTGCGGGCCTGCCAACTCATGGACTCATCACAGTACACTTTCCGAATCATAACGATGGTTTCCGAGCACAAATGGCCAAGTTTTTGGCCAAATTTAAAGCACAATCTTTGTTCGGTTCATTCCGTCATCCTGAAATGCGATGCGTACTTGGTTAGACGTTTACGCAACTGCGTATAATTGTCGACTAAATGTTCGCAGGTCCGTTTCACTTACTAGAGGGCCTCACAGAGGTTCCCCTAAACGATAATTACCTGTTTTTTTGAGAATAGCACAACTAGGTACAAAGTGAGAGCACAAGGGCGGATACTTCTCGTACGGACCTTGTATCTCGGTTCGCTCCAAATGCAGTTGTTTAGCTTCCACATCAGGATGGTTATCAACTAGTGAAAGGCAATTGAAATCTCACTAGCTTGTTTATTATTTTACGCGACTGATCATGAAGACAAGGATGAAAGAAAATCTCGTATAGTTTGACTCGTCAGTCCTCGTCCCAAGTGGGCACCTCGCAACGCATCGTTTCGCTTATCAAACTTCTAAGTTTAACTTTCTGTAGAGCCAGTCCCACGTGCAACAGCTCGCGCGATATGGAGGAGTGGAGTAAGTAAGTTGTGCACGAACGGGGCGCGCTCGTTTCAAATTTGCATTTGAACTCGAGCAAGTCGCAATAAGAATGGGGAGTGACTTCCGTCATAAAGCGCTGTAATTTTATGCGAGCGCACTGAACGCTAGTAGCGTAGGTCGCGACTTAACCGGTTGGGCATAATTTTATGCCGGAAATTCCGGCACTTCGGTCTCAAAACTTTATTCCGCCACATTCAAACCGCAGACAAGACAAATGGATGCGGATCATTTGCAGGGTGGCCTCTATTTTTATAATGTTCATATCCCAGTTTTCGCCCAGTTTTCCTGGTGAAAAATGGTGATTTCTTCCAGTTCAGGAACAAATATACTCTCTTTGCGGAATCAACCGTTTTTTCACATAATATGCAAACTACAAATTTTTGTGTTTAAAAAAGGAAAATAATTAAAATTTATGAAAGAGGAAATGTTGAAACGTTAAAAAATGAATATTTTCATACCCGAATTTTGGAAATTGGATCAATTAAAATTCAAAGGAATTGAAACTGTATTATTTCTAATTAAGAGCGTTCGAAATTAAATAATTTTAAAAAACTTTCGAATTTGAATAATATTAAATTGCAAAAAATTACAATTTGACAATTTGAAGCTAAAAACTCAATTGAATTTTTCCAAGTGAAAGCTTCTGAAATTCTAGACTTTTGAATTATTATTGCATAAAAGTTATAGTTTGACATTAGAACTGATTAGACAAGTTTTTCTGAAGTCAACAAACAAATTTAATTATTCTGAGAAAAGGTTCAAAATAATTAGTAGTTTTAAATGGGAAACATTGAAAATAAAAAAATTCTACTCCGGAACGTGGAAACTTAAACGAACCCGAACTTAATTTGAAACCGAAAACAATTTTAGTCACCCAAAATTTGGATATTGGAACTTTTTTATATTCAAACCCCTTAAAATTTTACATATTTTGAACAAATTTGAAAAGTTGAAAAATTAATAATTTAAAAATGGTTGATTATAATTTTCTAAATTCTACCAATTTAATCTATTTCCAAAATTAAAAGTTATAAAAGCGTAACATTGAAAATGTAGCGTTCAGCATAAAAATTCAGAATTTCCTAACATAAGCAAAAGCCCGCTATTAAATTTGTTAGGTGTTCTGTTTGGTGTACAAAAACAAATACATGAAAAAATCAAGTTGGACAATTTTGAGGAATTGGATTTAAAAAAAAAAATGTTAAACAATTTAAGGTAAAATGCCCAGTCTTGCCTTTCAAAATCCTTATGAAACGGAAAAAAATTTGAAGCCGAAAAGCTATTCATATCTTTAGAAGCTCTTATACTTTAAGATTAATATATAAAAGTAATCTTAAACAAAAATGTACTTACTTTTTAAGAATAAAATATTATAAATAATGAAATAATAACAAAAAATAATAGTATGTTTTTATTGGAAAATTATTTTCGCGAACCTCTTTTTAGCTTTCTTTTTACTTATGACTTTATTTAACCAATGTTCTAGTTTTTTCTGTCATTGCGTAAGTATTTCAAGGTTTTTCTTCTTTAGTCAGAAATTTCCTACAATATATTTTCTTCTCTCTAAAACACTTCACGATAAAAGATTAAAATATACTACACTCATAAGTTGACAATGTTAAAAATTACAAAAAAAAAATTTGTTTGAATAAATTCTTATTTTTGTATTCTTTATTTTTATTATTTAAATCTGCCGTTTGGTAATCATTAGAGCCTTAGAAGTAACAGGGAATTTTACCTTAAAACACATTAAAAAAGCATAAAGACTAATAAAAGTAATTAAAATCACGAAATTCAGATTTTCCGGTCAATTTTACATAAAATCGTAAATTTTTAATTAATTGGTGAAACTCAAACCAAACAGTACGAATTATTAGGGAAACCTTTCATTTTTCTTTACAAAAAATATTAAAAATTAAAAAAAAAATAAAAATGAAATAGTTCTTTGAAAACAAAAAATTGTCAAGCAAATTATCTGAGATTTTGTTTTATTATATGTGCACAAAGTTATGTAAGTTTCAAACAAAGTAGGCGCTACACGGCTACAAAAAAGGGTATAGTAGCCTATTAAGACGAAATTAAGGCATTCAACCCTTCCCCTCCCATACTTACGCTCTTCTACTTCCCCCACCCTTACTTCACCATTCGCCCTTCTTCCACAGCTTGTTCCTCCTCTCATCGCTTCCCCTTCCACTAATTTTCTTCCCGAGCTCTCAATTCCCCTTCCCTACTCTCCCACAATTCAAATCATTTTCCCTACTTCCCCTCCCTAATTTCCCCTACCCACAATTCCCGTAATTTCCCCTTCAACCCGACCCCTCACTTTCCCACAATCCTCATACTTCCCCCATTTCCCCTCTGTTTATTTCCCCTCTCTTCCTAGGAAAAAAGCACGACGGACGGCTGCACGGACGGACACCGCACAGTGGGACCAAACGCATATTTTTCGTTCAAAAAAGTCTACAGACTTCAATTTTGCCCCGATTTGCGATTTTTTAACAATCCTGTTGTTTAGGACAGCTGTAAAGATCTTATACAGCGTGTTCAAACAAGTTATTGGCCTGTAATTCTCTGTGTTGGACAAGTCGCCTTTTTTCGATTCCAAAGGAATCAAAACCAAAATATATTGCTATATTGTGTATTAAAGTTTATGGAGAAAATTACAAGAATTCGTACAAAGCAATTAAAGAGATTTAAATTGCAAATTTAAATCAACAATTCAAAAAATATTAATAGTTATATCATTATGTAATATTTTATAGAAATTACAATTTCATGATTGAATGATAACTTATAGTAATTCCATTATTTCATATTCTTTTGTCACAAACGGTGTTCTTTCAAATTACGGCAGGTCTGTTTCGGAGGTGCGTAATACGAAGATAACCGCAACTTCCGGTTACTGTGGTTCCCCGAATTTCAGTATCCCAATCAACAGAGTTAACTGCATTTTTACTAATTAATTAACGTTTTTAAACAATTTTTTGCAGAAATAAGTAGATCATATGCAAATTAGTCAAGAACAACCAACAAGAGTTAAGATAATGAATTAGAATCTGCGATATATGCGAATAGAGAATCGAACAGTTGTATTCGATTTTTTTGGCTTTGTTCATTTTACAATTACAGTGTTCTTCCAGTGCACGGCAGCATTGCTTAATGCAGCCTAAATCAATGTACCCTACACGAAAAAAAACTTCGCTTGGAACCAAAAAAATATCGTTACGAATATGGATGATACAATATTTTATTGACCCAAGAAATTTTATCTTGTCTTCAGAAAATGTATTTGATTAAAAAAATGAAACTTCTTTACGGAATTGAATTTTCTTGCCCAAGAGACAAGCAAAATTTTCTGCGATTAGAATCAATCCAAAAATACACATACTGGCAAAAGCCAAGATTTGCAGTTTATTACTTTGTTTTGTAAAAGTCCATTGCAATAACAATAAAAAATATTTGCTCTTTTCGCTTCTTGTTCGCCTTTGTCTCATAAATATGTGATATGAATACTTTAAAATAAGTTCGTGACATAGAATATGTTCATTTCGCAGGTTATATATACCGCAATTTAACTGAGCGTTCTCATAATTTTCTGAATATTCACATCCGAAGCAGTTTTCTTATACTATACAAATTCTTCAAGATGAGGGGAACAGCGACATTCTCATTGATACTACTAAGTAAGTAATTTTTATAAAATATTATATGTATTATAAAATAGCTATGATAGAGTAAAGACGTTAGAAGTAGACCAAAAGTTAGCCGCACAATTTTGTCCACAATTACCAAGCCACAATTTTTTATAGCACATTTGAAGACAGGAACGATTATGATTTGGACTGCGGAATTTATTGAAATGTCATTCAGTTTGATTTTTATTAAATTTATTGGCACAAATACTCAGCAAATGTTAGCCTTAAAGGAGAGGTTCACTACTAAACGGCATCCCACTATGGCGCCATTACCCTTCTCGCAAAGCAATTTTTACGCGAAAATTAATTCGATATTTTTTACAGCATTTGCAGTGTTACTGGCGACTGTCTTTGTAAATCTGGCCCATGGCGGCGAATACGAACAATGTATGGGCGTCTGCCAGGGACAAAAGTACGCAACTGCTGTTTGCCAGAATACAATATGTAAAGATAGTAAGTTGATTTCAAATAAAATAATCATAAACATTAAATTATGAGTAAATGTGAAGTTTACTGTATGAGCCAGAAGCGAATCGAACGGTAGTTGGAGGTGAGTTGTAAACGAGCCTAAGACGAGTTGGAAACGAACCGAACATGAGCCCATGGAGAGTACTGTAAACTTCACAAGAGTTACCACTGCCTACTTTCAGCATCTGTTACACACGATATTTTTTGTAACAAATTTAGAGAATTTTTGATTTAGAAACAAAGAAAACAAATTTTTTGAAATTTATGGCAAAATAACCTAAATTTAGCGAAAATTCTCGGAAATTTTTGAATATGAGAAATTACGAGAACTTTGGAAATTTTCGGCAAATTTATCAAAAATTCCAGAAATGTAAGGTAACTCACAATGGATTTATCACTAAATTGGGTCTGGTAGTTTCCCCTCAAAACAAATCAACTTTTTTCATTTGAGCCACATTAATAGAGATGGAAATTCAAATTATTTATGAATTAGGAAATCATTCTTTTAAGTTAGAAAAAACTTTGATTCAGTTATCTCTATCATTTTTTTGTATAAATAATAAATATTAATAATTATTTTACAGAATCCGGATAGTAACTCATGTTCTAAACACGGATGGAAAAGTGATAATGGAGTTTATTGCTTGGGGATTAACAAGATTCGGATATTATAGCCAATACAATTTTCACCTTAATACATGCAAAAGCAATATTTGATTACGGTAATTTTAATTTAATTTATAACATCGACTTAATTTTTTGTAATTTAAGATCCTTTGATGAAATTCAATGTCCTATTTATATCTCAATATAAAGTTTGTAGTAAGGATATGTATCTTTGATTCCAAATTATGAGTTCTGTGCTCGAAATATATGTAATAAGAATTTAAAAAAAATGGTAAAACTGGTCAATAAAATGAAATTATTATGAAAGCAATAATTTTGGATTAAGGGAAAAGATTATCATTATATTTTTGCAGTTATTATTAGACGGAAATCTGTATTTTACCATAGAAGAAAAACCAAGGTTCCTCTATTGTCGATACTTAGTTTTCCGCTTGTCGAAAAACTCTGAAAACTCAAAATGATAATATTTTTTGCAGAAATTTGTAGATATTCTTTATTTAATTCTGAGTGGAAAAGGATAGGAGCTATATAAGGATTAAAACAAATATCAAACATTTTTTGATCGACCAGTGATGTCATGGAGACTTCTGTTTCATATGCAGAATGACAAAGTTTAATAAATCGCTCATTATATAAACAATTATTTTCATAGAAGACTATCAGCAATTTTCATTAAAATTAAGTTTTACTCATTCACCATGAGGGAAAAATTAAGGTTCCTCTATAACCATCGCAGCAGTTTAGAAAATTATTAATTAAAGAATACGGAAGAAATTAGGAATTTTATTTCAACAAGTTCATAAATGTAATATATTTTTTAAACGTCCTATGTCGAAGAATTTCCATAAAATAAAAAGATACCAAAATTTGGTTAAAAAGACAAAAGAGCATAAGCAATTTTTCCTAGAAAGATTGTTTTATTGTATACTGCATTCTAAGAAAACGAATTACAGAACTCCATCGCAACAATTTTCAATGTGATGAAACTCACGAATGCAAATAAGATGATAATTTTTTTTTTTAAGTTCATCAATTTGTATATATTTTGAACCTTGTTTTTTGAATAATGGGAGCATGATAAAAAAATGACTTAAACTCTTTAAATAAGCTGAAAAAGATGAGGATCCTGAGAACCCTTTTTTGTGAAAGAATACCATGTTTAGAGATATAAGGTGCTTCCCGGGATTAATTTTTATCCCATATATTACGTGAAAAAATTGTTATAAATAATAAAGTATTGAATATTTTTACTTGAACATTTTTTTTATATCTTCTTGAATACTTATTTTCATAAAAAAATGCATAACTTTTGTTTTCCTTAATAGAATTAGCAAAAAATCAACTGCGGATTCTCCTAATGTATCGGTATAAGAAAAAAATTAGTGTGAAAAAAGTTCTTTTGAAAAAGGTACTCATTCCAGTAAATGAAAGTGGGAATTTCGTGAAAAATTGAACTACGTCTTTTTGCCAAAATAACGTACTCTATTTAGCATTAAAAAGGCGAAAAACATTAAAAGTACTTATAATCTACGTATTTAACTAACTAGATTCATTATCTTAAATATCTAAGCATTCCTTACACATAGTTACACTGTGCTCTTCACATGCAGGACAGTGACAGACGGCACAACCATACTTTGTTTTTTTGTCTTTCTTTCGATCACTTAAAAAAAATATCCAACTTTGCAAAATATGATGTTCCGACCTTATTTTTTAATTAACAATCAAAATATATGCGAAAAAAATTCACTTCAAATTTTGATTTTCAAACGTATTTGGCACACCGGGATCGTGAACGACCCCAGGCGACTTTAAACGACTGCTGTATGGAGGTAAACCGACCCAGCCTTACGCCCTTTTCCCTGAAAGTTAGTTTCACATCCGAATTATCGATATATGTTACTATAAACCCGCTGCCCCTATGTTTAGATACTCTAATTTTGCAATTTCAAGCGTCTGGGGTCGTATCCGACCCCCTGTGCCAAACAAGGGTTAATCAATCGAAAATATGCTGGATTTCTGCGCCTGGGAACGAGCAATCCACCACCGGCACTGAGAGAGTACTCGTGATGTACCGAAAACAGGCGCTCCCCATTTCAAAAGTGGTACAGCAGGAGGTGAAGCGTGAAATTTTCAAATTTTCGACGATACTGGAATCCAGGGGGTACTGTAACTGCCTGTCATAACTCACCAGACCTTCCTATTTTTACACGATTATAGCCGATTAAAAGAAATGAACAATTAATTAAATATTAAGGAATTGAATTTTAATATGCTGCATAGATATTTCTGTTGAGAGATTTGTTAATTTTGCATTCACTTTAAGATTACAAGGGTTTTTGCTGAATATGGTTACGATAATTAATAAGCAGTCGCAGAAAATTGTCCAGGGATGCTCCCGTAGGAATAACCACTAAGCGGAGGTGTAACAACCGTGCCGAAAGCTGAATAGCACATGGGTGAGTTGTCTGAAACGGTGACTCTAGGATACCGGGCGACCTCTCAGAGTATGCAGCCTCATCCTTGCACGCGGGCTCTACAAGAATGGATAAATCCTTTCCCCAGCTGCTCGCGGGAACAACAATTACACCACAAAACCACCAAAAAGTTGTAGTTGTGGTTAAAAGCGATTAAACGTGCAGCGCACCCGACAATGGGTCGGCAAGCAGTGCCGATCACCCTAGGGTCCGGGTGCTGAAAATAATTTAAATGGAAACACGACGACGAACTGACGAAACACCTACATTAAGTGGCCCAATAAACTCAAGGATGAGTTGCTGGACTGCTATGATACCAGCATTATCCCTGTTCACGGAGATTTTATTGCGCGTATGCACACTCTGTGGTGCCCGAAACACCCAGAGCTTCAGCACGTTTCGATTCTATCATTGCGAAATCTACGTGCCTACCTCTAGAAAAATAGATATGTACGCGGAGCGTTTTCCCAACCGCTGTTTGAAGCAGCTGCAGACGAAGATGAGGAAGCGACACCTGCGGCAAGCAGGCGCATTCTGAGAGATGAACGCAATTTCAGGACAAGGAGAAACATTAACATGTAGGTTCCTGCTAAGCCCCAAGATCTGGCTCTAATGGATGCCTCCCTTCGTGAAGATATGTCGTGACAGTCCGCCATCTGGACCATTAATTGATCAGTTTATGGTGCTGCAAGAGCTTTGGCTGATTCAAATCCTAGGCTAAAAACGAAGGTGGATAAAAATACCAAAAGAGGCTTGCATCAACTGAAAAAGAAGATTGGAATGGCTAGAAAGAATGCGTCCCATGTTTAGTATGTGAATGACTACATAACAGCTGGTAGACTCTTCACGGCAAGGGTTCGAAAGTTCGCCCAAGAACTGAGAATCTACAATCACACACTGAACAAGTCAAAGCTGTTGACAATCAGGCAGCACATTGTTTACAAAATATGGGTGTTATGTGAAGCAAGGAGGAGAAGGTGCATCCGAGAAGACACAGTAGCCTATCAGCGCGTCCTCTCAATGGCCTGGATTGACTACCGGAAAGCTTTCGATTCCACCTCTCATAGGCTTATCATCTATCTGTTGGAAAGCTTGAAGGTTCTTTCACACATAGTGAGATGCATAGAGAGGTTGATGCCCCTTTGGAAAAATAAATTTACCATCTCATTTGGAAATTATCGGGTGACAACGAACGTCACCTTCCAGGAGAAAGTCTTTCAGGGCGAT
Organism: Andricus grossulariae; assembly: GCA_011634705.1. NCBI lineage: Eukaryota > Metazoa > Arthropoda > Insecta > Hymenoptera > Cynipidae > Andricus > Andricus grossulariae. The sequence goes on along the minus strand of JAABKJ010007545.1, from coordinate 26,888,290 downwards.
ACCATGAGCCCTGTGCTTTTTTGCATCACACTTCTGCCTCTATCTTCCACATTACGAAATTCTCCTGGATACCTCTGCGACGACACTAATGATGTGTGCATAAGGTCGTTCATGTATTTTATATGTATGACATGAAGATCTATGCTTCTGGTAAAAGCAATCTTCAGAGTGCTTTAAATATAGTCAAGAAGTACACAGGAGAGATTGGTATGGACTTTAGGTCGGACAAGTGTGCCAAGATTCATTTGAACAAAGAAAAGATTATTGGCGTTCCCAATGATCCTCAGCTCATGGATATAAGTGTTATTAGACATCTTGACACTGACGAGACCTATACATACATGGGCGTGCCTCAAAGGCGCATTCAGGACGTAACATCAGTGAAGGAGTCTTTCCGAAGCACAAACAAGAATCTGATCATGCTTGTCGTCCCGGTTTCACTCTACTCGTTTGGGGTGGTTCAAAGGGCGAAGACCGAGCTGACGGCCTTCGATATCGCTACGCGTAAGATCGTGCATATGCATAAGAGCTTGCATATCAATTCATCCGTTCCGCGATTATACATATCACGCCGTCGAGGCAGACGCGGACTTCTGAATCTCCAATATCTTCATAACAGAATTGTTCTAAGTACAGCTTATATCGTTGCAAATGGCAGAGATCCTCTCCTAAAAATGGTCAGCAAACACGAGATGATTGGCAAAGAAACTTTCCTTTACAAAACCGCGGAGCAGGTGGCGGAGATCCTTGGCCTGAATTTTAACATCAGAAGTGAGGAAAGTGCATTACTCCATTTAGATGTTTCACTTCTAAAAGCCGAAGTAAAGAAAGCAGAGGTAGAAAATTCATGCCAGCAGCTGATCGATAAGAAAATGCATGGAAATTTTTACACAAATGTCGAAAAACAGTAATTGTCGAAGGAGCAAACTTCTGCTTTCTTCAGATCATCAGCGCTTAATTCAAGTACACAGTGTTTCATTTTCGTATGCCAGGACGGTGTTATTTCCACTTTAGTATACTGTAACCGCATTTTATGTCAAGAAGTTCCCAGCGATAGGTACAGAGCATTTCATACACACACTGAGTACCTTAAACACATACTATCCTGGTGTTCCACTAACGCGGGAACAATGCATCTCTACAGACATGATGCGGCCCTAAGAGTGCTTTATTATCATCTTTGTCGCTCTTACAGTGTTCGCCGCGACCCTGCCCTGCCGAACGCTCCGAGGGAGATAGAGTCAATTGTCCAAAACAAAAAGTGCCAAATTTTCCGGAACTACGATTTTCGGACAGCAGTCTCCGTTGCACACTCGAGGCCTGACATTGGACTCCAAGACTTCGAGGAACGAACTATATTCGTGATCGAATTCTCGGCTCCGTCCGAATACATCACTGCCAAGGAGAAGGAAAAAGAGGAGAGGTATCAAGACTTTAAAAGGAAGCTGCAACGACTGTACCCAAAATATTGGTTACAAGTAATTGTCCTTGTGATAGGTGCTCTCGGAGGTGCGAAAGTATCACTGGTTCGTATACTTAGAGCCATACCATGAATTTTTAAACTATGGTTAACTAACCGTATACCCTGTTCGCAATAAAGCCTAGTTTCTTCGTATTTCTGTTGTAACTGCGATTTTGATTGGCTGAGTCACGAAACTTGTGTTCGCGCGCCATCTCTGGCACGCCAAACCAAATAAATAGGCCTGTGACCTCACAAATTACGCGTTGTTTGCTTGCTTTGCTGAAGCGTCTCCAAAATAACATTAATCAAATTAATTAAGTGAAGTGGTGTTTTTTAAAGTGAAAGGAAAAGGAACAATAATATTTTGAGAAAATATTTCATTTTGAGCTATATATACTGTCGCACTGCACTTTAACTAAACTTTGAGGTTACATTGAGCCCCGATAATCGCTGGTTAAGTCGCTATAACCGGCCAAAAATGGCCGATTAAGTTAAACAGCAATTAGACTACTTTAATCATGGTTTAAAAGATGGTGGAACGCAATGCACTGATTAAATAAAGTTAATCAAGGATTAAAATGTAATCAGGGTTGATGGAATCGGTCCTTAGATGGAGAAAGGGGCTTGATTGCAGGATTAGAGAAATAGTTAGATATTTAAAAGTTAAATTTAAATGTAGAAAAGACAAAGATAATGAGGTTCAGAAAATGAGAGAGAAGAAAGAAAGAATGGACGGGGAGTGGAAGGGAGTAAAATTAGAAGAAGTGAAAGAGTTGAAGTATTTGGGATATACCTTGCAAACAAATAGAGATCACAGAGCTCATATAAACAAAAGGATAAAAAAAGCAGCAGGGGTAATGAAACAGATATGGGGAATAGGAAAAAGAAGGTTAAAGAAAATTGGAGAAGGAGAATATGGTTATTTGATACGCAGGTATGAGCGGTATTAGGTTATGGAACAGAGATATGGAGATAGAAAGAAAGGAAAGAGACTAATAGTTTACAAGAAAGGTATATAAGGTGGACGCTGAGGATAGACTGGAGGACGCCAGAATATATGGTGAGAGAAGAAGCGCCAAGGGATAAATTGAATACTAGAGTGGGCAAGAGGGTATGGAGTTTTGAGACGAACCTGAGGGAGGGAAACGCAAGGGAGTGGAAGAGAAAGTGTTTGATGGAGGTAGAAGAGAGGAGAGGGAGGGCGATGGAATTAACGAAATGGGAAAAAAGGAGGGATTTCTTTAAGGCTAGAGATGTAGAAGACGGGACTGGAGTTAACTATAAAGAAGTGGAAAAAAGGGAGAGGGAAAGACAATTAATAGAAAGATGGGGGATGATTGAGGAATCAAAATATAATAAATGGTATAAGATGATAAAAAAGGAAGGAGTACCAAAATAGTTAAAAATCCCAAAATTTGTATCCCTTTTTATCTTTTTTTTCGAACCGGGCAAAATACAGAATGTAGTTCCTTCTTCCCTTGACATCAGGAGCTGACTACTGACTAGCTCTTTTCGCTCGACAGCCACCAAAGAAAAACCTCCCGAGTGACCCAGGTAAATAAAAGCTCAAGCCTTCCAGCTATTAGCTTCCGAGACTCACTTCACTTCCGGTTCCTTCACTTTCAAAAGCTCCGAAGTCCAAAGGAAAGTCGACTTAAATGGAAAGGGACAAAGACGAATATGCATACGCAGTGGGAAATGTTCTTTGAATTCTTGCTTCTAAATTTTTAGATAAAAAGTATATAAGTCTCAATTGAAGCACGAGTTTCCACTTCGATTCAGCAAATCCCTGATCAAATTCGATGTCAATTGGATTGGTTCAACTGATCAAATTTCTTATTTGATATATCAGTTTTATGAGCCTCGTCATGTTCAGCAAAAGATGAAAAGAATCGTTCTTTTTATTCTCCTTCACCTGATAGGATAAGGGAAAAAAAGAATCAAAGTGTTGAAAAAGTACAGTGAATGCTCACTTATTCTGAGGCTCGGATATTCCAAGTGGCGAATCCCGTTCACCTCCCACCACTGTCCCTGTATGGTCGCACCCGCATCTGATGCGGGCGCGACCGTACAGGGACAATTAAAAAGAGGCCAATGAGCGTCGCTTGACAAGATCACCCCACGACTCGCGGTCGAAGTTCAACCAAATACATACATTTTTAATAAAATAAAACAATTTTTGACTAGGAGTGATCTACTTTTAGCCACAAATGGAATGATTCAATTTTCAATTTTAAAAATCAGTTTCCAACCGAAAACCAACGAATTAGCAACAAAATATTTTTGAAACAAATTATACAACAAGATAAATTTTTACCAAAGAAGATAAATTTTCTATAAAAAAGGACGAATTTTCAACAAAATACATTGATTTTCAACCAAATAGTTGAATTTTCAACTAAACATATAATTTTTTAACCAAAAATCGAATTGGTTAATTTTAAGTCAGCAAACTTTTATTAAACTAAACAGAGAACAAATTTCGAACAAAATACATCAATTTTCAACCAAAAATGGAATAATTACATTTACAGCTGGAAAATTAATTTTCAAACGAAAAAATCAAATTTTTGCCAAATAAATTGAATTTTTGACCAAATAAATGAATTTTAAACTAAAATGATGAAATAAAAGAAAAAAAAATTTCTTAAACAAAATAGTTGTATTTTAAACCACAAAGATGAATATCCTACCAAAAAGGACGAATTTTTACAGAAAATACATGAATCTGAAAAATTTAACAAACAAAGAACAAATTTTGAACAAAATCGGTCAATTTTTAACCAAAAATAGAATATTTAAATTTTCAACTGAAAATTTAATTTTCAAACAAAGAAACGAATTTTTAGCAAATATGTTAAATTTTCAACCAAAGAAATGAATTTTCAACTAAAATAATTAATTATTAATCTTAGAAAAAAAGAATTTTCAACCAAATAGTTGAAATTTCTATTAAAAAGATAAATTTTTTACCAAGAAGATTAATTTTCTACAAAAAAAGACGAACTTTCAACCAAAAATGGAATAGTAAAATTTTCAACAACAAAAAAAACGAATTTATGACAAAATAGTTTCATTATCAACCTAAAGAGAAAAATTTTCAATCGAAAAGTTGAATGTTCAACCAAAAAATATTAAATTTCGTGTAAAACAGATGAATTCTTAAACTAAAAAAAAATAAATAAAAAAAATAAAAAAAAAATTGAATTTTCAGCCAAGACTGATTTTTCAGTCAATACTTTTTTTTTTTCAATTTTCCAGACCAAAAGACGAATTTTCTATAAATCAATTGCATTTTTTAAACCACACTCATTTTTGATGTGGTTGATTGTACATTTTTTTGAAAAAAATTTAAAATATCGGGTTAAAAATTTCTCTATGTTAAACCAAAAAAACATGTAATTATTTAGAAATGACAACAAATTAAAAAACTCCTTGCAGATGATGAAAAATTGTTGTTGTATAATAACATAATAATACCATGTTTCTTTGATTTGAGTTTAGGACATTTTAAGCCCGACATTTTCAATATCAAAATTTAGAAAATTCAGTGACTTTTTGCTTATTCCAAGACCGTAAACTCTCACCACTTCTTCTTCTCCTGTGTTTTTGCATCAACAAGCCACTGTCCCTGTACGGTCGCGCCCGCATCAGCGATGTCCTTGTATGGTCGCGCGCGCATCAGCGGCGTCCCTGTATGGGCACGCGCATCAGTGGTGTCCCTGTACGGTCGCTCCCGCATCAGTAGCTGACCACTTAAAAAGAGGCCCGAAGAGCGGGAATCGCATGTTGGTTTGAATTGAGTATTTTAGCATGACGTCATGGGAATGCATACGACTCCTTGGAGAAAATATTCGAAAATTTGCTAACATATTTACGTTTCTCGGCCCTTGGAATAGGCAAGATTTCGCTGTATTAAATATCGAAATCATAGTTTATTCAATCTTTAAATTATATTCCTTTAATTAAGAACAAGATCTCTTCGATTATAATCAAATTTTAATTTAATTTTGCATCAACAAATTATCAAAACTTTCAGTTAATTATCCGGTTGTCAATAATAAAAAAGGTATTGGGTCATTTAAATTATTGATAATCACACCTTGTAAATATTTTTTTTTGGTTAAATATCGTTCTTGAATATACGATTGAGAAATTATTTGATTAGCTCTTTATTTTGATTGATAAACTTCCAAGAGATGCGGTTTGATATTCAAACAAAAGGAAAAGCAAACTCAGCAATTCATGATAAAAATTGATTAAAAGTTATGTAATAGATAAACAAATGCGAGATAATTATTAGAATTGTGCGTTATAAAAACACGTGGTTCTGAAAACACAAGATAAAAATAATATATAAACCCAAACAGTACATTATCATGTTGAAAACATCACACTCTTCATTGATGGATACTTGAGGATAAAAACAATAATAATTTTCTAGTAATTATACGAATTGTGTAAAATTGTTTATAAATTTATGACATAATGAAAATATAGAGCCCCACCTTTTTTATAAATTCAACATATTAGTTTGATTTTTAATCACAAACATTCATTTTCTATCGAAAAAGACCAATTTTCAACTAAATTAATTTTACAACAAAAATGGGGTAGTTAAATTTTCAAATAAAAAATTAATTTTCACAAAAAAAAATGTAAAAAGATTGTAGAATTTTCAACCCGAAAAGACGAATTTTCAACAAAACAGTTGACTTTTTAACCAAAACGGATACTTTTGAACAAAAATGTTTAATTTTCAACAAAGTAGATTCATTTTTAATCAAATATTTTAATTTTCAACCAAAAATTAAATAGTTAAATTTTTAAAAAATTTTAATGAATTTTTAACAGAGTGACTTGATTTTCAACCAAGAAGTTGAATTTTCAAACAAGAAGATTAATTTTTTTACAAAAATATTAAAAAAGATGAATTTACAATTAAAATTGGAATAGTTAAATTTTCAGTTAAAAAACTTAACTTTGAACCCGAAAAAAAATTTCAATAAAATTGTTTAATTTTCAACCAAAATGATTAATTTTCTACCAAAAAATCGAAATTTCAATCAAATCCATAAATTTCCAACTAAAACTGATAAATTTTCGGCAAAAAGGAAATAATTTGATTTTCAGTTCAAAAAAATTAATTTTTAACCAAAACAATGAATTTGCAAGAAATTAGTTAAATTTTCAACCTAACCACTTTCATCTAAAATGAAGAATCTTCAACCAAAAAATTACATTTTTAAGAAAGTAGTTCAACTTTAAAAAAATAGTTGAATTTTCAACTAAAAAATATACATTTTTAATGAAAAATGGATTTGTTAAATTTTCAGTTAAATACATTAATTTTCAACGAAATGCTTAAAAATGTCAACTAAAAAGATAAGTTTTCAACAACAAAAAATAAATAAATAAAATAAAATAGTTAAATTTTTTTATAAAAAATTAAAGTTTCAAAAAATAGTTTATATTTTAACCAAACAGATGCATTTTCTACTAAAATCATGAATCTTCTACTAAAATAGATAAATTTTTAGTAAAAAAAAAAAAATTTCAACCAATAAAAAAAAAGACATTTTCAAAAAAATAGTTGAATCCTCAACCAAAAAGATAACTTTTCAACAAAACAGTTGAATTTTTAACCAAAACGGATACTTTTAAACAAAATTGTTTAATTTTCAATAAAGTAGACTCATTTTTTACCAAATAATTGAACAAAAATTAAATTTTCACAAAAAATTTTTTTTTTAACAAAATAGTTAATTTTTAACAAAAAATAAATCAATTTTCACCTAAGAATAAAAAATTCATCAAAAACGAAATACTTAAATTTGCAATTAAAAAAAATTTAATTTTAACCAAGACAACGAATTTTTGAGAATTTAGTTGAATTTTCAACTCAAAAATATAAATTTTCAACAAAAAATGGAATGTTAACATTTTCAGTTCAAAAAATTAATTTTCAACCAAGAAAAACGAATTTTCCACACACAAAAAAAAAAAAATACAAAATGTGCATTTTCAACAGAAAATTGAACAGTTATTTTAACAGACAAAAACGAATTTTCAACCAAAAAATTAAATTTCTAACAAAGTAATTCAACCTTCAACCAAATAGTTGAATTTTCAAAGCAAAAATACACATTTTCAAAGAGAAATGAAATAGTTAAATTTTCAGCCAAATACTTAAAATTTTAACTAGAAAGCTGATTTTTCAAACAAAAATAAAATAGATACATTTTCAATTTAAAAATTAATTTTTTAATCAAATTTCCTATAAATATATTTGAATTTTTAACGAACAAAGAAAAAACTTCAACAAAACAGTTGATTTTTCAACCAGAACGGGTACTTTTAAACAAAATTGTTTAATTTTCAACAAAGCATATTGATTTTTAACCAAATAGTTGAATTTTCAACTAAAAACATACATTTTTAACGAAGAAGATTAATTTTCTACAAAAAAACTACGAATTTTCAAATAAAAAAAGAAATAGTAACATTTTAATTAAACAAAAATTAATTGTTCACAAAAAAAATTTCAACAAAATAGTTACATTTTTAACAAAAGAGGTGAATTATCAACTATAATGATACATCTCAAACCAAAAAAGGAATTTTCAACAGAGTAGCCCAAATTAAAAAAAAAGAATAACTTTCTACCAATAAACGAAATTTCAACAACAAAAAATTAATGAATTTTCAACTAAGAAAGACAAATTTTCATCAAAAATGAAATACTTAAATTTGCAGTAAAAAAAAAATAATTTTAACCAAGACAACGAATTTTTCAAGAATTTAGTTGAATTTTTAACTCAAAAATATAAATTTTCAACAAAAAATGGAATACTTAAATATTCAGTTCAAAAAATTAATTTTCAAACAAGAAAAACGAATTTTCCGCAAAGAAAAAAATTTTCAAACGGAAAATTAAGTTTTTAACAAAGTAATTCAACCTTTAACAAAATAGTTGAATTTTCAACTACCAAATGTACATTGTCAACGAAAAATGGAATAGTTAAATTTTCAGTTAAAAACATTAATTTTCAACCAAGAAAAACAAATTTTCAACCAAAAAATTAAGTTGTTAACAAAGTAATTTAACCTTTAACCAAATTTAAGTAATTTTCAACAAACAATTAAATTGTAAAATTTTCCTAATTTTAAGTTATAAAAATTAATTTTCAATCAAAATAGTAAAATTTTCAATCCATAAAGATGAACTTTTAACAAAGCAGATGAATTATTATCAAACAAAAACAACGAATTTTTAAGAAAATTGTTAAATTTTCAACCAAACGATTTTGAACTAAAATCAAGAATCTTCCACCAGAAAACTAAATTTTTAGCAAAGTGGTTAAATTTTCAACAAAGTAGTTGAATTTTCAACTGAAAAATATAAAATTCATAACTAAAAATGCAATAGTTAAATTTTCAGTTAAAAAAAATTAATTTTTAAATGACAGAACGAATTTTCAACAAAAGTAGTTGAATTTTCAACAAAACAGATAAATTATCAAAACAGAAAATTACTTTTCAACAAAATTGTTGAATTTTCAAAAAAGCAGATTAATTTTTCAACCAAACAGGTGAATTTTCGACTGAAAACATCAATTTTTAACGAAGAAGATTAATTTTCTACAAATGAAAAAAAAACGAGTTTTCAACCAAAAATGAAATAGTAACATTTTAATTAAACAAAAATTAATTTTTCACAAAAAAAAAATTCAACGAAATAGTTAATTTTTAACAAAAAATAAATAAATTTTCACTTAAGAAAAAAAAAATTGTCATCAAAAATGAAATACTTAGATTTTCAGTTGAAAAAAAATTAATTTAAACCAAGACAACGAATTTTCGAGAATTTAGTTGAATTTTCAACTCAAAAATATACATTTTCAACAAAAAATGGAATGTTTAAATTTTCAGTTCAAAAAATTAATTTTCAACCAAGAAAAACGAATTTACCGCAAAAAAAAACAATTTTCGTCAAGAAAATTAAATTTTTAACAAAGTAATTCAAACTTTAACCAAATAGTTGAATTTTCAACTACAAAATGTACATTTTCAACGAAGAATGGAATAGTTAAATTTTCAGATAAAAAAATTAATTTTCAACCAAGAAAAACAAATTTTCAACCAGAAAATTAAATTTTTAATAAAGCAATTTAACTTTTAACCAAATTTAAGTAATTTTCAACAAAAAATGAAATTGTCAAATTTTTCAAATTTTCAGTTATAAAATTACTTTTTAACAAAATTGTTAAATTTTCAAGAAAGCAGATTAATTTTTCAACCAAAAAGATGAATTTTCGACTAAACTCATGAATGTTCTACTGGCATAGTTAAATTTCCAATGAGAAAAATTTTTTAACCAAAAAAAAAAGAAATTTAAAAAAAAAAGTTGAATCCTCAACCAAAAAGTTAACTTTCCCACAAAAAAGTTGACTTTCCAACCAAAACGGATACTTTTAAACAAAATTGTTTAATTTTCAACAAAGTAGATTGATTTTTTACTAAATAGTTAAATTTTCAACGAACAACCTAAATTTTTAATAAAGAAGATTAATTTTCTACAAAAAAAATATGAATTTTCAACCAAAAATGAAATAGTAACATTTTAATTAAACAAAAATTAATTTCTCACTAAAAAAATTTTTTTTAACGAAATAGTTAATTTAGAGAAAAAATAAATAAATTATCACCTGAGAAAAAAAATGTTTAATCAAAAATGAAATACTTAAATTTGCAGTTGAAAAAAATTAAATTTTAACCAAGATAAGGAATTTTTGAGAATTTAGTTGAATTTTCAACTCAAAAATATACATTTTCAACCAAAAATGGAATACTTGAATTTTCAGTTCAAAAAATTAATTTTCAACCAAGAAAAACAAATTTTCCGCAACAAAAAAAAACAAATTTTCAACCAGAAAATTAACCTTTTAACAAAGTAATTCAACCTTTAACCAAATAGTTGAATTTTCTACTACAAAATGTACATTTTCAACGAAAAATGGAACAGTTATTTTAACAAAGAAAAACGAATTTTCAACCAAAAATACACATTTTCAAAGAGAAATGAAATAGTTAAATTTTCAACCAAATACTTAAAACTTAAACTAGAAAGCTGATTTTTCAAACAGAAATAAAATAGATACATTTTGAATTTAAAAATTAATTTTTTGTTAAAATTTCCTATAAATATATTTGAATTTTTAACGAACAAAAAAAAAATTCAACAAAACAGTTAACTTTTCAACAAAAGTAAGTTTTAACTAAAATAGATAAATTTACAATCAAAAATGAATTAATTGAATTTTCAGTTTAAAAAATTAATTTTCAACCAAAAAAATCAACCATGGAAAGGAGTTTACAACTAAAAAATATAGATTTTCAACAAATGAAATCGTCAAATTTTCAATTAAGACAATTAATTTTCAATCAAAATAGTTAAATTTTCAGCCCATAAAGACGAACTTTGAACAAAACAATTGACTTTCCAAAAAAATACATCAATTTTGAATCAGATAATTAAAATTTAAACTAAAAAACTGAATTTTCAAACAAAAATGAAATAGTTACATTTTCAATTCAAAAAATTAATTTTTTATTAAAGTTTCCTACAAATATATTTGAATTTTCAACGGGGAAAAAAAACGAATTTTCAAAAAAACAGTTGACTTTTTAACAAAGGCCAATACTATTGAACAAAACTGTTTAAATTTTAATAAAGTAGATTCATTTTTAACTATGTAGATGAATTTTCATAAAAAAATATGAAATTTTAGCCAAGAATATTAATTCTCTGCCAAAAAAGTAGAATTTTTAATAAAATACATGTATTTTTAACCAAACAGTTTGAGTTTTAACTAAAATAAATAAATTGACAATCAAAAATGAATTAGTTGAATTTTCTGTTAAATAAAAAAATTAATTTTCAACTGAAAAAAGGAATTTTCTGCAATATTGTTAAATTTTCTACAAAAATAGTTGAATTTTCAACAAAACAGATAACTTATGAAACCAAAAAATTATTTTTTTAAATTGTTAAATTTCCAACATGAAAATTGAAAAAAAATGTGTTTATTGTCTTTTTTTTTCTTCACACTTCTTCTTCTTTTTTTTTTATTTTTCCAATTTTTTGAACATGTTATGCTTTTGAAAATAATGAAATAAATTCTATGCAACTTCTAAGCAGAATTATAATTTCTGATCTGAATTATTAATTTTATTTTAAATTAAAGACTTATTTGAACGATAAACCATTTCTTTGATGAATATATTTTTATCTTTCAACGAATACTTTTAAACAAAATTGTTTAAATTTTGAACAAGTAGATTCATTTTTAACTGAATAGTTGAATTTTTATTTTAAAAAAATGAAAATTTAACCAAGAAGATTAATTTTCTACCAAAAAAGTAAAATTTGTAACAAAATACATTTTTTCTGAGTGAAATATATTTAAAAAAAGAAAAATTAAATCATAATAATAACTAACTAAATACTTTTTGCATAATAGTAAGCAAACAAGTATAAGTTTTTTGAATAAGCTGACCAAATTTGAAATAATTATACAAATATTTATAAACCTTATTCCTCCAACATAAAAGTTAATTAACAAAAAAAATGTTTAGTAATTTTTAAATTTTGAAAAATTACTTTTAATTCGATCATTAAAAGATAAATGGCAAAATATAATATAATTGTCTCATCTATATTAATTTTAAATTAGAACTTAAATTGTCTAATAAAAAAAATAGTAGCATTCATTCAATCAATTCTTTCTGAATGAAAAAATCTTCATTGGGATTAAACATCTCTTTCACTCCGTGATTGAATTCAAAGAATTTTTTTTCTTTTCAATTCTACTTCTTTTGAGACTATGTAATTATTTTCAGTAGCTATATTTTAATAAATATAAATATATATTAATAAATATAATATTGCAATAAAATATAATACAAATTCCTTTAATATTAAATTATTAATAATATAAATTAGACTTTATTTGTTCTAAATATATTAATATAATCATTAAATTATATTTTATTATAAATAATTATTAAAGATTCAATAATATCACGTAATAATAATTTATATGAATAATATAATATGAATTTATGATAGGAATAATAATATTTAATTAATTTAATAGTTATTTATTATTATTAAATTTTTGGTAACATTTTTGTATTAATTACTTATCTCAAAATTCAATTGTTCCATATTTGTTTGAATTTAATTCTTTAAAATTTTAGTTTATTCTATTAAAAATTAATTTTTTTAACTGCAATTTAGCTCAATTTTCAAATCTTTAATTTGTCTTAGTTGGAAAAAAAACGTTGTTAAAAATTCATTTTTTTTCGTTTAAATTTTCAAACTGAAAATTGAATTATTCAGTTTTGGTTGAAAATTGGTATTTTTCAGTTGAAAATTCAACTATTTGGTTCAAAAAGTTCATTACGTTTGAGAAAATTAATTTTTACAACTGGAAATTAAATTTCCATTTTTTATTGAAAAATGATTTTTTTATTTGAAAATACAATTATCTGCTGGAAACTTCACGTATTTTGCAGACATTTTTTTCGGATAAAAAAATAATGCTTTCAATTGAAAATTTTTATTTTATGAAAATTGTCTTATTTTAGTTGAAAAATGAACCATTTGGTTAGAAAAGTTAAGTATTTTTAGGAAAATTAATTTTTATAACTGAAAATAAAACTTTCACTTTTTATTGAAAATTAATTTTTTTCGTTGAAAATTTTAAACTGAAAATTGAATTATTCATTTTCTTGTTTAAAATTTGACTTTTTATTTATTTTATTAATATTAATTTCAATAATTTTCTTGGTTAAATTTTTTTATCTGAAAATTTTTTCAGATAAAAAAAATCAACCAAAAAAAAATAATTTTTAACAAAAAAGTTTAAATTTCAACCAACTAGTGGAATTTTCATCCAAAAAGATTAATTTTTTTACCAAAAAGCGAATTTTCTACCAAAAATATTAATTTTCTCTCAGAAAAAGATAAATTTTAAATCAAAATTGGAATGATTCCATTTAAAAATAAATAAACCAAAAAAATTAATTTTTAACAAAAGAGTTCAACTTTCAACCAACTAGTGGAATTTTCAACCAAAAGGATGAATTTTTCACCAGAAAAATTAATTTTTTACCACAAAAAGACGAATTTTTAACAAAATACATAAAGTTTCAAAATGAATTAAAAAAAAGAATATATATATAGTATATAATATATTTTGGTAAGAATACTTTTATCCCTAAAATGCACAGGAAAGCACCAATCCACTGCCATGTGATATTTTGCACCTTTCACCAAAAAAATTGCCGTGTTCCGGGACGAAAGTCTGTTCACAAAACCTACCCCTTATTATGCACCTCCGAATGAAGTATTTAAGAGAAAAAAATCACTCCTTTAAAAATTACCGGATTTGCACCAATTTTTCGACCAGATGACTGGACTATTGTAGGAGTAGGAAGTTCATAAAAGGGGAAGAAACTGACGCCGAGATTAGATTCAGCTCGAGCTCAAGCCTGAATTTATCGGTTCGGTTTTGCCTTTGCGGAAATCTTTTTCGAAACTTATAATTTATTGCAAGCGTTTTGAAATCAAACGAAGAATTCTCGTTTAATATTAAGTAACTTCCTTTTAATTGTGAGAGTGTGTGACCTAATTTTAATTGAAATGAACAAACTATTATTAAGGGATAATAATTTTGTAACGAATTTATCAGTGTTTTAATTTTCGAGAGAAGAACCTTTCCATCCCAAATTCAGGCAAACGTTTCTACGTTTTAAAGCACTAACAAACGACAATAGAACTAAATTATAAAATTATAAAATATTAACATTCAAATTTGGCTGCGTTCGAGGAAATTCTACATCTCTACAGCAGAGGGCCGGGACAGGCCCAGGACGTACGGTATTCTGGTGACAGGGGTGGGATACTGCACCTGTAATTGTGATTTTAAAGAAAAAATTATTTTGAATATTTTGAGTGAAAAGTAAAATATTAATTAAATGACAAGTAGTGAAAGTGTTGTCAAATGGTCACGCCTCTAAAAGTGAAGTGAAAAGAATAATAAAATTGAGTGAATAAAAAAATTTGTGAATTATTCAACAAGGATAATTTGAATCCGGTTTTGGGATTTTCAACGTGGATTTGTATTCTTCTTAGTATTTCGGATTGAAATCTCAGTTTCAGGAAATTTTTGGTAATTACCTGCAGAGGATACTGGGCAGAATCCATGAACGCATAAAGAGAATTTTTGACTATTTGTGGTCGCTGAGGGATGGATCGAGTAGCTCCTCAACACGACTCTATAATTTCAAAAATAAAATCCAATTTGGCATAACTACAAATTTAATTTTTGGGAATCGAATCCCTTAAGCTAAGTCAATAAACGATGCAGCAGACAGATACTCCTCCGTTACCACTAGGTCAAATAAAACTGAAGGAAAATTAAGTTTATTGGCCAAAATTTTGTCAAATAAGAAGACAAGAATATTGAAGACCCAATATCACAAATATCAAAAGGAAAGGTCAACGTAATTGGATATCTTAAAAAGTATCTACGGAAGGACCAATACAAGGACATCAATTTAGCAGGCTGGTGCCCTGCTATCACATCTGGAAAAGAAGATCTGCCAAGGACAAAATCAAGGACAACAATTCAGCAGGCTGGAGCCCTGTTGGCACAAGGATTAAATCGACCTAGGAAAACAACAACCTGCAAAGAAAATTTATGTTGGACTATATCTGCAAATTGTCAATAAAAAGGTAGGTCACGCACTCGTAAATTGAACTCTCATTTTTGTGCGATTTTTGAAATTTTGCGACATTTAATAGATTTAATAGCTTAACTAGAATTGTAAAAAAATGTGTGACACTTCGGAATCGGCTATGTCAAAGGGAATAACACCGGGACAGGACAATAATTTGGAAGAAGCGGTAATTTTAAGAAGTGACAATGGCGAACAGTTAGGGGGTTGCCCAGCGGGACCACAATCTCCACCAATACATAGAGAAACTTAACACTCATCTGAGGCTTATGGAGGTGACGAAATATTGTTTAGAGGTCCGGATCAAGGGGAACCTGTTCAAAATTCCGATCATGATTTAGAAATACCAAATAAAACTAATTTTCCTGCTCAAAGAAAAACTATATAGGCATTAAGGTTATCTCGTAATGCTAATTCGAACAAAAATAACGGGAAAAGCTAGGCGATATATCCAAGATAGAGTTGGAATAGATTATGAAAATCTAATGCAAATTTTAGAAACTCATTTCTCACCAAAGTTAGATACGAGTCAGTTAATGCAGGAATTAGCTACGATTACCCGCGAGAAAAATGAAGAAATAGTTGAATATGGGACCAGGGTCAATGAAATTTTAAATAAAATTGTTGTTCAAGTAATGAAAAAGACACCTGGTGAAAAGGGGTTAGAAAGATGTCTAGAATATAAAGACAATGCAATTAAAAATGTTATGAGGGGTTTAGATCGGGCTACCTTATCCTTTGTTAAAGATAAATATCCTTCAACTTCAGATAAAGCAGTTGAAATCGCCACAGAAGCTGATTTGGAAAACAAAAGTTGGAACAAAACTCACAATAGATTTGAAAATTCTTTTTTTTTTTACTAATTTTGAAAACCGAGGAAATAAATTTAAATTTGGGAACAAAAAACGCGTTGCTCATATAAAGAGTGAAATAGAAACACCAGGACCATCTCGGAGTATATCTCTTTCCTCAGTAAGATGTTATAATTGTGAAGAATTAGAACATTTTAAACGGAAATGCCCAAAAATCTATCAAACCAATGATCCAATTCAGAATAAGAAGCCTAAACTATCTTTTACCTATTGTCATTATACTAACCATAATTTTGATAAATGTAAATTAAAAGAGCGACATGATGAAGAACGATTAAATAGAGCAGAATTAGTACGTAAACATAATTTAAACTATCAGCCGAGGAATCAAAAAGTTTTAATGAATTCCTCGAATTTAAATCAACACCCAAACAAAGATGCGTTTTACAAATCCGGAACCCCCGAAAATCAATAAACAACTCCAAAATCGAAATAGAACATTCAAATTTTTATGAAGAAACAGCATTTTTCATGATAGATACTGGGTGCAATTTAAATTTAATTAAAAAACATAAAGTTGACTCGAGAACCGGTATTAATAAAAATAAAAGGTATAATTTGACTGGGATCGGTAATGAAATGATTAGTACATCAGGAGAAATTAAAACTATAATAAAAGGTATAGTCAAATTTTCAGATTGTACCTGATAATTTTCCTATAAATCAAGGAGGTATTTTGGGAATGTCATTTTCAAAAAATCAAAGAGCTAAATTAATTATAGGAGAATTAGAATTAAATTTTTTAAATTCAAGAATGTGTAATATTTCATATTCAACAATAAATATTCCAGCTCGTACTGAGAAAATTGTAGAAATACCAGTTAAAGATACACACTTAATCGAGGGATACATTCGAAAAGTTAACGCGGGCCCTAGGATTTTTATCGGGGAGTCTCTAGTGACTAAAGTCGGGGACTACGTTAAGTGCTACGTGATCAATAGCACTGCGAGCGATGTGACACTGACCCTGTCTCCTATAGAACTGGAGGAGTGTGCAGTGGTATCTGTTGGGGGGCGAGACGGCGAGTCTACTACTGGTGCGAATAGCGGGAAGAAAGAGAAGGCTAAAAGGTTCGCTGAACTTTTAAAATTAATTGAATTCAAAAATTTAAATGATTTGAGGATAACTTGTTCTTAAATACAATGTCAAAAGCTATCCTAGCTCTTAGAAATTCTACAGAAGCTTTAAATGTTAAATTAGTTAAAGTACCAAATTACGAAGGTAACCTAAATGAAGTTTATTGGATTGCTATCGAACAGATTTTTAGTTGTTCTGGAAAATTAATTATACCACCCAAAACTGATCGTGAAAAAATTATTAAAGTATTCCACGATTCAGCGGCCGGAGGACATCAAGGTGTACCGAAAAATTATTGCAAAATTAGAGATAAATTTAATTGGAAGAATATGAAAATAGATATTCAAAATTTTATCAAACTTTGTCGAAGTTGCCAAGAAAGAAAATTGGTTACGGTCAAAACAAAAATGCCAATGGAAATTACAGAAACTCTTAAAGAACCTTTCGAGAAAGTTCACATTGATATTGTCGGGCCTCTACCAAGAACTATTAAAGGAAATAAATTTATTTTAACAATCCAAGATCATTTTTCCAAATTTTCTGACGCAATTCCTATACCAAATGCGGAAGCTAAAACAATAGCATCGCACTGGCCGAACAATTTATTATGAGACATGGATATCCAAGGGTAATCCAAACCGATCAAGGGAGTAATTTTATGAGCAAACTGATGAAAACTTGTTGTAAAATTTTTAAAATTGAAAAAATTAATTCAACCGCGTACCATCTACAATCGCTGGGTTCTCTCGAGAGGAGTCATCACGGTTTAATAGAATATTTGAAACAATTTGGTACAAAACAGGATTGGGATGAATAGTTGCGGTATGCCATTTTTTCATATAATTCTTCTGTGCATGAGTCTACAGGATTTGCTCCCCATACTCTTGTCTACGGTAAAGAAATGAATTTACCAACTAGTTTTTCTGAAAAAAAAAACCCCTTCAACTTATGTTAAATATGTGTTAGAGCTATTTCAAAAATTGGTTGATGTCCAAAAAACGGCAGAAGAAAATTTAAGAGCAGCAAAAGGTCAAAGAGGTATTACGATCAAAAGTTGAATGTTCAAAATGTCAAAGAAGGAGATTTTGTTAGGCTCTTGGAACCCCCATCTGCTCATAAGTTCGATAGACAGTATTCTGGTCCATTCCAAATTGAGCGAATAATTGGGAATTGCGATGCATTAATTAGAGTGGGACCCAGTAAAATCAAAATTGTAAATCTTAATAGGTTGAAGTTGGCCGCAATTCCAATGGATACTTTAATTTTAAGTCCCATTCAATTTAAGGAAATTTTAAATAAAAAGAAACAAAAAAAAAATTATATTATCAATAATTTTTTATTACCATGAATTTACAAGTCAAATTGTAAATAATTAATGAATAAGATTATAAAAATCATTAAGGAATTTTATTCTCAAAAGGAAAATAAAGTATTATTGCAAAATAAAGTATTATGCAAAATGAAATACTATGTAGAGTAAAATACTTTGCAAGAGGCAAATATTATGCAGATTAAAAATATTATGTCATTTTCAGTCATTTAAACAAAACAATTGTAAATATTTAAATTATAATTTGATTTCTAAAATGTTATTTTTGCCAATAAATTTTTGATTTGTAACTTTTCACTAATCTTAGTTGATTAAATCTAATATAGGTAATGGGGTATTACCTCCAGGACACTAGAGGTGAAATTTCTATACGGAATTCCATTTTTGTTTGTTTTTATATGTTACGAGTAAGCCTTCGTTCATTATTCAGAATTTAGCAAGAAGTTTAAAAGGATTTTAAATTTTGAATTCAAATTTCGCGCTAATAAATGAAATTTGATTAAATTATGTAATGCAGGTCTTATTTCGAATGAGAGATTCTGACATTGAGCTGGTTTCCTGAAAATAAATCAGAATAACCAATAAAAGACTATCCCGGTTTTTTAAGTAAATAATAATTCTGATCGGCATACGAAGATTGAATTTAGTCTAAAATTTGTTGACTTTCGCAATCATTCTAAACAAAATAGATAAGGAATAAATAAATGAGATTTTTCCTATTTATTTAACTGATCCGATTTAAATTTCGCGCCAATCTTAAAATATATTCACATATTCGATAAATAAATAAAGATAATAAATGAATTAACAGACTTGAAATTCGGGGTGTCCAGAAGAATGAATCCAATTAATTATCGTGTTTAATAGAATTTTAATTCTAATTGTAATTTTAAATTTCACGCTGAGAGATGTCTTGTGGTTGTTTTTCCTGTTGTGGTTAAAGCAACTGTAAATTTTTATATAAATATGATAGTATCTAAGATAAGCGATATCGCTTGTAGAAAGTTTCGATATTACGATATTTGGAATCATACAATTCTATTTAAAATTCGCGCTGAAACTCCAAGAATAAATTAAAAGTTAGAATAAGATTTTTAATAATTAATGGATTTAATGGACCGGGGTAAAAAGAAATTATTTCAATTGGTTGAGTTTAACGATTTTGAGGGTCGGACTGATCTTCCGTATATTGATTATGGTTCGTGAATTTGATCAATGAAGTAGGATTAAGGGATTGTTTAGACGCAATAATGAGTCAGTGTTTCTACCCGATGCGAAGTACTCTCAGTCCGGGAAAAATAAATATAAATAAAAGTTTTAAAAATGTCAGGAGTTTTTGGTCCTGTGACCTCGGTCGCTAGTCCTTGCTACCCCGACCGGTTGGCACCGTTGATGCCCTTCAGGAAGTTGCAGATGGAGTTTGGGGTTGCGGGACATGCGTCCGGAACCGTTGCTCCTCCACCCTCCCTCTCTTCGTTCTGACTGGAATCTTTGACGGGATACGCTGACCGATTCAGTCATATATCAGCGATCATATTCGTCGACCAGTCGGACTATTGGCAGTGGCATTGTGTCCACTGCCAAAATCGAATGAAGACCCCATGGGCACATCCGACGGAGGTCCATCTGACCGCACCGTCGCATCTCAGCCATACCAGGCGTTGTCCGGTCTGTGGGTGAGTCAAAATTACTCCCTTTCTTTTTATAACTCCGGGTAGGGGGGCCGTTCCTGAAAATAATAAAATCATTTTATTCTAACTAGAAATTACGTCTTCTACACGGCCCCAGCGATAACTTGTCTTGAGTGCTGCGACGCGTTGATTAGGTGCCGGGAGGCCCTTGAGGGGCATTTAGTGATCAGGCATCTATATTATTACCGAAATGAGGACTCTATGATCATCAGGGTTATTCGACAGATGGACGAGAACCATCACCCGCCCGGCATGTTTCTGCACGTAGCTTTGATGAGCGACGTATTGGAGGTCCAGGGGCTGGGGTACACCTCTTTTTATGGATGGTACCTGGGGCCCAGAGAACAGTATGAGCTTGACCTCTCGGGAGTTATTCCGCCGCCAATATATATAGCAGGCTTCCCTTGCTTGGTGCTAGGAGCATATCATAGGGCTGATACGCAGGGGTGGTTGGGCTTGGCAGGTTATACAGTGTAATTTACATATTTAAAAATAAAACTGGTGGATTTAAAATAGAAAGCCCCAATGAATGAGCACTTGTGGTATTTTCTTTATGCATGTGGAAAAAAGAGAAAAATAGGAAACCTTCCTTTTATTTTAATGAATAATTTGAATTGTGAAAATTGATTTGTTTATTGTTAATATTAATTTTTTTTTGCATTTTTTTTTGTTTCGTTTTAAGACTATTTAAAATTTCAAAGGCGTACATGTATAACTTGGCCCCAAATTGGGGATTTAGACAGGACCAAACCATAAATGAAACACCTTACCCGGCCAGAGCCTAACTTACCGACCGACTTAGCCCCAACTTGGCTTTATTTATTTTCCTAGTCTCAGCCACAGTAATAATTACAAATTTTTTATTTAAAAGAAACATTTCTAGAAGCTGAACATTTTGAGAAAAATCTTATTTCTGAACCGGCTTATTCGTCGTCAGCCTCATCTTTCGGTTGCCATCCCAATCTTTTGGAATTAGTGGAGACCTATGCTAACATGTGAAACGTAATTGAGATTATGTTTTCCAAACTTTAAAATCAGGTAAAATACATGGAGGATCTTAATTTTTCTCCAAGAGGATTTATTTTGCACTTCAAATTGTCAAAAAAATTCACATTGTAATATCGCACTGAGATAAACTTCTTTCAATGCGAATCAGAATTACGCTTGCACTTTTCAACCACGAAATTCACATGTTTTATTATAGTGAAGTTGCTGTATTATCAAAAAATGAATCGAAGAGACCGACAATCGATATTAGAGTTCGGCGCGCAAATTGAAATATACATGAAACTAAATGAAAGCAATGGAGCCAGACTGTGTTGACGTTTTGAAAATTTAAATGATTCGATAATATAAATTGAAAAAAGATGATCGTGACAGAACTGGCAAACCTAATTTTAAATGAACTATTTACAATTGTTTAATTATTAAAATATTTAATTATTTGAAATTTGATTGTTAGGCAATCTACATTTTAGATTAATTTTTTTTTCATTTTTGAACTTTAAAGCATCGGTTAACTGGTCATATACTTTTTTGTAAACAATATTTCAGAAAGTGTAATTCTGTAAAATAATGTATAGTTTATTAAATAAACTAGGAGTTATTAAACCAATTTTAATTAAAATTTTGAACGCGGCAAGTGCTTTTCACTTTCGGCATTTTTGATCATTTGAATCACACTTTAATAATTAATACAGACAAAATCACAAAAACACTAGCCAACATAACCTCAAACCTCAAACAGATGCACAGTCAAGTTGATGGCGCTGCAATGAAGAGCTGTGAAACAGAGTTGGTTTAAACTAGATTTAAGATATTATCCCTGTTGTAGCCATAACATAATTTTCCAAGTTGGGGCCAAACTTATAACTGGGCAAACATTTGGCAATTTCCACACGGGATCCTTGTTTAACGCCTTATATAATATGGAACCAGTCACTCAGTTTCCCATTAATCCTTACACTCGCTCTGCTACCTGCATATATTGTTTTTATTACTTATGGAAGCCATCCATTGACTGCGCACAAAAAACTTTCTGTCCTACTCTCAGACTTTTTTCTATGATCTATCTTAGGCTAAATATTTGATCCGTACATGATCTTCCTGGTATAAATCCACTTTGGACTTACCATATCTTTTCTTCCGATATTTTCATTACCATGCGGATAAGTATTTTTGAGTATATTTTACTTACTGTACTCAATAAGCTGATACTTTTTAATTATTGCAGTTGCTTTTATTTCCCTTCCTTTTGTATATCTGTACGATAATTTCTTTTCTTCAATCGTCTGGGACTTCTCCCATCTCAATACATAAATTTATCAATTCGCACAACCTGCGACGTATGTACTTGCTACCATACTTAAGCACTTTAGCGCTAATGCTGTGTACACAAGCAGTCTTACCGTTTTTTATGTTCTTAATTATATCTCTAACCTCAGTGACACAGATTTTCGCAATTGGGTATTCTAATGCATTATGTTCTATGCCGCAGTTCTGTTGACCTATAGCTTCACCTCCTAATAATTCTTTAAAAGAGTCTTGCAAAGCGTCTACTATCCAGTCTGTTTCATTTAGCATTTAACCTTTACCGTTTCTCATGCTGAAAACTCTTTATTTTTACTTCCCTTTATATCTTTAAATAATAATTTCATGGTACCTTCAAAGTCGTATTATATTTTTTTTCTTCTTCTGTTCTGATTTTATCTTTACTTTTCTTGACTAGTCGTTTAACTTTCCTCTTTTTGTGTCTGTAATAATTGTCAAGTCTATTTCTCTTCGCATCGCTAAGATCTGTGATGTTCAACGTTTTCTTGTAAGTTTTTTTCTTTTCTTGTCGGGCTGCCTCAATTTCATCATTCCACCATGCATCACTAGACTTTCTTCCTACAACCGCCGTACCAAAGACTTCGGTCGCAGTTTCATCAATGATATTCCGTAACATAGTCCATGCGCTCTCTATATCTTTATTGCTTATAAGCACCTCCCAAGTTGCCCTATCTGGGCGTTCGTTTAACTTATTCTGAAACACTATTCGCACTTCCGGTTTCTGTAAATTTTCAATCTTAATTCGCGTTTGTTTCGTTTTTGTTGTTTTCTTTTTTCTCCATCCCCGCCCTAAGTTTATTTTGGAGACTAAAAGGTAATTATCAGTATTGCATTCGGACCCCCTCAGGACTCTTGTATCTTTTACTAGTTCTCTTAGTCTTTCATCCGCAATAACGAAGTCAATAATTATACTGTGGTTATTTCCTTTACACCAGATGTACATGTGGATAATTTTATGTCGAACCAAGTATTTGTAATAAATAAGCCCTTTTCTAAGCATGTGCTAACTAATTTTTCCCCGTTATAAATCAAAGTTTCAGTCCATTCCGAGGCTATTTTATTGTTTGTATTCTGCATTGCTTATATTGTACACCCAACTACCATCTTATGCGCGAAATTTATTTTGCGAGTCGAAATAATGTCCAAGTTAAATAGTGATGCGTCGTATGGTGGAGAATCTAGTTGTAACGTCAGTCCCATCAAACTTCGGTTACTGAGGGGGGGGGGGCAAGGAATGGAAACCGTGAGTCGCAATTGGTTGGAATTTATTGTTATGTTTTTTGGCGCATCAAAAGATCTATCTTAAGACCAGTTTGGATTTTCACAATCTTTTAGGACTTGGCATTTTGCGTAAGGTTGGCTGGAAGTCCTTAGGGGTGGTTTAGGTCAATAGATCTTTGTGTATTGACCTAATTATTCACCCCAAAGTCTATTGAAATTTTTTTCTTTAGTTCAAAACTAATACCTGCTCATTATGATGAGAATGTAAAAAGGAATTTATAAAGAATCTTGTTCAATATAATCATTTCTAAAATCAACAAAAACATGTAATCTTCTTCCGAAAATGAATTTCTTTTTGGCACCACAATTTAATCTTTTTTAAATTCAATTCGAGGGGACTTTCTAGTATAAGAAATGGAAACATACATATACAAGAAAGAAAAAAGTTTTTTTTTATCGATTTTCCCTGAAGAGCCGTCCATAAATCTGACGGGATGAAAAGACGTTTGCATTTGCGGAACGTGGTTGAATCTTTAATTATTCTCGTCGTCGGGGTCTCTCTCGTCGCAAAAAAAATTGATCATATCACGGCAATACATCAAGAAGCAATAGCTGGCAATGAATTGAGTGCGTTACATCCGTATGAGTGCTTCCATGTGCTTTTCATCCATGTTCGCAATGGTATGTGAGTTTCTCAAAATCAACGATTCCCTGGGATCTCTGTAGGTGCACTAGCTTTGGCTAATTACTCCAGACATTAATCGAGAGGCATGTCAAACCGCGACCGGTGGGTACGAACCCTTGCTTCTCTGACAATGCTTCTCCAGTCCCGAAACGATAACTCAGCGATAATAGCAGGCCGTCTGTCCGAGAGGGATTTAATTGTTGGGTTGCGTTGCCCGTCATAAGAAGCACTGTGCTCTTCACAGGACTAAAACAGAATAGCGAAGCATCAAGGGGTTGCTAAAGCAAAACCAACGAAGAAAGGGTTGAAGAAAATATTATTGTTTTCAAATTGTACGCATTTAAAATTGAAAAATTACTTAAAATCGATGTTTGGGTTTTAAAATAATTGCAAGAAAAAGGACCTCATAAAAAATTGAAAAGGAACCTTTTCAAAAATTATTTCTTTAAAGGAACCCATTTCTTTAAGTACGAGAACGAGAATGAATTTTCGTTAATAGAACAACTTGCGCATCATATTTTTAATTGTATGATTTCAAAGGAACTCACTTTAAGCATATATCTTTTTTCGCCTTTCAAGTGTCCTATTTTTAAAAATCGATTCCTATTTCCTCTTTTTTCAATCGTAACCTTAATTTATAAAAATTAAAGCTGTTATACTGTATTTAAAATAGTATACCTTTTACGTTGAATCTGAACAAGTAAATGTACGGACTGGAAGTTTAAAAAAACTTGATTATTGGTTTCCTTTTTGAAAAAGAGGGTAGAAATTGAATTTGGAAAAGGGGTTTATACGGATTGTATCTACAAATCTTACAATTTGCGTGGAATTCGAAAGTGAGAAAGGTTGTAATCATAATTCAACACCACTCAATTAAAAATATAGTTTGGCCGCTAGTTGGGTCATAACGAACTGGAAAGGGGGAGGGAGTGTGATGTATGATTGAGGGATAATTTGTATTCTTTCCAAATGTTTCCACTGTTTTGCGTTTTTCTTTCAATAATAAGATTTCGAATATAGTATACAGATATGGAAAAAAGTTGATTGTCTCGCAGAATTTTTCAATTTATAAAAACAAAAATGGAATTTTATTTAAATATCTTTCATTTGTCTCAAAAGGAAGACTATGCTTTTTCTCAAGACAACTTTTTCTTTGGGTGCAGAAATTTTTCTGTGGTGCAAAAATTCTAGAGATTTTCAAAAATTCTCTTCGGCAAAGGAAACTTGAATTCAGGTGAATTAATTTTCTATTAAATAATATATAA
The DNA here is from genome assembly GCA_011634705.1 of Andricus grossulariae. Taxonomy (NCBI): domain Eukaryota; kingdom Metazoa; phylum Arthropoda; class Insecta; order Hymenoptera; family Cynipidae; genus Andricus; species Andricus grossulariae. Next base: position 26,862,549 of record JAABKJ010007545.1, on the reverse strand, counting down.
AAACTATGCTACAGAAAAAAATCTATTTCTTTTGTTATTTTAACAAACATTCTTTATTTTCACACGTTTCAACCCTAATAATATATTAAGGTTGGATTTGATAATTTTTCTATGTAAGATTGAAGCAAGTATTCTTATAATAAAAATAAACTATTTGCATAATGTGTTTCTGACATTTATGTGATTAATTCTCCTTTTGCAAAAATATTAGGAGAAATGAAAGAGATTAAAAGTAGTTTAGGGAAGGAAAAAGAAAAAGTTTCTAGGTTCCTCTCTAATTCGCAAGTCGAGTCGTCAACCCTTTTCTTTCTCACTCTTCAATCTCCCGCCTCCTTGATTACTACGCTTCGGATGATGATTGATTTCGGCCGATCGTTACGTAGTAATCGGTATTAATTATCAATAATCGTGGTAAAATGTGGTTTTGATTGATTGATACTCACGAAGTTCCATGACCTGCCTCATTTCCACATCTTTTTTAGCAATAAATTATGTTATGATCATCAAAACAATAACAATATTTACAACATTCGTGATTTATTTATGTATTTACTTATAAATAAATCAATTTTTAATAAAATACCAGGGCATTTCAGACAAATTCTTTCTATATATTTTACTATTACTCTGCTATTAATTCCAAAGTTAATTAATTAATTGCACTAGAAAATCTAGCCAATAGAATTGCTAGGTATGCCTAGTTCATTTTTTAGTATAGGAGTACAAAAAAAATACAAATACAAGTAGAAATGACTGATTTTCTAGCGTGTGAGGTCCAACTAGACAGGGATCATCGTTCTCTCGGATCTAGAAGTTCGAACCGGAGATAGACCGGTCGTGATAACGCCGCGAGGCCGGTAACTGCAGTAATTGTCGGTGATTAGAGGAGTCATAATTACCGGCCCGCGTATAACGTTACCACGTCCATTCATTCTCTTCTGCATTTCCCTTTTCCTCTCCATCCCTGATCCTCTCCTCTTTCAAACACATCTGATCCTCCGGCTTCTCCTATCCATCATGAATTTCCCTTCGAGCAATCCGATTCTCGCACCCTTGACTTGCTTTAGAATATGGCCAAACTTATATATCTACGACGGATCTAAACTTCATGGAATATTCGAAGATCGAAAGTAGTAATTAAAACACAGCCTGGAAGATCGAATAGATATTAGAAGTTTTTATATCATGTGAGGTGGCGTATAAATTTATGGCGATTTTGTCCAGGTATTGTATTCTTAAACTGGAAAGATTCGGGTTTAAAATATGTTAATATTAAACAATACTGGAAAGTATTTGAATATAGGAATGTTTTATTGAGAGTAATGCATAGCCGTTGGTTTTTAAATTAATTCATCTGCTAGAGAAAATCAGAAATTTCATATTAAATCTAATTTTAAAATTTTAAATACCCATGGTAAAAAACTGATTACGAAATATGTTCAGACATGCGAGTGTGACAGAATGTAGTCGTGACACGAAGGTGTTATCATGTTATTCTCGGAATAATTTCTGATGAAGAAGGCCAGCAAGAAACGACAACTTTAATCAAATTATACTTCCCTTACATGAAAAATATTATATTTTTACTTACAACAAAGTTAAATGCAATCAATAATTTTAAACGTCTTAATTACTAGAAACCTATTTTGCTTTTGTCTAGAGTGTTGTTTACAGTCTGGGATTCTTTTTCGATCCTTTTGCTATTGTTTTCCCACGTGCATATATTTTCAATGTGGACGTATGGCGAGAACAATTAGAAGCTACTTTAATAACACCCCAGAAAGAAACCGCCTATTATATGGCCTGCATAGACAGCCGTTTCGACTCAAAGGGCTAACCCTTTATCTCTATGCCAAACGCATTCTGAAATATTTCGAGTGACGAGGGTGCCTCCGTCGTATATCTCCGGCAGTATTTTGACACACGAATCTTCAGCGAAATTATACAGTTTATAAACGCATCTTTACCATCTTACTTTTACAGCAATGGTCATAAATCCAGTAAAAAAATAATATACATATTTTAGATCAGACTATAAATCTCGATGTAGATGTATTTCAACGATTTATTACCTTAAGTATTATTAAACACTTATTATATTATAATAAGTATTTAATAATATCAATGAATCACATAATTACAATTCTTCACGTATCAAATAAGCCTTGTATTTAAATGTTTCTTTTATTACATATTTTTTTCTCTCACTAAATTCCTTCAGTATAAGATAAATTTATCGCAGTAATTTAAATAAAAATTACTTTCAAACATTTATCTTTGTTAAGTAATCTTTAATTGATGAGAGCAGATTATTATAAATTAAAATCCATGGTTAAATAGCTTCTGAATGAAGTTTGCGTCTGACTAAATACAGTTTGCTCCACTGATTGAGTTAACATCTAAAATAAATTACTATTGTGACTAAAAATTAATTGAGAATACAAAATTAATTTTAATGAAATGCCATCTGTTAAACTGATGAATTTCAAACAAGTGTAAAACATTAAGGAAAATTCTATTAATAAAGGCAAAATTATAGAATTTTGAGACTTTAGTTTATAACAATAAGTTCTTTTCTTATGTTTGATCAATTTTTAGGGTAGAACTTATACGAGTGAGATTTTATTTTGTAAAAATAACGTTATCTACTATAACCATTTTGTTTGCAGAGTTAACCAAGAACCGAACTTTAAAGAACGGAAGCAGGGTCTATGGTTTAATGTCTCTGTTTTGTAAATTTTGAAAAATCCTTTAAAGACATAACCTCGAAAAAGTCAACTAGCGTAACAGAATTGCACAAGAAGCCTTAAAATGATAAACGTATGTTTCTAAAAATCAGTATGATCAGATCATTAGAGACAAAGTTTTCTAAAATTTCTAAATAAAATAAAGTCAAGTCTAGGTGATGAGATAATTTTTAATTAAATTACATTTTTCTATATTTAAACTGAGTGCTTTGCGACTGGTACGTTTAACGCTTTGATGACGACAAAAAAAAGGATAATTTCTTCTGGTTCAAAAGGATCAAAGGACAAACGAAAAGATAAGTCTTCAGTAAAAAGCATTACATTGTTTTTACTAAGATCTTATGAGAAAGAGTAGTATCTCGGAAGTTCTGCATTTTGTTCTTTAAACGATTTAAAACACACCGAGCTTGTACCAACTTTCACCGAAAATGTGCTTGTCCATCCAGGTCTTTTGCTGACTCTTTTTGGAAACACCTCCCGAATATTTTTAGCTGAAAATGAGAAAAATCGTTAGGTGCATCTAACTAACGATTTGAATATTTAAAATATTTAATCTTTAATGTTTTAATATCTATTTGTTGAGGCCCTTGAAAGCGATTTTTGAGGGAAAATGTTGTCTAATTAGTTGTTTTTTTTAATACATAAAAATGTTCGAACCCTCTATTAACGTTACGAAAAATTCCGTAGTACAAGCCCTAGCGCCATACTTGACTGGTTAATTTTACAGGAAATTGCGTCATACTAGTCAGTGCTAAAAAATTTTCGTTCTTAATGTAAGTAGACTCAATTTCCTAAAAAAAACAATCTTTTAAGGTAATAGATCCTAGGTTACAGCTTCATGAAATAGACCAATTTTTCATAAAATCTTGTTAAGCGTGTAGCTTTTGAAAATATCTCGCTTCCTTGCACCAAGCATTCACATATGGACCTAAACAGTCTAATTTGAATCATTTTTTCAATACTTGGTAGAAGAGTGAGTTTGTTAAAAAATCTAAATAATTTGCAAAAATTATATTTTCTTGAGTGAGCACACTTTCCTAGGAAATAATTTCAAAAATATTTAAATTACACCAGATTTTATGAAAAATTGTACTATTTTTGAAATTAACAACTTAGGATCTATTGTAGTCAAAATATATATATTTTTGAAAGGGAATTTAGTCTACTGGAAATCGATTCTAAACTATTAGAGCTGAAGCATTATGTTTTTAGTTTTATCGGGAATTTTATATAATTTATTTTGACTCTGTAATGTTTTTTCTTACTATTTTTTGACGCAACACTGAAGGGTTTAAGCTAATAAAACTTTAATACTGAGCTGTTTTCAATCCAAGGTTTAAAAAAGAATGAACTCAAAAAGTCAAAAACTAAGATATTTTAAAAGGCCACCAAATAATTTTTCTCATTTTCGGTTCAAAATATTTGGGAGTTGTCCATAAAAAAGATTTTTTTTCTTGGCACTTGCATGGTTCTGCCGTGACACTCTTTAAATATTATGACACCCAATATTGAATCCAAGCTGGGAAATTTTTAATTCAAACATTATTTTTCAAGTGTAAAATACAATTATTCTTATTAAAATGCAATGCTGATCTCCAGAGCTAATTATTCCTCTAAGGATAGAAACAATTATTTTCAATCGAAATTTTTACAAAAACCGTCACCTATACCAAACAATACGGGTTGAAGGCTCTCGTCGCTCCGAGCCCTGTAAATTGAATATGCCAAAAAATAATGAAGCCCCACGACAAAATAAATAATCATCACGAAAAAAAGTAAAAATCTTAGTCTTTTTAACTTTTTCTTCATGAAACGTGCTCGATATTGGCGGTACCACTTTGCAGCCGATACCCTGCATAGGCTGTAGTAATCGAAGCGTCCTGAAGGCAATGAAGTCGAATAGAGTCATAACGAGAGGCTCAAAAAACGGTCGCCTGAGACCCTTATACTTATATCGATATTGGTGTGGAGTGCAGAGCACTTGGGAGTGAATCGAGTTAGGCGAGTGCATTTCATGCATACATCGAAGATATCGAGCAATTTTCTCTATAATTAGACGCGATAGGCCGGGGAACGTGCTTGGCCTCCCCGATGACGAAGAATAGCGGTTCCTGAAAGATACCGAGGGAACGGTAATACCTCTTGGAGGAGTAAAAAGGAACTCGACTAGCAGATATATTTATAAATATAACGCGAGAAGTCCAGAGGGCGCTGCCATTGTCGATGGTCAGTTGATAAGACAAGCTGGGTATACACCAATCCAATGATGGGAGGCAGGTGGTATGTTCTTGATTCTCTCCTTAAGATATAATCGATCTCACAGCTGCTGTTTCGCTACTCTTTCAAATGGCAGCTTCCTCTCTAATCTATTTTAATATCGCCTTAAAACTCGATTGTTTTTTTCCTTAAAGTATTTTAAATCTGGGAGTAGTTACGAATTTCGTTTGAAAAATTATCACGCGTATAAACAATTTTTTTTAGAAATCCCCTGAACACAGAAAACCATTGGTGTGACGTTTTTTGCATCTCAATTTAAACAATGGAAATTTTGAGTGCTCCTTAATTTGTTTTCGTGTTTCAAAAATGTTGAAACTCAAAACTACAACGGATTCGGCGTATTTTTGAGGATAGGTATTTCACAGTAAAATTTCATATACATTTTTAAAAATTCATGTAATTAGGTACTTTTAGGTGGAAATAATGAGTGACCAGAATACTATTAGGCAAAAAGAAGACCGTAGGTTTTCTAATTCCGGCCTGGAGCTGAAATCTTACGAATTTCTGGAAAAAGAGGCTTTGAAAATAGCTTATTTTTGGAATATTTGACGTGAAAATTTTACACGTAGATATTGACACACGTAAAATGGGGCAGATCGAAACAAATTTTTGTATTTATTCTTAGTTCTATACCCCCCCCCTCCCGTTTAAACCTAAAAACAAAAAAGGTACTCGCGCATGAAGGATAAAAATTAAAATGATGAAAAATTAAAATGATGAAAAATTAAAATGTTGATTTTATTGAAAAGCCAAAAATTATTTCAATGAGAACCAAGGTATCAGAAAAAATAGTTTGGAGCAACTAGATTTAAATCCACATAGCAAAAATATGATTTTTATGTATCCTGTCTAAACAAGAAAAACAATTTTTATTGACTTTGGGTAACAAGAAAAACGACCATTTTTTTATTTCCCATAAAAACCATTTTTGTTTCTAGATTTTGAGTAACAATCCCACATTTGTACCAGTCTAATGACTAATAAATTTTTAACAATCTTGATCTTTTCTAAATAATTTTGAAATAAAAGTTACAATGAAGGCACCATGCAGAAACTTCGATCTGGCCCCGATCGGGGCCAGATCGGGCCCAGACCTTGAATTCGGATCGGGGACAGATCAAGGATGAAACACACGCCCAGACCGGGGCCAGGTCTAGACTCCCGATCGGTGCCCAATCGGTACCCGAGCAGTCTCATTATAATCCATTTTATGAATTTCACGAATAAAGAGTGATTCATAAATTATAAAATAATATTTATTCAAAACCGAAATAACATACATTCAATTCCAAGTAAATTCAAAACTAGTGCATGGTCCTCTCCTTTCGAAGGCCATCCCAATCTTTCGAATTTCCAATAATGGTTCCAATGTTGCTTAGACCCTCTTCTTCCGTGATTTCAAATTTAGCACAAATAACAGATGAAAATATATATATAATTAAAGTAGTATGGGCACGTAAAGAACAGGTTTCATAAAAAAATGTTTAATTATACTTTTAAGAAACGTAATATTATTGGAGATGGTATAACTTGCCAGGAAAAGGTTTGTTTTTCATGAAAAAAATTTTTAAATAACCAGAAATATATTAAATATAATATTATATTAATTGAATATATTATTAATATATTAATATTGATATATTGATTATTATAACGAAACAGTTAAATTTTTTACCAAGAAAGGTGATTTTTATATAAAAATCTAAATTTTCCATTTTTGGTTGGAAATTAATCCTTTATAAGTTAAAAATTCAACTATTTGGTAGAAAATTCACCTTTTTGAATTAAAAATTCAGCAATTTTGTTGGAAATAAAGGTTGTTAAAAATTTGTCTTTTTTTTTGTTGAATTCAACTGGTTGAAAATTCGTTTTTTTTTTCTTGAAAACTGGTTTTGTGAACTGTAAGTTTTACGATTCATCTATATGTTTGAGGATTCAACTTCTTGGCTTAAAAATTCAACTGTTTTGTTGAAAATTCGTCTTTTTGGCTCGAAAATGTATTTTCTGAAAAATTCGTGTTCTTCTGTTGAATTTAACTGTTTTTTTTTTAAATTTAAATTAACATCAGAAAATCATTGATTGAAAGTTGAACTACTTTGTTGAATATTTCATTGGTTGCCGATCCATCTTTTATTTAAAAATTGAACTATTTTGTTCAAATATCGATTTTTGTTGCTTAAAAGATAATTCGTTTGAATTGAAAATGTAGCTATTTTATTTCTGGTTAACAATTAAGTTTATAAGTTAAAAATTGGTCTTTTTTGTATTCAATTAATGTTCTTGGCTGAAAATTCATCTATTTTGTGAAAAATTGGTCTTTTTAGGTTGAATTTAACTGTTTTTGATTTAGAATTAACATATTTTTTGGTTAAAAATGAAAATACTTAGTTGAAAGTTACACTACTTTGTTGAAAATTTTATTTGTTGGTTCTCGATTCACCTTTTATTTAAAAATTGAACTATTCTGTCGAAAATTCAATTTTTGTTAACTGACAAATAATTTTTTCAAACTGAAAATGTAAATGTTCCATTTCTAGTTGAAAAATTGAGTTTGTAGTTGGAAATTCCTCTTTTTGTATAAAATTAATTGTCCTGACTAAAAATTCATCTGTTTTGTGAAAATTCGTCCTTTTAGGTTGAATTTAACTGTTTTTGATTTAAAAAGTAACACTTTTTTTTAAAAATAAGAAGGCGGACAAAATTAACATTACATGGTCAAATTTTGATTACGTCATAGACTACCATTTACCCTTAACATTTGAGAATCTTCTTTGAAATTTTATTAAAAATACTAATTGCCGATGAAAAACACTAACATAATACAATTTTTTTAAAGATTCTATATATTGTTCAAATTATAATGATTTTTGTTTTAAAATATCAATTTGGGGTATATAACGTTAACTTAACCTAAAATTGTCCAAAATTTGTTAATCTTCTTTGAAATCTAGTTTATTAAATTAAAAATACCAATGAAAACCCAATCAGTTTTTCCACAACAATGATTGCGAGATTTTCGAGATATATTGTTAAACCACTTTTTTTTGATAAGATTACTTGGAGATTATAATGATTTTTGTTTTGAAATATGTCTCAATTTTGGGTAAATGACGTTAACATAACCTAAAATTGTCAAAAATTTGTTAATCTTCTTTCTAGTTTTTTAAATTAAAAATACCAATGAAAATCCTACCAGTTTGTCCACAACAATGATTGCGAGATTTTCGAGATATATTGTTAAACCACTTTTTTTAGATAGGATTACTTGGAGATACTTTGGAAAATGTATGTTCTTGACGAATATAATATCTGGAAATTTACCTGACGCAACAATCCAATAAGAAAAGCCTTGGTAACGTTCTGAACATTCGTAGATCCTTCAATTTTCGCGTGAAGATCTTTTATGCCAAGAATTTCACAAATGCATTTAATTGCACGATGGCAAACCAAACCATATCCAGGATACTTCTGCGTCACGAATATTTTCGTGTTTCCCAACCGAGTGTGAAAGTCGTGAAAAACTGAAAAAAATGTATAGATTATTTATTATCCATGATTATATTTTGAATCATTCAGAATATATAAGAATAATCCATACCAGTATGGCCCTGATATCTATTGATGTAAAACAATTTTTTGCCAGCGCTATTTTTTGCATTTCTTATTGCCGTCGCACTATCAGATGCTTTTCCCAATGCGATTCCTCCAAATCCATTTTTATTTCCAGTTATCACGAAGCACGAGAAAGTTCTCACTCTTCCCAAATTTCCGGTCATGTGACCTACAATTTTGTGCTCTAGGACTTTCGTGTCGAAACCCTCGAACTTATCTGAATTGAATTAGACGATTAATATTACTTAAAATTACACTTTCAGCTTGTCAGGGCTTGGACTCATTTGAAAAATTCAAAATAGTGTCAATTTTTTGGGGAATATCTTTAAATATTAAATAATGAGTTAACAATTTTTGAAATCTGGTATACAATATCTACATCTTCAATAAAATCGTGTGAAATCCTTTCGAGTCTTAAAAAAACTTAAAAACTTTGAAATCCGTTAAAATCCTTTCAGATATTCCCGAAATCTGTTGAGATCCTCTAAAAATTCCCGAAAAACTCATCACTCTTCTTAAGTCCCTTGAAATCTTATAATTTATTTTGAAAACCTATGAAACCCTGAAATCCTTAGAAGTCTCTCCAAATTTCATTTCATTCCATTTATTCCCTAAAATTTCCTAGAAATTAGTTGGAATCCCTTGAAATCTTTTTTCAATGTCATTAATGTCCTGGATAGCTTTTTAAAATCCTTTGCAATGTTCTGAAATCCTATGAAATTCTTTGAAAACTCTTTAAAATTTTGAAATCTCGTTGAATACGTTTAAATAGTATCAATTCGAAAAAATATTTTTAGACATTAAATCGAGAGGTTAACTATTTTTTAAATCTGGTATACAATACATACATCTTCAACAAAATAGCGTGAAATCCTTTCGAAAAAAAAAAAACCTAAATGCCTTGAATTCCTTTAAGAACCCCTTAAATCTGTCAAGGACCTGTAACAAATTTCTGGAAAACTCGTCATTCTTTTTAAATCCCTTAAAATACGTAGAAATCCCTTGAAACCTTATCATTTATTTTGAAATCCTATGAATCCCTGAAATCCGTAGAAATCCTTAGAAGTCTCTTTAAATTTCATTTAATTCCATTTATTCCCTAAGATTCCCTAGAAATTAGTTGGAATCTCCTGAAATATTTTAAATACCATTGATGTCCTGCATCCCTTAAAATCCACTGAAATCTATTGAAAATCATTGAAATCTCTGGAAACCTCTAAAAAATTTCAATCCCTTGAAATCTATAGAAATTCATTATAATCTTATGGAATCTTTTACTTTTTTTTGAAATCCCATGAATCCCTGAAATATTTGGTAAATATAATAATAAAAAATAATATTAATATAAATTAATATAAATAATAATAAAAAAATAATAATAATCTGAAATCTTACAAAATCTATTTAAATTCCTTAAAAAACTTTTATCTCTTGAAATTTTCTAGTATCCTGAAAAATTCTTCGAAATCTCATAAAATTCCTCCGAATCTTTTAAAATAAACTAACATTCTTTAAAATGCTTCAAGATTTGTAAACTCCCTTAAAATCCCATAAAATCCAATGAAATCCCTTGAAATTTGTCGAAATATTTGAAATCCTTTGATATATTTGATACCCTTTTAAAATCCCTTGAAATTTTAGAAATTTCTTGGAATCTTGCAAAATACCCTAAAGCCATTCAAATCCTTTGAAATCTATTGACATTTTTTAAATCTTTGAAGTCCTTGGAGATCCTATAAGATCACGCGGGCCTGGGAAAATCCTTATAAATCCCTTGAAATCTTTCAAATATCATTCATTTCCTGGATAACTTTAAACTCCTTAGAAATTTTCTGAAATTCTATGAAATCTTTTAAAAACCCATGCAAATGTTGAAATTTCGTTAAATTTATTGGGCTATTCAAACATTTTAAATACCTTACAATCTTTAAAATCCTTTAAAATCCTTTGAAATCCCTTAAATCTTGTGAAATCTCTAGTAATCCAAGAAAATTCGAGTTAAATTAAGTAAAACATCTTAAATCTGTAATAAAATGAAAGCTTTGAAATCCGGTGAAATCCACTGAAATCTATTTAAAATCCATGAATTCCGTTGAGATCCTCTGAAATCTGTGGAAAACTCTCCAATTTTTTAAAATAAATTGAAATTTATAGAAATTCCTTATAATCTCATGGAATCTTTTAATTTCTTTTGAAATCCTAAGAATCCCTCCAAAATTATAAAATTCCTTGAAATTTTGTAAATACGGTACAAATTCATTGAAATCTTTTAAATCTTCTGAAATCTTACTAAATCATTTTCTATGAGCCCTTAAATGGAATAACGAAAATTGTAATTTTCAAAGTTTAAATTTAAACGATTCAAGGCTTTCTTTTTCATAAAATTTATTTTCAAATTGTTTAGTTCTGAATACCTGATTTATAATTGCTCATTTTAAATAAACATTCGAACATTGCTAAATATTTAAAAATGTTTTTTTTTTAATAAAAAAGTTTCACATTATTGAATGAGTTAAAAATGGAATATTTTAGACTGAAACAATATTTAAATAGTATTGAAATTAAATAAAAGTGTTAATTTATTAATCTATTTACTTGAAATTATTGTAAAAATGAAAATAGTTTATAAAGTTTCAATCAGATGTTTACATTTGTTCAACTATTAAGGCTTTAGAATTGAAATAGTTCAATTTTTAACTTTAAAATCTGTAAATTGTTTAATTTTAAACAGTTTCAGAATAGTGCTGCAAAATTAATTATTGTTTAATTGTTAGTACTCAAACTACAGTTCAATTTTAAAAAAACTTGAATTAATTTATATTTAAATTTTATGTCTTAAAAACAGAATTTTTAAATTCTTTTTAGTGGAAATGTAGGCTTAAAAATGAAGACCTAAAATGGAAAATTTGTAATGTAAAATATTTTGGAATTACGGGTCGTAAATTGATTTTTAAAGTTATTTCATAATTGAAAAAGTTAAAAATTAAAGTTAACATTAAAAAAATATGAAATTGGAACTTATTTTAAATTGCATTACATCATTCATTATGAAATTTGTTATATTTCAAGTAATTGGATAGATTTTTCTTTGAAAAATTTACAAAAACTCCCGATCCAAAAATATATTCACTGTCATTTCCCGCGCTAGCAGCCAACTTGATTACCCTACGAAAGTCTTTGAAATCTGATTGAATACTTCGGTATTTTTTGAAATACGCTATATTCTTTACAATCCGTTGAAATGTTTTAAATCCCTTAAATCTTGTGAAGTCCCGTAAAAAGTTTTGAAATGTTTAATATCTTGTAAAATTTCCTTAAAAATGAGTACATCTTTTAAATCCTCTGCGACCCCACTAAATTCGTAGACATTTCTAGAATTCCATTAAAATTTCATTCCATTTCATTTACTCCTTAAAGTTCTCTAGAAAGTCTTTGAAATTCCCTAAAATCGTTTGAAGTTTTTTAAATCCTTTGATACCCTTTTAGAATCGCTTGAAATTTCTTGGAATCTTGTAAAATAACCTTAAATCTTTTAAATCCCTTGAAATATTATAAATCCTATGGATTATCTGTCTGAAATAGCAATATTTTTGTTATTAAAATGATTGATTATGATGACAATTTTATTTTTTGTCGGACCCTTTTTTTGTCCCCCTTTTCATGAAAAAAATTACCCTATTTCCCCTTTTTGGATATCCCTGGCACCCTTAATTTCGTTAATAATTTTCCAATTTAATTTTGATTTTTACCTTCGCCTACTGGATCTGGAGGACCAATACTCCTTCCTCCCATTTTCGCACTCGTCCAGCCTCTTTCGAGAGGATGTTGTTTATATTTTTTGAATCTACCACTTGCATCTCTTATCGCTGTGAGTTTTTTCTCATATTCTGGATCGTCTGGCAATCGCTGCTGTTGAATGAGGGATTTTCCTTGTATGATTGGACTAGTTAATCCGGGCCATAACATGTTGATTTTTCCCATTCCGATTTGTTGGCCTATGTTTAAATTTTTTCTTAACTTTACTCCTTTTCCTCTACCTCGTCTTTTTCCTGCGTTGCTTACACTTGTTACGGATTTCCACAAAGTTTCCCCTGTGTCTGTAATTTTAGATCAAAAGACAGTTTTTAAAATTTAGTTAATTTTTTATTTAATTTTTAATTTTTAATACAATATACAAATTTCGAAAAACTATACAATTGTTAAATTTTTTCAACACCTAAATTTGAGCTAAAATTAGATTTTGAGATTTAAGAACAAGGAAATAAGTATTACCAATTCGTTTTTAAAGTTATATAAATATAATTATCCTAAGACTCTTGAGAAAATCCCAAAATAATTTTGAAGACTTCAGATGTGTCGAAACAGAATCAGGAAAATGTTTAAGATTTTATTTTTATTTTACAGGATTTTACTTTAGAAGAAATTTAAAAATATTTTATCAATTGTTCGAAATCTTTCCAAGTTTTAAAATATTTGCAATCTCTTAAAAACTTCTTGAATTCCTAAATATCTTTTAAAGTGAATTGTTCGTGGCTTTTTGGGACCCTCATAAAAAAATATAGTTCTTGGTGTGGCCCGTAAATGATGAAGAAATGGAACTCTAAATCTTCATCATATACGGAACCCAAAGCCAAAAAACCAAAAAAATAGTGGTTCTACCATTTTTCTTAAAATTTAAAAAAATTATCCAAAATATTTTAAATTGCTTTAAAATCTTCCATATTTTTTGACATTTTTAGAAATGTTTTGAAATTTTCTTTAAAACCTAATTTTTTAGAACAAAAAACAATTTCATATTTTCCCATAAATTTTAATAAAAATGTTGTATTTTCTTGATTATATTTTTGAATCTTTTCAAATCTTCTAAATATTTCTTGAATTTACTGGAATTAAAAAAATGTAATCTTGCCAAATTGAAATATATTGCTTTAAAATCTTCTAAATACTTTTTCGAAATTTTAGGAAATAATTTGAAACCTTTTTAAATTTTCTCTTAAAATTTATTTTTTTAATTAAAAAACCATACAAAAATTTTCCATGAATCTTGAAAAAACTACTTTTTGAATCTTTTTAGAAATTCTGGACCTTCTAAATATCTTCTAAAATGACTCGAATTTTCCTTAAATTATTTTAACATTCTGTAAAATTGCCTTAAAATCTTTCAAATTCTTCTTTGACAATTTTAGAATTATTTTGAAATCTTTTTAAATATTCTCTGAAAATTATTTTTTCCATATAAAAAATCATTTAAAATTTTCCTAGGAATCGAAACAATTTTTTTTCATTCTCTTGGATATTTCAAAATTTTTTAAAAACTTATTTTTTCAAAAACTACATTTTTACCATTTTTTTATATCTTTAAAAGTTTTAAATTATTTGTCAATCATTTCAAAACTTCAGAATATCTCTTAAAATTAGTCGAATGTTTTCTAAAACTTTGTAATCTTACAAAATTTTGCTTTAAAATCTTTTACACTATTTTTGAAATTTTAGGAAATGAATCTATGAATCTTGAGAACATTTTTTTTATTCTCTTTAACATTTCAAAATTTTTAAAAAAGCTTCCGAATTTATTTACGACATTTTAAAAACTCTGTATTTTGTTAAAAATTAATTTTTAATCTTTTCAAATTTATAATTATTTTCAAATATTTTTAGAACTTTCCTAAATATCTCTTATACTTACTCAAATTATTTCTAAAATCTTGTATTCTTGAAAAATTGACAAATTTTGCTTTCATATATTCTACATTGTTTCGAAATATTAGGAAATCATTTTTAATGTTTTGAAATCTTTTTCAATTTTCCTAAAAAATTATTTTTTCAAAAAAAAAAAAGATCACTTAAAATATTACCAGGAATCTTATGAATATTTTTTTTATTCTCTTGAAACCATTAAAAATTCATTTTACATAAAAAAAAATGGTTAATCTTGCAAACTTAAAAAAATTGTCTTAAATTCTTTCAGATTGTTTTTCGATATTGTGAAATCTTCAAAATTTGAAATTAATCTTTTAATACAAAACCTATACCATTTTAAATTTTTCTAGAAACCTTAAAAAATTGAACAAGTTTGCTTTCAAATCTTCTATATGCAGTTTCGAAATATTAGGAAATCATTTGAAATTTTAGGAAATATTTTCCAATTTTCCCCTATAAGATTAATTTTTCAAAATAAAAAATCATTTGAAAAGTTACCAAGAATCTCAAGAGTTTTTTTTTATTATCTTGAAATTCTTCAAAATTCAGTTTACCCAAAATTGTTAAAATCCTGCATAATTGACAAAATTGGCTTAAAATATTTCAGATTGTTTTTCGACATTGCGAAATCTTCAAAATTTGAAATTAATCTTTTCAAACAAAACCTATACCACTTGAAATTTTTCTAGAAACCTTAAAAAATTGAACAATTTTTCTTTCAAATCTTCTATATGCAGTTTCGAAATATTAGGAAATCATTTGAAATGTTGGGAAATATTTTTCAATTTTCCTCTATAACATTAATTTTTCAAAATAAAAAATCATTTGAAAAGTTACCAAGAATCTCGAAAGTTTTTTTTGTTTTGATTATCTTGAAATTCTTCAAAATTCAGTTTACCCAAAATTGTTTAAATCCTGCATAATTGAGAAAATTGGCTTAAAATATTTCAGATTGTTTTTCGACATTGTGAAATCTTCAAAACTTAAATTAATCTTTTAAAATAAGACCAGAAAATTACAAATTTTTCCAAAAATCTTTTAAAAAATTAATCTCATCATATCTTTCACAATTATTAAAAAGCTTCTATTTTTTTTTGGAATTCTTCAAAATAAGTTTTTGCAGATAATCTAATTTTTCTTATCTATTTGAAAATGCGAAAAAGTTTACAAACTATAGTGTGATAGTAAGATGTTAAGAACAGAATTATTTCCCAATATTAAAAAATCAATTACAATTAAAATGATCTCTTTTAATAATAATGTTAGAAACACATTTTATCATGAAATAAGATCACTGATTTGGAAATTTCTATTTACAAAATTTGATAGTATAGAAAATTCGTAGTCTTCATTAATAGATAAAGAAACTGAAAACACCAACTAAAAGTCATATTTACGCAGTGTTTTCGAGATATTTGGTAACATCACTTTTTTAAATAGGCAAGTGCTATGAATTGTAAATCAATTAAAATTGTAAGACATTCAAAATGAATATTTATTTATATTTAGTTTATTAAATTATTACTCAATAAAAATAGGGTTTCATAGGCACAATAATTAATAGACTCATATAAATGATTTTCGTTTTCAAATTAAAAAAAAATGTATAGCAACATAGCATACATTTTTAATATTTTTGTTTGACTACTCACTTTTTGTGAAGAAGGCAGTTGTACGTTGAGGACATTTTATAGGCAAATGAGGTACTAATAAATGCGCTGATTTCACTATGGAATTCGGTGACCCTACAAGAAAATTCAAAATTAAAACTTAAAATTTACAAAAAGTTCCTAACCTCAAAAATAAAGTATAAGACATTATAACTAAATATTACATATCCGTATATCTTAGCTACTTTGATAAATAAAGCTAGATGCCATAAGTATTTAAAATACGTATAAGTATTCTTGAAAAAACAAAATTATAATTTTCTATGGAAAATGTCATTCGCCGAATTTTGAGGTTAGGTTCAATAAAAACTATTTTACGCGAAAATGCAAGATAAATGATACGTGTCAGTTTTATTTTACAGAAAACTAATCTACTTACGAAGTTCTGAGCCATGTGTATTCTTAAATGATTGGGTTATTTGCCCATAAACACGTAAAATACGAAAAGCCATTTTTGTGACGAGCGCGCACTGCTGCGCACTGCCAAAATGCGCTCCTGTTTTTGTCTTCTGCTCCGGAATTAAATTTTGTTATTAAAATTATTGAAAGCGAAACGAATTCAAAAGAAGGAATTTAGAGCAAAATTTTAATTTTTCTACTCATATTTATATTTATTATGAGAATATTAAAAAAAATATTTCGATTGTAGGTATCTTTCTTAGTGACAGATGTTAACTATATCAAAGATACTATATTACCTTACGTGGCGTCGGTAAGCGAATTATTGATAGAATAGGAAGCTACTATTACCCATATATAATAACATTTCTTGTCGACAGAGGTCTCTAATAACCTTTTTTTTTAAATCATGTTTTTGGATTTTCGAAAACTAAAAGTATGAGTGGAGTAGGATTAAAGTGTTAAATCCACAATATTATCCAAAGAAGCAAGAAGTATCTTTCTGAACAATTTATTACAATAATAACATTTTGCCAAGTAGTCGGTAAATCTTTACAGTTTACTAAGTAAACTTACCTTCAACTATGTACAACTTTTTACAGTTTAATAAAAAAAAAGGATTTTGTACATGAAACAGAAATTGCAATGTACATTATCATATCAGTGAGATCAGAGAGACAAACATCTATGGAAAGGAACACTGAAAAAAATGGTTTAGCTATCTCAGCTAAACGTTTTTAGCTGGATTTCGTCTTCTAAGAAAATATAGCTGTGTTAACTGAATTTCTATCCGTGTTACCTATATATCTAGCTGTTTTAACTAAATTTTGCCAAATATTTCGACAATAATTTTGAATTTGACCTCCCCGTTTCGGGACTCGAACCCGCAACAAACTGACTTCACATATGGTCCGCGGATAATATAAAGTGGAAATATCTCGTAGGTGAGTAAAACGCAGCTCTAGAAAAGTGCCTAAAAAAATTGGATATAATTTCACGTCTGTAAAAAGCAGTAATAGAACATTGGCAGTAAAAAGTAGACAGCGGTGCTTCGACTGTATAAGAAACAGGAATATAGAAAAACTCGACAGTAAAAAGTGGAGACGCACGTGTATTACTATTGTGTCCACTTTTTACTGCCCAAGTACCGTTGTCTACTGTTTACTGTCGCAATGTTCTATTACTGCTTTTTACAGACGTGAAATTATATCCAATTTTTTTAGGCACTTTTCTATAGCTGCGTTTTACTCACTACGGGATATTTCCACTTTTCATTATCAGCAGCTCATATATAGTGTGTCTACTAAGTGTCAACATACAAAACACCGTACCTCTTAACTTCTTAATTCGATCACCCAATGATCAAAAACACTATTTTTAATTACCCAAATACATTATCCCAGCAATATCGAAACTTGAAATACCGAAATGAGAGATATAATCTCAAAACGTTTTTAAAAATATTCATAAACTATACAAGCGCTATTCACGTTGTATGCAGACTTCTATTAATATCTCCTACTCACTGACCTAAGATAAATTCAATTACACCCAGAAAGGGTGATGAAGAGGTTGGCGGGAGGGGGGAGGTAGAGTGAGGAAAGGGATGTAGAATTTTACCGATCGTTAGCACTACTAAACTCCATCTCTGACCCTACAAGGTCGATCGGAAGTAAGTAGTATATACTGTCTCCTCACCCCCTTACCCATACACTCATGTGTACCCAGGTAAGTATTATAGTACCAGCAGCAAAAATCTGTTCTCGAAGCAAGCCAGTGCGTCTGTCGAGGAATTCTCGTCAAGTGACGCCGTCCTCCCCGGCGTTCCAGGTGGGCTGTACCGACCCCGGCGTTATGGCGCGGGCCACGTGACTCGAGGGTGTCCTGGAGGGGACAGCGACCTCGGTCCGATTGGCCATGCAACCCCTCCGACCACTGCGCTGCGCCAACGACCCGGAAACCTACAGGCAACCCAACGAAAGCGCGTGCCGGGCAGCGCCTCTTCCTCCGCCAATGAAGCTGCACATTCGCTGTGATTGGCCCAGCTCAACCAATGGTGTACACGCCCGAGCCCACTTCGCCGACTCGAGAGGTGGGAAGCCCTCATCTCACACGCAAAGGGGACATCTCATCACGACTCTTGGTACCTAGCAGGCACTTCTCCGTAGTGGGTACTCCACTCATCGTGTCGTCTACGGGTTCGGCGAGGCTGTGGGCCGCCCGGGCGAACAAGCTAGCGTTGGTCGAGTGGGTCTAAGCGGCCGTGAGGACCTCTCCAGGAGAACCCAACAGTCCTCTCCATTCATTCATTCATCCATCCATCCATCTAGCCAAGCATCCATCCATACACCAGCCGCGCTCCTCTCCACGGAGAGAGAGTGTGCCCTCGGCGAAGGTGGAGGCGAAAAGTGGTTGGTACATCTACCATCGTCTATCGGTCGAGTCCAAGGACTCAAAGACCCCCCGGGTGATTTCAGTCGGCCGCCGGCCGGCTCTGCCGGCCACTACCGCGCCACGTGTTTTCTTTGCCGCCTTACCAACCACCCCGAAAAACAAGAACTCTTCGATGACCACCTCAAGTGCGCGAGTGAACTATGTGCTAACTATGTGCTTAGAAGATCTTGGGTCTTCAGGACATTACCCGTCTTTAAGAAAGTTCGTCCAAGGAATTTAGTATCTGCGATTTTTATACCCAGTGAGTCCCGGTAAAAGGAATCAAGTGAACTTGGAATGATAGAGGAACATTCTCTGGTGATAAGTTGTTTTGACGGTTCGAATCTTTTTTGGATCAGCTAAGCCGAGTCAATTAGGAAGCGGAAATATCAAGAAAGTAGAGGATCTGATGACAATCTATTCTTAAGTGTTTATGTATCTTTCTTGGATAACAGAGGGATAACAAGCAATCATCTCCGAACTCATTACTCTTAGCAAGTTTCCGACTGACCATACATCGACCCAAAGTGTTCTTCCCTTTGTGATAGCATCAGGGGATCTTTTCTTCTCTGATCACCCATCCGTCGGAATACAATCAGTGAATCTGGATGGTGTCTTCCCACAATAATAAGAGAAGTGATTCTGATATTGGAGGAAATTCCCAACCAGGAACCGAATCTCACAGTACAGGGTGAGATGCCCTCGACCTAATAAAGTGCCCCAAAGTGTGGACCAACGAGATATACGAAGGGGGAGGATGTTGGACGAGACCCTGGGATAAGATCGGCTCCACCATTCTGCTTAGCCGGAGCCTGAAGTACTTCGACGGTGTCGAGGTCCCCGAAATGAGCGGTGGTAGTGGCGGCGGAAGTGGTGGCGGCAGCCAGGGTAGCAACAATGCTTCCTATCATCAGCATCAACAACAGCAGCAACAGCAACAACAACAGCAGAATCAACTCGAACAGGCAGGACTCCTGCCGGACTTAAACGGAGTTGATCTGGCGATGAGCCTGTCCCCCAAACATCATCCATCTCACGTACAACCTGGTGTTCACACGACTCCTTTCAGTGTTTCGGACATTCTTTCGCCAATCGAGGAGTCGTATCGCAAGTTGGAGCTTGCGGCCGCGGCAGCTGCTGTCGGCGTTGGGGTCGGCGTCGTGTCCCATCCCCAAGGATCCCCCTATACGAATGCTTGTGGTGCTCGGGTCGGTGGTAATACAGGGAGTTCGAGCGCCAGCAGTGGTAGTCCGCCTCTTCACGGGGGCTCAACGCCCGGAGGAAGTACGCCGGGGCCCGTAACGGGCACGAACGGTGGGGTTGGTGGGGGAGTGGGTAGTGGTGGTGCCGGTGGTGGAATGAGTGCTATGGGCAATCCTTATGCGACGATGCAGCTAACGTCGCAATATCAATACTGTTCGGAATTGTCGCCGTATCATCATGCTGGGCCTGGTGTTGGCGGCGGTGGGGGCGGGGGAGACCCCATGCGGTCGCATGGAGTGTCCTCGCATCATCATCCCTGGTATGCCCCCGCACCGCCTCCGACTAATGATGCCCGGTTTGCCAGTGAGTATTTGCCACACTTTTTTATTTATTAGATAAGGTTCTGGGTCTTGTTTTGATGATATCATGTCCGGGTGTCACAGGAGTGTGAATATTCGCAACGTTTATGAAAAATGTAAGAACACTGTAAACACTAGAGATCTCTTTCTTGACGGTGTCACTTTTTGCGTGTCCTGTTCTTGAATAACTTTATGCTGTTATTTTCAATATAAAACAAATGAATCTGGGTTTCCACCAGTGGTCTCACTTTAGCACCACTCGAGACTGTTTTTTCTTAATCTTGTTTTAATACCTGAAATAAGCCTTGAAATAATACTTTTTTATTAGGTAGTGTCTACACGTCCTGACACAAGTTACGACCTTTTCCAGTTACCCCTTCCCCTTGCCAGATCTGTACGTTTAGACTCAACCGTTTTATAGACTTACGTACCGTCCGGACTTTTAGATTCGGCCTTTTTTTTACAGTGAAAAAAAAAGCTGAAAATTCGAAATGTTTTTGCCGATAATGGCAGCATTTTATTTCCAAAGCACCCGTCAAAGTTTAATTCCTCCGGCGCGTGTGAAACGAACCCCAAATTAATCTTTATAAAGTTTAAAAAATTGAGAAGGGTTCCAGACGCGTAGAGGGATGCACATTTTTTTGGATACTTTTGGCATAAAATGCTGCTATTATCAGCGGAAACATTTCGACTTTAAAAAAAAAATGTCTTGCCTTTTTCATAAACGTAACCAGGCTGGCCACTGGACACGGAAACCAGAAAATGAGGGAAATTACAGTTAATTAATTTTTTTACTGGGTGTTTTACAAATTTGTAGAAGAAAAATCTATCCAATCACTTGACGCTTGTTATCTTATTCAATTATAAAATCATTCAGTTTACAATGCATTAATTCTAAAATCTTTTAAATTACGCAAATTTGCCATTTTAGATCTTCAATGTTAAGCGTACAATTAGAAATGAAAGAATTTTTAAATTCATTTATTCAGAAGACCTAAATATTATATAAAAATTAAAAGCGTTAGAATTTGAAATTTTTCGATGAAAAACATTTTAATAAGAAATAAGTTGATTAACTATAAATATAAATTAATTAATGATTTTTAAAATTGAACTATAGTTCGAGTACTAAAAATTCAACAATAATTAATTTTACAAGACAATTCTGAATCTGTTCAATATTAAAAATGTACGGACTTTAACGTTGAAAATTAAACTTTTTCAATAAGAAAGCCTTAATGGTTCAACAAATTTAAAAAGACCAATTCAAACTTTATAAACTATTTTCATTTTAAAAATAATTTCAAGTTAATTTTCAAGTAAATTTGTAATTTGTAAATGAAAATTTCGAATTTTTATGTATCGATAACAATTAAAAATAATTCAACTTTGAGGATTTATGCATAAAAAAATGTTTGAATTTCATTATTCTAATTTCAAACGAAAGTTTTTATCATTTTTAGCATGTTGGAAGGGATGAAATTTTGGTTAGCCTTTTTTCCGAATTGGAAGAGCCCATTTTTTCCTTTTTAACATTTTTATTGAATATATAAGGGAAGAATTTTTTATTTTCAATTTTTTTCTGATTCAGAGGAAATTTTTTTTTAAAAACATATTGGTTAGGTTGGAAGCTCGGTTGGAAGGGAGAGAATCTTGGGTTTTAATTATTATGAATTTTAAGAGGGTCATTTTGTTGTTTATAAAAGTTTTATCGAGTTGGAAGGGAGGAAATTTTGGTATTTGATAAGTTTTTCTGAACATTTTTAAACAGTTTCAAACATTTTTATTGAGTTTTATTAGATTTAATTAGATATAGAGCATTGAAAGTGATAGCGTGGATTTCTATTTTTTAACCAGAAATCTTTGAGCTATTCAATTTATAACATTTAAAACTGAAAGAATTTGCAGTAATGGCACTTAATTTCAAATTGTTTAATTGCTCAGGCAGAAAAATTATACATAGTTTAAAAAATGATGTGTCATAATCATGTAATTTACACTGCATTGCATCTGCGAAGGCCCCACTCATTTTTGTCGCTTTTACTGTCAATTGCTAAATTAACAAAAAATCTCAAGAAAACGGCACATGGCTTACGAGAAAGCCTATTTTATTGTACATTACATGAACAGCATTGAAGCAAATAAAATTTTTTTTTTCAACAATATGACCTGTGAAATGTGAAAAGCATGCACTTTTGGTGCCTGACCGTCGTTACCTAACTTTAACCCGTGATATTTTCGAAAAAAATAATTTGTAAATTTAAAAAAAAATGACAGAAGTTCTTTGATATTTCGACTATGAAGAGCTAACAATTAGAAACTCAATATGTGTCTATAAAATTGTTAACATAATACGCAAATATCCATTACATCAATAGTATAGTAGTATATATAAATAATTACATAATAGCTATGAGTTTTTTACCTTTCACACGTCATATTGTTGAAAAAAATTTTTTCGTTTGTATTAGTGCTTATTTATATAATCTGCAATAAACCAAGCTTTCATCTACGTGCCGTTTACTTGCGATTTTTCCCCACTTAGTTATAGATAGTACAAGTGACAAAATTGAGTGGGGCTTTCGTAGATGAAACAGGAATGGAATCCTATCCTATACACATAACACATTTGACAGTATATTTTCCCATATTTGAGTCCCGACAAAAATCGTTTTAGCTATAAAACTTTAGAAGTTTAGACCATCAATTCCTGAAGGTTTGAAACCCACTGACATAGTTGCGGCGAAAATGGGAAACCTACGGATTCACATTTGAGGACAAGGTGGTGTCAACTTTCATTAAGAGCGTCGGTACATAAGTCAAATTCCTCTGGGTTGCTCTCGAAAACAGTAGTTCTCTCCCTAAATTTTCATCTAGTTTGTTAATTTTCAAAGCCATCATATAAATGGAAAATATTCATTGTAATTAAACTATATAGGCATAGTTTCCAGCACCAAAAATAACAATTTTGAATTTCTGGGATATGAAATGCATAAACAAAAATTCATAAGTTCTATGCATAAGAGATTTCGAAACCTCAAAATTCCTTCTTTTTATATAATGGAGAAAAAAATTGTGTCCCGAATCCAGTCGACGGGATCGGGACAATAGGAAACGGGTTTGACTGACAGACCAGAGGGTGCAGTTACGATATAACCTCTGCCAATAAAGAACGATCGACGAGAATTCCTAACAGCATGTGTGGGAGCTCGTTAGAAAAGCATGCGTCTGGCCACCCTGTCAGCCTCTTTATTTCTGAGGAAGAACTCTTCTTTCAATCCTTTCTCAAACAGAAATCCCAACAAAGAACAAGAGATGAATAAATTGATTTTATTATTATTTTCTTTTTCAATGACCTCAGTTCTTTATTTGAAATTTCACTGCGTTTGACTATCAATGAAGATTTAATATGCATTGACATAGATATACTAAATGAAAGGATTCGTTATTTGAGATAATTTTATTATTGAAATATTTTGATAATCCGTGCCACTTTTTGGGCTGTTTGTATTTCAAACTTAGTCCAAAATTAGAATATGTGCAGGGGAAACTTGTATATTTACTCAATTATTTTTAG
Organism: Andricus grossulariae; assembly: GCA_011634705.1. Classification (NCBI taxonomy): domain Eukaryota; kingdom Metazoa; phylum Arthropoda; class Insecta; order Hymenoptera; family Cynipidae; genus Andricus; species Andricus grossulariae. The sequence goes on along the minus strand of JAABKJ010007545.1, from coordinate 26,838,572 downwards.
AAATCTTTTGAATTTCAATATAAGAAAGCGAACATTTAAGATATTGCAAAATTTTTTTAAATTGAATTTGGAAAATTGGAAAGGAATATTTTGTGGTGGTTATGAGGTGAATAAATTATGTGTGGAAATTTTAAACAAGCCGAAATTGTGTATTTAATAAATTTTCTTGGTTGCATATTTTTTTCAATACATGTCTTTTCGTTCACATATATATTCCAAAGGTGTACCATTTTTTAATTTGAAAGCAATAAACAGTAAAATTGTATATAACATGTTTGAAATAAAAGAATTTTGAATTTAATCTTTCAAGAATCAAATTGTTTTGTTAAAACTCTAAATTAAAACCTTAAAATAGGAAGATTAAAAAATAAAAACTTTCGAAATTGAATAATTCGAGGTTGTCGAGATTGACACTTAATACATATATGACGAATTGAATTGAAAGCCTTATAATTAAAAAATATTAAATTTACAACTTTCAAAACTGAATAATATTGGATTGAAAGTGTTTAAATAGAGTAAATTGAAATTTGAAAAGTAGGCAGATTGAAATTAATAGGATGTTTCGAAATGTTCTGAATTTTACGAACTCTTTTCAATTGATTTGTAATTAAAAAAAAAATTATATTTAAGGTCACTAAAATATTCAATATGTTTAATTTTTTCAAATTCTTAAAAATCTTCCAAAATCTACGAGAATATATTTTTTAAATGGAATATTATGTAAAATCTTCTCAAATTTTGCAAACCATGCAATGTAATGCCAAATTAGGCAACAAGCCCAATTTAAAGAAAATTTGTAATTTTATACCGCCACGTTTAAATGATAAGGGCTATAGGTTTTATCTTTTTATCTGGAAGGGAAGCAGGAGAGTTAAGACCTGGAAAATTGAATTTCGGGGATGTGCTTAGAAATTGTCGATTTGGGTTTAGTGCGGGACGTCCGACGGTTTCAGAATTCCAAGCTTATTTGTTTAACTAAAATCTTCCGTGATGTCTGCCGGCCACGCGTCTTTCAAATCGATAGTCCTCTCGTCCAGTTCAGAGAACTATTGACAATCCTGGGGAAGAAATGGTCCTTTGAAAGAAGAAATTTTTTCTCTTTTTAATATTATTTCCTTTTGGTTTTGCTTCAATGATTGTACCTAAAATCTAATACCAGCATTGTTTATCTCTAAAAATGTAATATAGACCAAATTGTTCTGTACTTGACTTGATAGGGATATTTGGGATGGGAATTTAGGTTTCATTTGAAAGACGACACATTTCACCCTTTATTGACTTTGCAAGGAGAAACTGAGGCTCTTAAATATATCCAAATGGACCTTGCCATCGAGACCAGAACAAGTTTTGGCAGAAAGTAATGTGCCACTACGTGAGCCGTCGGAAGTTGTAGAGATTACTGAGGATGTGTTTCAGGAAACGTTCTTTCTTCTAATTTTTAGATCCCATAGGATAGAAATTCGGCTTCTTAAATATTATTAAAACTAATGCCAAAAATAACAGCGAATTTTAGAAAATAATAGTTCAATATTCTACAGGTGAGAAAATATAGGCAAAGTTCCTCATCCTCAAAGCTTCAGGGTCAATGTTTTTCATTGATGATATACCAAATTAGAATCAAACTTATATAATTCAGGTCTTATATGAATCCTTAAATATTTTTGAATTTATGACATCAAGTTCGAAAAGATCCTCTGTCAGAAAATTATTTTTATTAATCCAATTATGTTGTTCTTGAGTGTAAATAATATATACCTAAATAACAATATTCTATAATAATGTACTCTATATATGGTTATCAGTAGGATCATTTATAAAGAATTATTCCAAATTATATAGAAAGGTGGTTGTCACATGAAAATTTCGTTGAATTCTAGGGAATTCAGGCTCAATTCTCTGATAGTTTGTTGAATTTACCTGAATACTGTCCCATTATATATGTTGAATTTAGTTCTGTTTACTTAATTTAGGTGAATTCAGATTAATAACGTTTAGTTTCGTGGAATTCCATTGAATCCGATAAGGTTTTTTATTTATTTATTTGAAATAATTTGCATTTTTATCTCATTTTTTCAGTTTTTCTATCTTTTCCAAATTCAGAGAAATTTTCAGGATTTTAAAAATCTGGAATTTATTCTGATTTTTTTTTTAAATTCAGGTTTGATTATCTTGATTCCGCTTCATTATGTTCAATTCTCCAAAATGCACCTTTTAAATTACGTTAAATCTCTTTAAATTCCATTGATTTTCAATTAATTTCATTCCCATTCCTTTGACCCCTTTGAAATCTTTCTAATTCTTTTGAATTCTCTTGAGTGATATACATCAGTTAAATTCCTTCAAAACATCTTGAATTCTGCTTAATTCATTTTAATTATCACGAATTCACCTTAAATTTCCTTGAATTCTCTGACATGCTTTGGAATTACTTTGAATTAAATTCTATTGTATTATATTGATATATTGTGGAAATCTGCTGAATTCTTTTAAATTCTCTTCATGTCCTCTTGAATGAATTGAATTTCCGCACAAATTATCTCGAATTCCGTTCAATTTTCATGAATTTTCTTGAATTATGCGAAATTCTGTTTAATTATCTTAAAGGTCGTGGCTATACGTGTACCGAAATTTCGGTACAAATAGCCAGATTTTTTCGGTACGAATATACGTGTAGACACTCCCCCTCTTAAAAGCACCTTAAACATCATATCAACTTTGAATTCACTGGCATTTGCCTTGAATTTAGTTAATTGTATTCACTTGAATTGATTTGAATTTACTCTCTAAATCTGAATTAGTGAAATATTACTGATTGTCAATGAAATGTCACTGATTTAAATAGCTGGAAATGGGTCACTGATAATCAGTGAAAAGTTACTTATTCATTTAGTGAAATAAAAAATAAACACTTTTGATAGTTGGCAGCACTGCACAATGTCAATTTAGCAGTCATAATAAAATAAGATTTTAGTAGATTCAATCAAATAATCATAGTAAAAACTTAAACCCCAAAAATGTGATCAAATATTAAAAAAGGTGAAAAGTTTCGATGCTTCCAAATAGCAAATAATCACGCATATTACTTTACTTTCAAGATTCGACTCTCGTGTACACACCCGGTAAGTACTTTTTACACGAGTTAGAGTAGATTTTTTTCGCAGTTAATTCAGCACACATACAGCTTGAAAATTCAAAAATTTATTACATTGAGAAATTATTTTTGCTACTTAGGGGAGAGTGGGATAATTAAAATACTTCAATGTCAGAATTATTGAACTCTATATAATTTTAATTGTTTCGTTAGAGACAAATTGTTAAGCTACCAAGCACGAAATACGTATTATCATTCGAGAAGCATAATTACATTCTGAAATATCATAACTCAGGGTGGCCGCTGGACCGGGAAACCGGGAGATGATCGGAATTTTTTGAGAGCGGGAAATGTATCTAAATGAGAAGCAGTAATGTGCTTTGACAAGTTACTTTTCAAATTCGTTTTATATTCACAATAGTCGCAAGTAAATTGTACTTTAAATTCTGAGTGGACTAAACGTTTATGCTGCTTTAAAGCACTTAACCAAGCATAACTTCGTAAACATTTGTTACAATTATGCCTTGTTTTCGATGTATCTAAGTGAGAGGCAGTAATGTGCGTTGACAAAGAATTTTTCCATGTCGTTTTGAAGCCACAATAGTCGCAGGTAAATTTTGTTTTGACTTCTGAATGGCCAAAACGTTTATGCCGATTTAAAGCACTTATACAAGTGTAACTTCGAGCACATTCGTCACATTTATGCATTGATACCGACTTCTTTGAATTTGACTTGTGATGCACTCGATTTACATGGGTATTCATATTACATTTTCGCTGAAATCGCTTGCCGCAGAGTTTAGATCTGAACTGTGGAATAACGTCGCATTCGAATTTTTTATGAGTAAACAAACTGCGTTTCTCTGTATAAGTCCGAGCACACTTTTCACATTTGTATTTTTTGTCCGGTTCGAGTTCTGATTCCTGAATTTTCTGCTCATATTTTTCATTAGATTTACAAATTGTAGTCTTTCGATCTAAAAAAGTAACAACGTTTATTTGAAAATATTTATATTATAGTTTTATTTAAGATATTTTAATTACAAATCTGGCCATACCATCGATAATTTCATCCTTGATTTCCAAAGTTTCGTCAATGTCATATTCAATGACGCAAGTAAAATCCTTTTCGTTATTTTTTAACAGTCGATTGTGTTGTACCGTCTTCTGGTCTTCTGAAAGATCACTCTTTGTTTCTCTGAAACAAATCACAAAAATGTGAATTATAATGTTTCAATAGTTGACTTATTGATTAATATTCTATTTATATGTCTACAAGATTCCACAGTTTTTCACACTAATCGTGAGAAGAGCTCTCTAAACCAGTAGTTCTAACTGACTCAAATTGAAGCGCAGCTTTTCGTCGGTGAATTTTGTTAGAATTAATATTTTCATTCAGGTTAATTAAACTAACTTTAAAAAAAAAGTAGTATGAACAATTTTAAATAGTAGGATGCACTGAGGCCAAGAAAATCGTATTAAAAAAACTTATCTTGGTTTAAAGAATTAGATGTGGAGTTTGAAATCCTCAAAGTGACACTAACTTAAAATAGGAGCAGACTCGGCTGCGGATTGCGATGGGAAAATTCAATTTTCAGTTAAAAATGAGACTTAAGACATGGTTTCGAGACATTAAATTTCTGAATATGGATTAATAAAGTTTTATCTAAAAAAAGTTCGCTAAGTCTGAGAAAATTGTCTGCGAATTTTCAGATTAAAGTTTTATGTTTTCGAAATTGGCGTCAATAGTGATACAAAATAGAATGTAGTATGATAGACTTTTTTTGCTAACATTCCGAAAAAAGAAAATATCTTTTTTTTTCATTAAAATATAATAACTGTTACAAATATCAGTGCAAAAATGTTGAAAAATTATTACTGTGTTAAAATTAGGAATTAATTAAACTATGATTTTATTATAAATTATTATTTAATTATTGTATTAAGAATGATATATCAAAACAATCCTTTTACAACAACATGTATTGATTTTTTAAGAATGTTGTATGCAATAACCACAGTTTTCATAAAAATGTAGGTTAAAAATTCATTATTCTACTAAAAAAAATTCTTCCAAATAATACAATATTTGAACCAGGGTGGCTTACTCAAGTACGATCTTAATCATTTTTAGTGTTATAAGACATTAAATATATCATAAGCAGAAAATTTCATAGTAAAAACAATGTGAAAGAAGTATTTTTTAAAATGCAATTCTTAAGGATATTTCAAACTCACAATTCTTGGCTTACTATGAAAATCAATTATGCATAATAGCTAAAATGTTTCATGCGTACCATCTCAAATAGATATTGAAGCTGCTTCTTCTAGTAATCTTTCTTTTCACAACTTGAAGTAGTAATGCTGACTTTAGGTTTTGCACATTTTAAGATCACTACCTCATACAGTATCATCAACAATAAAATTGTATCTTGTACAATGCGAAAAATTAAAATTCAGTTAACAAGGCATGAAAGTGAATCTGCCTATCCACTTTTTTCCGCGTATGGCAGTTGCCAAAAAAATGCGTTTTTCTCAGGAAGCGGTTCTTTGAAGTTTCTACTTCAAAAGTACCTCGGTAACTTATTTTTCAAACTAGAGGGTTCTTTCTGAGCTTAAAATGTCTCGAATTCATCGGCCTCATATACGGAGCACTCTACGTTAAAGGAAACAAGTGGGTCGTTGATTACTTTTAATTTTTGTATTGCACAGATTATTCAAGAAAAATATTGTTTATAAGAATAACAATTGCATAATTCATAAATAAATTTTTTTGAAATAAAAACGCACCAAAAAGCTTTTAAGGAATCATTCAATGAATAAATCAGGCCTACATTCCTACAACATAAGGACTATGCAAAAATGGCTACTTTTACCTAAAGAGAAAGCAAAATCATAAAACCTGTAAATAATTATTCGTAAACGAACAATATTAAACTTAGATGTTATTTTCTAAAGTTTACCTTAAGTTCTCTTCTTAAATTAGTTACAATCAACAATGGGAATATTTGCTTCGATTATATCAATCTTTTTTGACAATGCTCATTTTTTAACTTGACCTAACTTTAGTACATGCTTAAGGTTCGCAAAGATTTAATCGCATGCAATGTAGAGTTCTTTAAATTTAGTATTGAATTCTTTTTAGATAGTGTAAGATAATATTTCTTGTTAACTTATTTTAGCTAACGTTTATGTCGCATCAAAGAATTTAACTGACAAGGAGAGTGCGCGTAATGGGGGACACGGACTTTATTCATCTTTTGCGCACGACGAGGGCTTAGAGTAATGGTCTAGGCTATAGAGTCTGCCGTCATGCGTTTGCGTCCTCATATGCTTATTTCAAATAATATGACCGTAAATATGCATAAATATTATAAAATTGATAATAAATATTCTTAAAAATAGATGATAAAAATTAGAAAATTATTATTTCCGACACAAATTTTGTATTAATTAGTTGATTTTTGTAGTATGTAATGCATTATTTTCAAGCTATAAACTTTACAACTTTTATGCATACAAATTCTTTACATTTATTTTCCGCTAATAAAAGTGTAGAAAAATTGCAAAATAGTAATGTTCATTGACTGAATATTATATAGTATATCTAGGAGTGGATCAGTCTTTTTATCCGAGCGTCAGTTTTGCACACACGTGAGGATAAAAAAAGTTTCACTCCTTGGTACATACAATACTTTAAGTAACAAAAGTATGTTTTACAAGTTTATCAAATCTGACATTTGAAGTTAGGTTGACGCGTCCAAAACCGTACATGGGCGACTGAGAATGCGCATGCTCGCAGAACGATTATGAACCCATAATACTCCTACGAGTTTTATGGACTCATGATTGTCCTACGCGAATGCGCATTCGCTCTCACTCCTCCTGTTGTGCAAACTGCTACTTGCAGAAATAAAAAGACGCTGATTAAACGCCTAAATCATACCTGCCTTATATCAAATAATTAATTATGTAGTAAAAACATGACCTTCTTGATTAAAAACATTCTCTGTCGGAAGTAATAATTTTTTGATTCTTAACATATAGTTTAAACAATATTTATCATCATGTTTATGATATTTATCAATATTTGCCGTTAGGTTATTTGAAAACAAAAATTGCGGAAAAAAATAAAGCTCCACAATTCGACCAATATTTATTTCAAGCGGAATTCTTTCAAACCATTTTTCTCGAACATCGCTATGTAGCTAAGCAAACGGTTTGCGCTTTTTTATTACACATCAAGCCCTCGTTGCGCACAAAAAATGATTAATATTCGTGTCCACCGTTACGCGCACTCCCCTTGTGAGTATAACTTCGATTTATGTCGATATCGATGAAGAGTAATTTTACTTTTTCGGAACCTCTAAAAAGTGAATTTGCGTATTAAGTAGTCATTTTCACAAAAAGTAATTTAAGATGCACAACCATTTAATGTAAGGCAAACAAGATTTTTCTCAATTTATTACTGAAATACTTGACATGTTGTGAAATAATGAGTTTTTGCAGCCAATATTAGAATTTTCCTAAATTTTAATGTTTTGTGTCCGTGATTGTTATTATTTCGGATGGCGCAAAGTGATGCGTTTTGACAATTTACGTAAATTGTTGTTCGTCTGCTGTGTGTTTTACACCTTTATGATAATATAAAGAATCGAGTGTAACATAACTGCGATTGCATTGGTCGCATTTATGCCTTATTTTCGATGTCTGTGAGTGCCGTAAAGTGATATGCGATGACAAGTTACTTTTCTGATTCGATTTATGTCCGCAAAAATCGCAAATAAATTCTGGTTCGACTGCTGCGTGTTTTCTTCGCTTGTGTTGAATTAAACTTTTGAGCCAAGCGTAACTTCGAGAACACTTGTCGCATTTATGCTTCAATATCGACGTCTTTGAATTTTTATTGTGATGTGCTCGTTTTACATGAGCATTCATCTAACCTTTGTGTTTAAATCGTTTGTCGCAAAATTTACATTTGAACTGTGGAATGACATCGCATTCGAATCTTTGATGGATATGCAAATTCTTTTTCCATTTATAGACGCGGGCACACTTTTCGCATTTGTACTTATTTTCCGGTTCGCGTTCTGATTTCTGAATTTTCTCCCTATTTTGACTCCGCAGTTTGGTTTCAACAGCAGAATTATCAGTTTCTTCTATATCTACGGTATATCTTTGTGACTTATCTTCTTTGTTATATTTTTGACCTGTAGTGTCGTGACCTGAAAATATAACAAAATTTATTTTGAAACTTTTCATTTCACAGTTAATTTAAGATAATTTGATTACAAATATGGCCATACCTTCTATAATTTCTTCCTTAATTTCCAAAGTTTCGTCATTGCTATATTCAATTTTAGTAACGCCAGTAAAATCCGTTTCATTGTTGTTAGATAGTAGATTTTTGTGGGGTTTTAAAATTGTTCTAAGCGTGTTCTCCTGGTGTTTATATTCACCTGATGGTGTTATTCTTATTTGGTCCCAATCATTTTTTAATTTCTCTGAAAAAGTGAGAAAAATGTGAATGAAATTTTTCCATCAGTTATTGAACCTTATAAAAATGTTCCGTTTTATGCTTTCAATATTTTCCAATTTCTCACACTAAAATTAACATTAATAGATTTTCATTCAAACCTTTATTTAAGCATATGGTACATTTCATTTTCTATTTTAGGTTCATTTTAATGCTTCATATACTTAGATTTCAAGTCGATTCTTATGTACTAGTTTTTACAAAAAGTAACTTCAGGTATACAAATATTTATAGTAATGTAATGCAAAGAAAAGTTTTCTCTTTTTATTACAGGATTACTTGAGATGTTGTAAAATAATAAGTCTTTTCAACAAATATTAGAAATTTCCTAAAGCTTAATGTTTTGTGTATGTTATTATTATTTCAGATGGCGTGAAGTAGTGTGTAGTGACAAGCAACTTTTCCGAATCGTGTTGTGGCTACAATAGTCGCAACTAAATTGTGGTTTAAATTCTGAGTGAGTGAATGACGTCATGCTGATTTAAAGCACATAACCAAGTATAACTTCCTGAACATTTGTTACAATTATGTCTTATTTTCGATGTTTTTAAGTGACAAGCAGTAATGTGTTTCAACAAGCTAATTGTCCATTTCGCTTTGTAGCCACAATAGTCGCAAGTAAATTGTGTTTTGACTTCTGCATGTTCTAAACGTTTATGCCGATTTAAATTTCTGAGCAAAGGGTAACTTTGAGAATATTCGTCGCATCTATGCATTAATACCGACTTCTTTGAGTTTGGCTTGTAATGCACGCGATTTCACGTGGAATTTACGTTTAAACTGTTTGTCGCAGAGTTTACATCTGATCTCTGGAATAACGTCGGATCCGATTTTTTTATGAGTGAGCAAACTGCGATCCTCTTGATAGGTCGAAGCACACTTTTCGCAGTTGTACTTCCTATCTGTTTCCAGTTCTGATTGCTGAATGTTCTGCTCCTTACAGATCGGCATTTGGTTAGTAGGAATAACATCTTTTTTTATATAAACGCAAAATTTTGGCTTACATTTTTGATTACATTTCTCACTGTAGTCTCTCGATCTAAAATAGTAAGAAAATTAATTTAGAAATTTTTATTTGAGATGTTTTATTACAAATCTGACCACAGCATCGACAAGTTCTTCGTTAACTTCAAAAATGTCGTCAATGCTGTATTCAATTTGGCAAGTAAAATCCTTTTCATTATTTTTTAACAATAAGTTGTGGTATACCCTCTAGTTTTCTGAAAGATCATTCCTTGATTTTTCTGAAGAAAAAAATCACAAAAATGTGAATCAGAATATTTCAATGGTTGAATAATTGATTATTATCCTATGTATGTTGACACGATTCTAAAGTTTCTTAAATTAAAATTGACATTATTATACATTCATTTCAGCCTTTATTAAACGTACAATCGTGTTACAATTCTAGGTCATACACTTTATTTTCTCTTTTAAGTTCCCTTATATGTTTTGTTTAAACTTATACTCAAGAGTATTTTATTGCATTTACAATAGGAAACTGTAATAAATTTGGTATAGATTTATAGATGTATACAACTACCGGTCGAATTGTGGAGCGATCGGCGGGCTCTCTAGCCTAGAACCTAGACCATTATTCTATCGCAGTTCGCTCGAACGCTCCATACTTCGACCAATATTTATTCCAAGCGGATTTCATTCAAAAAATTTTCTCGCAAATCGCTTTCTATTTAAGAAAACGGTTTGATATTTTTCATCTCACATTAAGTCCACTTCTCGCACAAAAGATGATTAAAATCCGTGTCCCCCGTTACGCACACTCTCCTTGTGAGTATAACTTCGATTTATGTCGATATCGATGAAGAGTAAATTTACATTTTCGGAACCTCTAAAAAGAGAATTTGAGTATTAAGTAGTAATTTTCACAAAAAGTAATTTAAGATGCACAACCATTTAATTTCAGGCAAACAAGATTTTTCTCCATTTATTACTGAATTACTTGAGATGTTCAGGAATAACGAGTTTTTCAACCAATATTAGATATTTCCTAAATTTTAATGTTTTGTGTCCGTGATTGTTATTATTTCGGATGGCGCAAAGGTTTTGACAATTTACGTAAACAGTGGTTTGTCTGCTGTGTGTTTTAGACGTTTATGATGATTTAGACCACAGATTGTAGCATACGTGCGAGAACATTGGTCGCATTTATGATACGTTTTCGATGTCCGTAAATGCCGTTTAATGATGTGTGTTGACAAGTCACTTTTCTGATTCGCTTTATGTCCGCAAAAATCGCAAATAAATTGTGATTTGACTGATTGGTGTTTAAAACGTTGATGTCGAGTTAAACTTCTTAGGAAAGTATAACTTCGAGAACATTTGTCGCATTTATAATGTGTTTTCGATGTCTGTGAGTGCTGCAAAGTGATGTGTGTTGACAAGTTACTTTTTCGATTCGCTTTATATTCGCAAAAATCGCAAATATATTGTGGTTTGACTGCTACGTGTTCAATACGTTTATGCCTAATTAAAGTTTGTAACGAAGCGTAACTTCGAGTACATTTATCGCATATATGCCTTGTTGTCGATGTCTGTGCATGATGTGGAGTGATATGCGACGACAAGTTACCTTTCTGATTCGCATTATATCCGCCAAAATCGCAAATAAATTGTGGTTTGTCGTCTGTGTGATTTACACGTTTATGATTATTCAATGAACTGAGCGCAGAATAAGTACGAGAGCATTGGTCGCATTTAATCCTTGTTTTCGTTGTCTGTGAGTGCCGTGCAGTAATATGTCTTTCCAATATACTTTTTCGAGTTGCTTTGTATCCGCAAAAATAGCAAATAAATTGTAATTGGACCCCTATGTGTTTAAATCGCTTATGCTGAATTAAGTTTTTCAGCCAAGTGTAACTTCGAGAACATTTGTCGCATTTATGCTTAAATACCGACGGCTTTGAATTTTTCTTGTCGTGTTCGCGTTTTACATGGGCATTCATCTCCCCTTTTTGTTTAAACCGTCTGTCGCAAAATTTACATATGAACTGTGGAATGACGTCGCATTCGAATCTTTGATGGCTATGCAAATTCCTTTTCCATTTATAAACGCGGGCACACTTTTCGCATTTGTACTTATTTTCTGGTTCGCGTTCTGATTTCTGAATTTTCTTCCTATTTTGACTCCGCAATTTGTTTTCAACAGCAGAATGATCAGTTTCTTCTATACCTACGGCATATCTTTGTGACTCATTTTCTTTGTTATATTTTTGACTTGCAGTGTTGTAATCTGAAAATGAAACCAAATTTATTTTGAAATTTTTTATTTCACAGCTACTTGAAGGCAATTTGATTACAAATGCGGTCATACCTTCTATTTTTTCTTCCTTAATTTCCAAAGTATCGTCATTGCTATATTCAATTTCAGTAATGCCAGTAAAATCCGTTCCATTGTTGTTAGATAGTAAATTTTGGTGGTATTCTAAAATTGTGCTAGGCGTGTTCTTCTGGTGTTCATATTCACCTGATGGTGTTATTCTTGTTTGCTCCCAAACATTTTTTGATTTCTCTGAAAAATTCACAAAAATGGGAATCAAATTTTTCCATCAGTTATCTAATCGATCATTGTCTTATAATTGAACCTTATATAAATGTTCCGTTTTATGCTTTCAAGATTTTCCGATTTCTCACACTAAAATTAGCATTACTAGATTTTCATTTAAACCTTTATTGAAACATATGGTACATTTCATTTTCTATTTTAGATTTATTTTAATGCTTCATATACTTAAAGTTCAGGTATTCTACTTCATTTACAATAGGATCCTGCAACGGAGAAATGGTAATTTACTAACTTTAAAACACATATATAATAATATTATTTACTGATGACACTATAATTTCTTAACATAAATTATGCAAACAAAATCTTGCTAAAATACCCTTTATAAGAAACGGAAGATACTTTTTATACTTTTTTTATTTTATGATTTAGTAGTAACACCTGCTAGTTGATCAGAAAGAAAATGGTAAAAAAATCCATAAATTCATACCTACGTTTTAGAAAATAAATAAAACGTATAATAACACACTCCACATTTCAGAAAAGAAATTTACGATTATTATATACCAATTTTTACCAAAAGTAACTTAAGATATACCAATATTTAATGTAATGCAAAGAAAAGTTTCGTTCATTTATTCCAGGATTACTTGAGATTTTGTAAAATAATAAGTCTTTTTAACAAATATTAGATATATTCTAATGTTTAATGTTTTGTGTACGTTATTATTATTGCAGATGACGTGAAGTGATGTGCAGTGACAAGCAGATTTTCCCAATCGTTTTGTGGCCACAATAGTCGCAACTAAATTGTGGTTTGACTGCTCCGTGTTTTAGACGTTCATATCGAGTTAAACTGTTTAGCAAAGTGTAACTTCGCGCACATTTGTTGCAATGAAACTTTGATTTCGATGTCTGTGAGTGGCGTGAAGTAATATGTTTTGAAAAGGAACTTTTCAAATTCATTTTATATGCACAATAGTCGCAAATAAATTGTGGTTTGAATTCTGAGTGGACTAAACGTTTGTGCTGACTTAAAGCACTTAACCAAGTATAACTTCGTGAACATTTGTTACAATTATGCCTTATTTTCAAAGTCTTTAGGTGACAAGTAGTAATGTGTTTCAATAAGCTACTTTTCCATTTCGCTTTATAGCCACAATAATCGCAAGTAAATTGTGTTTTTACTTCTGCATGTTCTAAACGTTTATGCCGATTTAAATTTCTGAGCAAAGTGTAACTTCGAGCATATTCGTCGCATTTATGCATCAATACCGACTTCTCTGAGTTTGTCTTGTGATGCACGCGATTTACATGGGTATTCATGTGAAATTTTCGTTTAAATCGCTTGCCACAGAGTTTACATCTGAACTGTCGAATAACTTCGCATTCGAATTTCTTATGAGTAAGCAAACTGCGTTTCTCTTTATAGGTGCGACCACACTTTTCGCATTTGTACTTCCTATCTGGTTCCAGTTCTGATTCCTGAATTTTCTGCTCCCTACAGATCGACAGTTGGCTAGTAGGAAAAATATCTCTTTTTATATAAACGCAACAGTTTTGTTTATATTTTTCATTACACTTATCAATTGCAGTCTCTCGATCCAAAATGGTAAGAAAATTAATTTCGGAATTTTTATTTTATAGCTTTATTTAGGATGTTTTATTACAAATCTGACCATACCATCGATAATTTCTTCCTTGATTTCCAAAGTGTCGTCAATGCTATATTCAACCAAGCAAGTAAAATCGTTTTCATTATTTTTTAACAGTAGGTTGTGGTGCATCGTCTGGTCTTCTGAAAGATCACTCCTTTGTTTTTCTGAAAATATCACAAAAAAGTGAATCAGAATATTTCAGTAGTTAAATAATTTATTATCCTGTTTATGTTTACACGATTCTGGATATTCTTAAATTACAATGGGAATTATTATACATTCATTTCAACCTTTATTAAACTTATTACAATCGTGTTAAAATTCTAGGTCATACACTTTATTTTCTCATTAAGTTTCTTCATATGTTTCGTTTAAACTTATATATAGAGTATTTTATTGCACTTACAATAGGAAATTGCAATAAATTTGGTATAGATTTATAGATGTATAGAACTACCGGTCGAATTGTGGAGCGTTCGGCGGACTCTCTATAGCCTAGAACATAGACCATTAAAGCACATTAATATAATATTATATTATATATATTATTCTATCGCAGTTAACTCCAACGCTCAATAATTGGACCAATATTTATTCCACGCGGATTTTATTCAAAATTTTGTCTCGTAAATCGCTTTTTATTTAAGCAAATGGTTTGAGATTTTTCATCTCACATTAAGCCCACTTCTGGCACAAAAGATAATTAAAATCCGTTTCCCCCGCTACGCAACACTCCCCTTGTGAGTATAACTTCGATTTATGTCGATCTCGATGAAGAGTAAATTTAATTTTTTCGAACCTTCAAAAAGTGAATGAGTATCAAGTAGTGCTTTCACAAAAATTACGTTAAGGTATACAACCATTTAATGGAATGCAAAAAAGATTGTTCTCAATTTATTGCTGAATTACTCGAGATGTTGTCAGATAATGAGTTTTTTCAACCAATATTAGAAATTTTCTGAGGTTTAATGTTTCGTGTACATTATTGTTATTATTTCGGATGGCGCAAAGTGATGTGTTTTGGTAATTTACGTAAATTGTGGTTCGTCTGCTGTGTGTTTTACAAGTTTATGATTATTTAAAGTTCTGATCGTAGCAAAGCTGCTGGAACATTGGCCACATTTATGCCCTGTCTTCGATGTCTGTAAGTGCTGAAAAATGATGTGTGTCGACAAGTTACTTTTCCGATTCGCTTTATGTCCGCAAAAATCGCAAATAAATTGTGGCTTGTCTGCTGTGTGTATTATACTTTTATGCTTCTGTAAAGAACCGAGCGTAACATAACTGCGAGAACATTGGTCGCATTTATGCTCTTTTTCCGATGTCTGCGAGTGCCGTGATTTAATGTGTGCTGCAAATCTACTTTTCAGATGAGCTTTATATCCGCAAAAATCGCAAATAAATTGTGGTATGGCTGCTGTGTGTTTCAGACGTATATGACTATTTAAAGAACTAAGCGCAGAATAACTGCAAGAACATTGATCACATCTATACCATGTTTTTGATGTCTGTAAATGCTGGAAAATTATGTGTGTTGACAAGTGGCTTTTCTGAACCGCTTTGTGTCCGCAATAATCGCAAATAAATTGTGGTTTGACTTCTGCGTGTTTATAACGTTTATGTCTAGTTAAATCTCTAAACCACGCGTAACTTCGAGAACATTTATCACACTTATGCTTCGATGCCGATGTCTTTGATTTTTTCTTGTGATGCGCGCGTTTTACATGGGCATTCATCTGACCTTTCTGTTTAAATCGTTTGTCACAAAATTTACATTTGAACTTTGGAATGACGTCGCATTCCAATCTTTGATGGTTATACAAATACTTTTTCCGTTTATAACTGCGGGCACACTTATTGCATTTGTACTTATGTTCTGGTTCCTGTTCTGAAATCTGAATTTTCTTCCTATTTTGACTCCACAGGTTTTTGTCAACAGCAGAATTATCAGTTTCTTCTATATGTTCGATATATCTTTGTGACTCATCTTCTTTGTTATATTTTTTACCTGTAGTGTCTTGATCTGAAAATATAACCAAATTTATTTTAAACTTTTTTATTTCACAGCTAATTTAAGGTAATTTGATTACAAATGTGGTCATACCTTCTATTTTTTCTTCCTTAATTTCCAAAGTTTCGTCATTGCTATATTCAATTTCAGTAACGCCAATAAAATCCGTTTCATTGTTCTTAGAAAGTAAAATTTTGTGCTGTTCTAAAATTGTTCTAAGTATGTTCTTCTGGTTTTCATATTCACCTGATGGTGTCATTCTTGTTTGGTCCCAATCATTTTTTGATTTCTCTGAAAAAATCACAAAAATGGGAATAAAATTTTAACATCAGTTAACTAATTGCTCATTGCATTATAATTGAACCTTGTAAAAATTGTCCGTTTTATGCTTTCAAGATTTTCCAATTTTTCACATTAAAATAGCCATTACGAGATCTTCGTTTAAACCTCTATTTAAAGTTATGTTACATTAAGTTTTCTATTTTAGGTTAATTTTAATGCTATATATACTTAGATGTCAGGTATTCTATTTCATTTACAAAAGGATCCTGCTCTCCGTTTTGTATAGATTTGAAAAAATCGACTAATTACAACGCATAAATGGTCATTTATTAACTCTTAAATACATATATAATAATATTTGATGGCACAAATATTTCTTAACATGATTTATGGAAACGAAATCATTTTACAATACTCTTTATAAGATACAGGAAATACTTTTATTTTATGACTTCCCCCATAACACACAATGTTGCAGAAATATTGCTAGAATATTTATTTGAAATATTGTTAACATTAAAAGTGAATATTGTAGGAAAGTTCAAGAAACATTAAAATGTCCGACCCAGGCAACATTGATTGGGAATATTTCTGCAACATTTCAAAACAATATTGAAATTTCGCTCGCTTCATGTGTGTGAAAAGTTTCCGCGAAATCTTATTTAAATATTGCCGCGCAATGTCGCTGAAACATTAACTGAGATATTGATGGAATATCTTCATAAAACGTTTTCAAAATATATTCCTGAAAGTTTCTTTCTATGTTTATTTTTAGGTAATATTATTTTGAGTTACTTATACATCATTAACTTATAAGACCTTATTTTCAATTAAGTAATAGAAAGTCACGTACTTATTTTTATTTGTAATTCTATTCACATATACGTTAAAAATAACAAAATTTTTTGTTCGATGCAGAAGAATATATTCTTCTGAATGTACGTACTTCCAAGAGATGCAAATTTCCGAGAAATAATGTGTTCAACAGCTATTGTGATTTAGGATTACATGAGCCATATATTTAAAATATTGGCACTCTCCCTCTTTAACACTATAAAATAATTACAAATATTAATAAAAAATATATTTTATGAGATAGCCTAAGCGGGTGAAAATGGTAAGTTTTTATTGTCCTATAGCCTATAAAATAATCAATACAAAAATATTGCCATGAATATAAAGCTAAGTGACCTATATATATCTTGCAATAAACTAAAGATTAGAATTAACATAGGGAGGATAAATCTAACCCCCATAACACACAATGTTGCAGAAATATTGCTAGAATATTTATTTGAAACATTGGCAACATTGCAAATGAATATTGTAGCAACGTTCAAGAAACATTGAAATGTCCGACCCAGGCAATATTGGTCGGGAATATTTCTGCAACATTTCAAAACAATATTAGAATTGGGTTCGCTTTATGTGTGTGAAAAGTGTCCGTGAAATCTTGCTTAAATATTGCCGCGAAAGTTTCTTTCTAAATTTATTTTTAGTTTATATTATTTAGAATTACTTATACACCTATCATTAACTTATAAGATCTTCTTTTGAAACGAGTAAAGGCGGTAAATTTATATTTTCGTATAGCCTATGAAATAATAAAGACAAAAATATTGCTAAAAGTAACTTAGAAATTTATTTTGACGTCAAAATTGATATCAAAAATGATCTTTCAAAATTTAAAGTTTGTAATAAATGTGTCGTCTTAATTTCACATTTTTATAATAAATTTCACGAATCTTGCAAAAAAACCAAAGAGAGAAATTGCGAAACGGAGGATGAATCTAACCTTCTTGTCTGCAAATTGTGATTCTGCTCGAAGCAATATCATAGATCCAGGAAATAATCTTACTGTCGTCAGGCAGTTGTATAATGTAGGAATGTGAAAGAAAATTGGTATAAATGAATACTTTCTTCATTATCATATAATTTTTTCACTTCTAAGTTCATATTCCTGCGAACTCTTTATCGGCTGTCAAAAATTTAAATGTCAAACTTGGTTATTCAACCTATCATGAACGCTCCATGTCGTTAACATGGGAAGGAACATATGAATATCATATGACGTGTTTTAATTTAAAGTCACCATTTTTTACATTCGTTAACCCCTATATTAATATTTTCTGAACAAGAGTGGTAATTGGTTACTCGAGTATTAGAGCAAACTCCAGTGAGCGTTCTTTTACGTAGTGGATTCAAAGAATCAGAAGACCGACATTTAAAGAATAGAGTTAATTTATTAAATGTACTGATAGTTAAATATAGTTCGATATTCGTTGCGCACAATTGGTTCAATCGAAACGTTATTCCCACTTCGTCCCAGCAGGTTCAAAGGACCTAATACGTAGTCGACCGTTTGACGCTAACATTCGGCCATCCTTTCAAAACTCGTCCTCGAGTTATTAAACAAGAATCAAAAGAACATATGTTACGTACGAAATTACAAGTTTCACTTGCTTAAAACAAAATCTTGGAAATGCTTTGGTACACGCCTCTTGCGCTTAGGACGTTGTAACTTGGTCTCGCAGCTAACAATCAATTCATTCTCGACGCCAAACTCTCATGCGTTTTCATGCGATTTTACAAACGAAGGTTTGAAATTGGCACGGAGCTCATCCTCTGACGATGATTCATCGGAATTTAAATTGACGTATCGCTCAGACTCTTTGCATTCTGGTGCTGGCCAAATTTGTAATTGAGTAATATGAGCAGTAAAGGCATATCGTCGGCATTGCTTAACAGTTTAAAGGTCGTCTACATTGTACGTGTCTCCGGGTAACACCGCTGTTACTATTAAGGGCCCCCGAGCTCACGTGGCTTTTCGGGACAATTTCTTGAAATGTGTCCGTAGTGGTTACAATTGTAGCACTTCAGGTCGCCGTTTTTGTTTTGGAGTGGTGGTCGAGGATCTGATGTACTCGACGCCGCTCTTTTCTCGTTGACCTTCTGGTTCCGTCCTGATGCTTCTGCCTCGCCTCCTGCTTCCCGCTGATGTAAAGATTGTTTTGGTTTTGTCTGCCATCGCGTTACATGTGTCTTTGAACCAAAGACCCACAAGCACTTGTTCTTTTACGTCGCCTAACTCCAAACCAAGATTTACGCACAATTTAACTTTAGAATAAAGGTACGTACCCGTTCGGACATTTTTTTCCACTTCGCTACTTTGCTTTCTTCAAGTACGAACGGATTCCAAAACGCGTCACAGAAGTCGTCCCACCTTGTAAAATGTGAAGCTCTAAGTTTCAACCAGTAATTGGCTCCATCTTTAAAGTTCATTTTTGCAGTTTAAAGCGCGAAACTGTCCGGCCAGCGATGAAGAGATTTCATGCTGTTCGCAGTGTCAATCCAATCCCTGGCGCGTGAAGTGCCAACTTTCCCATTGAAATCTTCGATGCTCTTACTTAGGTAAGGCATAATGTTGTATTTCAAAACTGTTTCAGTATTGTTGACTGGAACTACTGGAGCTACTACGCTTTGATTATTTAAAAAGCGTGTAAACAACTCGAACATCATCCGTTCTGGTCTTCGTCCATCTTCCAACAATGAAAGCATGGTTTCTTCCAAGGTAGGGTTAGGTGTCAGCAGCGTCGCATGTTGAAGAGAATTTGGCAACCCTGCCTAATCTTCGAACAAATCTCCACGCATGTTGATTCCATCTTGTGTTTGCCCTTCGTGACGTTCGGGTGAGATCGGAACTGAATCGAGTGATCTTCGGACGTTTTCTCCTCGTCGTCTGTCCTCGGGTCTATTCGGCATTCTTTGCTAAGATGGTGTCCATCTTCCTCGTCCTCTTGCAGACCATGGCGTTATTTCTGGAATTGTTGCCACCAATGATTCGCCTCCGGTATTTGCTAGAGTTATCGTACTGGAAGTTTCGCCTTCTGTATTGGCCCTATATATAAAGCT
Source organism: Andricus grossulariae (assembly GCA_011634705.1). Lineage (NCBI taxonomy): Eukaryota > Metazoa > Arthropoda > Insecta > Hymenoptera > Cynipidae > Andricus > Andricus grossulariae. The sequence continues at coordinate 26,818,556 of JAABKJ010007545.1, read as the reverse complement.
ATAAGCTGAATAATGTTGAAAAATTCGCTCAAATCGGTCTAGCAGAATGCCACTATTCGTACCTTCGGCTGTTTTGTACTATCATCCCACAAGCACATGAAACAGCGGAAACAAAGAACAACTCAACTCGCGAACAAAGGATCCGCCATCCTTACCTCGTGACAGGCGCTTCAATTTGAGAAATCAATTTCACGACTCACGGTACTAGAACACTCGCGAATCACGCGTAAAAATATCCAACAAGGTATCACTAAAATCCCACTTCTGAAATGTCAACCACTATATTAATATTTTCTGAACAAGAGAAGTAAACTGTTACTCGAGTATTGGAGCAAACTCCGGCACGCGTTCTTTTACGTAGTGGATTCAAATAATCAGAAGACCGACATTTAAATAATAGAGTTAGTTTATTAAATGTACTGACAGTTAAATATAGTTCGACAATTCGTCGCGCACAATTGGTTCAATCGAAACGGAATACATTAGATTAATAGTCGCTCGTAAATTTCGCTCTAGCACGGAACATGCGCTCGCTCGAGTTGCGCTCACCGGACTGACGCTCGTTCCACTCTCGCGCACATACCTCCCCACTTCGTCCCAGTAGGTACAAAGGGCCTAATACGTAGTCGGCCGTTCGGCCTGGGTCAGACATTTGAACGTTGCTTCAATATTCATTTGGAATGTTGCCAATGTTTCAAATAAATATTCTAGCAATATTACTGCAACATTGTGTGTTATGGGGGTTAATTGTTTTTAACCTTAGTTTTTGCATTAAAAATAACAATAAACGTATGAAAAATATATTTAAATGCACGAGCAAACAATCTTTGCAGGATTCAACTCAGCACTGATTTATCTCTAAGTTTCTGTTTAATTTCTTTAAAATTAAAAATTCGATTTTTGAGAACGTTTCTCGTAATTTTTTCAAATATTATGCACATTTTCGAAGAAAATTGTTCATCCATAAATACATTTTTTCAATCATTGTTAGTTTGAATTAAATAATAATTTTTTAAAACTTTGAACATTCAAAAAATTTGTTTCTTGGATAAAAATATTTGATTCTTTTATTTTTAATAAATAAATACTATATATTATAAAAACCATTTTTTAATTCTTCAACTCCGGGAATTTTATAGTTCAGATGTTTCATAATTCGGCAGTTTCCTGTCGGGAATTTTCCAATTCGGAAATTTTACAGTGTCAGGAATTTTATTTTTCTTAATGTTCCAGTCATTCCTTAAAATGTTGGAAAATGTTTGTATTTTTCGCATGTTGAAAAGGAACTGAAGACTAGTTTGAAACGCGGTGATTCTTTATGATCAAAAATAAATTTAAAATCTATGACGGTAATTAAAAAAATATACATACTAACTTTTACTTTATTTACCTTTTTTACGTTTTAAAACAAATTCGACTGAGTTTCTATTTAATATTTAACTTTTATCAAATTTGACTCACAATTTTTCGAGAAATAAATGTCGAATATTTCAAAATGTATCCGTAATAAAATTTGTATATCTATTTTAATTAACATGTAAAATTTTGAATGCGTAAATTAGTGACAATAATTTAAAAAAATGAAAAAAGATTACATTAAATAACATAATATTTTTTATTGACCTAATACTCCTTTTATTTGTTAACCTAATGCTCAGAATATATTGAAAACTATCCACGTACCACTTGAAAATGTTAAAATATAGTTAGTTTGAATTAATTATAATACATAAAAAACTTGTATTTTTTGTCATTTCAAATAAGCGCGCGAACGACACCCAAAATGGAGCTGTTAACACCTGGATGGCGCTATAGTTGCTTTTTCCACTGGTTACTGATTTGATACTCTGTCGATTGGCTGCTTCCTTTGGATCGGATTCGGATTCCGGCGGGATCCTCTGTTATTGAGCGATTTAAAAAAATCACGAACCAAGGGAATTGGGATTTGGATTTCGGTTTAGAAATAATTCCAATTTCGGTTTTTCTTGATAATTACTAGTTGTTTTATTTATCTTTGATGTTAAAAGTAAAAACCCTAACGATTTCACTAAGTCGTTGCATTCATCGGTAAAGTTCTGGAATTTACAGTTCACAAGATTTCCTTTTTGCAAAAACACATAATCCATAAGTTGGCACTCAGCGCTGTGGTCGAAGGCTAGGTTGAACTAATGATTATTTGAGATTACAATCGCGGCGCGCGCGGTACTAATTGCCTGATTGAATTTTATCTTACAATTCTATAGAGTTCACTCTTGATGCAAAGGAAAAATGAAATCTAATCCGAAAATTGCAGATTTTGACAAAGCGAACGATTTTAAAACACCAAGCTCAGGCAAAAGCTAACGAAGATCTGCTCATTTGACTTTTCCTCAAGTCATTTCTTCCCTCTACCGAAACTAAAATTCCTATAATATGGATGAAACAGGGAACCGGCCATGAAAATATAATGGCCGTCCTAATATTAACCAATAATATCATGGCATTATTTCCTCAAGTCAGGACCTGCCCCTTTTGCAAGTTCAAACTCGCAAGCTATATTTTTGCTTCGCTAAACACGTATGTGCGCAAAAAGTGATCCCACGGTCCCTTACATCAAAAGAACCGTCATTCGATTTTGCTGTTCACCAGAGCATCAAAATTCTAAGTAGCAATAAGATTTCCTTGTTAAAGTAGTTGAAGTGATTTTAACCGGTTAGAACCTGTTGGAACACAAAATGATTTATCGTGGTTTAGGACGAAAGTTGCGTTGAAGCCTACGTCAAAAGTGATGATGTATATTTCCTTAAGCTTGGTTTTTATGTTCACGTGTCATTTTTGAAAGTAAACAGGCAATGATTATTCCCTATCATCATGGAATGGAAAAGATGAAAGAGAAATCACTTTAGACTTGTCAAAACTTGAACATTTAGAAATTGCGTCTTATATTTAGCAAAGGAAAGCTTAAAATCATAATTTAATTATTCTATCAAGAATTAGGTTTACGTATATTTATAAATCTTATCAATAATCCTTACTATTATTTAGTTGGTCTTATATTTGTACGAATGTGATGCTGTCATTGTTTTCGGAAAATTAAAGGTTTTAATTTCCTTGATCTGTTATAATCTAACTGGATTATTCTACGAATATTCATACGTACAAAATAAAATATATATATATATATATATATAGATATATATATATATGTTTACTATTTTGCGATAACAAAATAACTTGAAAATGTTTACAAATATGTGAAAAAAGTTAAAAATATTCCGTTTTTTTTTAATTGCTTCTTTTAGGTGTATTCTAATATTTAAGCATGCTGTGAAAGAATTCAAGGGCATACAATTTCCTGCGATGCAAAAAAATGAATATTACACCTTAAATATTTGAGAAGATGTAGCTGTCCAAACTTATTTTATATGAGTTCAATCGAAACTTTTCTAAACTACTTAGTTCATGTGCGTCCCAGTTGAAAGTTATTACAAAATGCGTCAAAGTGGAGAGAATTTTCTGAATTGATTATCATTCCATCAATAATTCCAACAGTCAAGTGAATATCAAAAACGCTCAATTTTGCAAAACGAAATTAACGACTATTTTCTGAAATTAGCTCTTTTGAGTTCTGAGCATATTCGCTTTTTATTTATATCTAAGAACGGCTTAAGTTATTCAAAAACGTTACGAACTTTTCAGAAAACCCAATATAAAAAAATTCGTTAACTAACTCCATTATTGTTTGTAATAATTGCAGGGATTTTGAAATTTTGAATAGATCGTCTATAAAACTGTCTTTCGATTTTTGATGTGCCTATGGAGACTGAGATAGGGGTGAAGAAAGGAGAAATGAAAGGAGAACAATTCTGGACAAAAAGCGGACTTAGACAAGGGTGCCCGTTCAGCCCACTCCTATTTAGTGTGCTATTAGCAGAAATGGCAAAGAGCATGAGGAGAAACGAAAAAGGGGGGACAATATTGGAAAGAGGCAAGGTGTATTCATTAGCATATGTAGATAACGTGACAAAAGTACCGTGTGATGAAAGAGAGATGGATCTGATCATGAGAGTTTTCGAAAAGTTTGTGAGAGTAAAAGATTGTACAGGGAATGTGAGTAAGACTAAGATAGTTTGTTTGAGAAATGAAAAGCGTAGAATACGAATGAAAGATAAATAGCGTGTTGGTGAAGTCAATGAAGGAGTTTTGATAGGTAGGATTTTGATTCGAAGCGAGAGGTGGGAAGGAGCTGAATGTGAGAATTAGATCCCAGATGAAAAAGTTATATATATTTTATATATAGTGGACAAAACACTAATATTTTTCATTTGCTTTATACAGAAAAAAGGACAAAAAAAGAAAATATCATTGTCTTCTCCACCATATATAAACTATATAACTTTTTCACCTGCGATTGAAATGCGCGTATGAAGTATACAGGGTGTTTTTTTTAAACTTGTGACATCGAAATATCTAAAAAAATACGCATCCTATGAAAAAATATCCTCAACAAAAACATTTTATTTTCGATTGGGAAAAGCAACTTTGGAAAAGTTTACCCCACCTTACCCCTCCAGGAGGCAGGAGTAGGGGTGAATTTGTAATTTCAAATAAGAACCCCAATTTTATATCACAGGTTTTGATTTTCCTTTATGAAATGCGTAAGTTTTATTCAAAAAAATTTTTTCGATCTGGATATTCGATAGATGGCGCTGCAATTGCGAAAAATGTAATTCTTGATTATTTCAAGGACTTCGGTGAGTCCCCTTGCCTCTCACCATCGGGTTGCTTCATTTCCATAAGGCTCCTCCCCTCTCACGATGGGTGTGCTTGATTTCAGTGAGTCCCCTCACCTCTCATCAACGGGGTGCTTTATTTCGGTGAGTCCCCTCGCCTCTCACCATCGGTGTGCTTGATTTCGGTGAGTGCCCTCGCCTCTCACTATCGGGGTGCTGGTTTTCGATTAACATTTTACAATAAGTGCTCAAAATGTTGTCCTCGCACGTCGATGCACTTGTTAGTCCGAACTTCGAAAGATTCCACACAACTGAGAAGTGGGCCTCTCACAAACTTCTGTTGAAAGTTGCTTTTTAATTAACCTTTAAAGCAGGCATCAGTACTTTGAAATTATTTTCTTCCAAATCTTTAACTACGTCGCGAAACCCTCGATAAAGGACAAAGACATCATTCATCCGCAAAAACTTGCATTGACCTAATTTGGATCTTTAATTATGGTTTTCATGATGCACAATGCGATGGCAAGTAAATGTGAACTGCGAACAAGACCAAATGGAAATCGTAGAGCGGATTAACGCATAAACGACTATTGCTATCTAAAGGCAAATGAATATTGCCAAGTGAGATGGCACATTGTCTGAGGAGAATTAGGATTAGGAAACACATAAAGCTCACAGCGCGAATGGGCGCAAGTATTCATTTGATTTGGGTGTATTGGTTGCATTCATTTCAGTTGGTCGTAATAAGTTGCTTTCGTTTGGGTTATTGCGGTTGGTCACGTTCGTTTCAGTTGGTTTGGGTGTCGTTGTATTCCCTCATTACTTGAATACATTACTTTTAGAATGGAAATTCTATCTCAAAGAGAAAACATTAAAATGATTCTCGTTCATAGAGAAAGTGGCAGGAATATTAATGACGCTATCGCGCTTTATGCTGAACGCTTTCCAAAAGTGTTCCTTCACGCGCTTGCTTTTACCGGGTTGTCCAAAACTTTATCACTGACGGACGTGTACAACCGAAAAAAAGAAAGCGTCGATGAACAGTTACTGGAGTTGATAATGAAATCGTAATTTTAGCTACAGTCAATCATGACCCTCATGTTCGTACTCGAAAACTAAGCCGCGATTCCGGAATGTAATTATCTAGTGTTTGGAAGGTATTAAAACGTAATAAATATCATCCTTCTTATATTTCACTGCATCAAGAACTTCATGACAATGATTTTCAGAACCAAGTGACATTTTGTCAATGAGCGGTTCAGCAGATATAAGGAAACCCGAATGGTAACGTTAGTCAGCACAACATGCACTATTGGAGTGTACAAAATTCACACTGGATGCGTGAAGTTGAGCATCAGCGTCCATGGTCCGTGAATGTTTGGTATGGAATAATTGGAGATCAACGTATCGGTCCATATTTTATTGATGGAAATTTGAACGATGGAAAACATCATAGCTTTTTAGAAAATAAACTTCCAATATTGCTCGAAGACCTAAGTTCGGAAGTGCGACACAACATGTGGATTCAAAATCACGGTTCTCCAGCGCATAATTCGGCAACCGCGAGAAAAGTACTCAATCGCGAATTCAATGGACGATGGATAGGTAGAGAAGGTCCGATAAATGGCCTTCCAGATCGCCAGGTCTTACGGCGCCGGATTTCTATTTGTGGGGTTATCTAAAGAGTCGCGTGTATCAAGAAGTGCCCACAACTCGTGATAACATGATCGAGAGAATCAGGTCTGTTTGTGCACAAATAACACCAGACACACTTCGTAGTTGTGTGGAATCTTTGGAAGCTCGGATTAACAAGTGCGAGGCGAGGAGACTCACGGAAATCAAGCACCCCCATGGTGAGAGGCAAGGGGACTCACCGTAATCAAGCACCCCGATGGTGAGAGGCGATGAAACTCACGGAAATCAAGCACCCAGATGGTGAGAGGCGAGGGGACTCAGCGAAATCAAGCACCCCGATGGTGAGAGGCGAGGGTACTCACCGAAATCAAGCACCCCCATGGTGAGAGGCAAGGGGACGCACCGAAATCAAGCACCCCCATGTTGAGAGGAGAGTGGATTCACCGAAATCAAGCACCCCGACGGCGAGAGGCAAGGGGACCCCCCGAAATCAAGCACCCCGATGGTGAGAGGCGAGGGGACGCACCGAAATCAAGCACCCCCATGTTGAGAGGCGAGTGGATTCACCGAAATCAAGCACCCCGACGGCGAGAGGCAAGGGGACTCACCGAAGTCCTTGAAATAATCCACAATTACATTTTTCGCAATTGCAGCGCCATCTATCGGGGATCGAAAAAAAAATTCGAATAAAACTTACGTATTTCATGAAGGAAAATGTGAATCTGTGACAAAAAATTGGGGTTCCCATTTGAAATTACAAATTTACCCCCAGTCCAGCCACCTGGAGGGGTGGGGTACATTTTTTCAAAGTTGCTTTTCCCCCTCGAAAATAAAAAGTTTTCATCACGGATATTTTTTCATAGGATACGTCTTTTTTGAGATATTTCGATGTCTCAAGTTAAAAAAAACACCCGTATAAATAACTTTGACTTTAATTTTAGGGCTCGATTGCTGTCTTGAAATTTTGAAATATATAAATAGAGACATTAGGAACCTGAATTTTATCTTTTGGCAGTACGTTTGCCAATGCCAAACTAAAAGTCTAATTTTTATTATTTATTTTTCTTTCTAATATATTTTAATTTTAACAGTTTCATTGAGTTTCTGAGGGGAACCTTTTCATTTTCAATCTTTATTCTGAATTGAAAGAGGGATATTTTTTTGGTTTTTAAGATTTTGAAGAGAGGAAAATTTGGTTTTAATTTTTTCTGAATTGGAAGATTCCGTTTTTATCTTTTTGCCATTTTTATAGACTTGAAGAGGGGAACTTTTTATTTACAATCTTTCTTCTCAATTGAAGGGTAATCTTTTATTTTGAAAATTTTTATTGAGCTGGAAGAGAACAAATTTTTATCTTCAATTTTTTCTGAATTGTAAGAGGAACATCTATTTTTAAATTTTTTGTCGATTTGGAAGTGAGGAAATTTTAATTTTCAAGTTTTCTAAATTGTTAGAGGCCAATTTTTTCTTACATTTTTATTGAGTGAACGGGGGAAAATTTGGTATTTTTAACATTCAGATGAAAGGAGGATTAGTTTTTGTCATCGACATACAGGAATCAACTGGTGTCTCCGCGGGTGAAACGCGAATGGCAATTAGAAAGAGAAGGGAGAGAGTGGTGGTCAACCTGTCTCTTTCTGGTCGAATGTGATTGATCTAGAACGTTTTCGTTGGTTGGGACTCAGGACAGTACACTTTCTCTTAATGGCTTCTGCGTTTGTGCCACGCCCATGCATTGTAAATATCGTAAACATGATCGTAAATAATAGAATAAAATATAATGTGAATATATTTATTTGATTTGAATACTATTAATAGAAGTGAGCTGTGAAAATGACAGTGACATGTGCTGACATGCACAAGGCCCCCGATTCATAAGCGATGCTTCTGCAAGAGAAAGAAACAGGTTGACCACAACTCTCTCCTTTCTCTTTCTAATTGCCATTCGCGTTTCCCCCACAGAGAAACCAGTCCATTTCTACATGTCGATGGTTTTAAATGAGATCATTTAAAATTATAGCATCGATTAAAATTTTTATCCAGAAAAAGCTTCCATTTGATACGTGTAAATTATTGAGCGTTTGAATTAAAAAGTTCTTAATTCAAAATTTTTAAGCTTCAAATTTTAAATGTTTAAAATTCAAAAGAGTTCCACTTTGAATGCTTTAATTTACAGTTCAGTTTTGATTACATCAAATGAAAAAATTTTCTGTTTTGAGGGTTCGAATTTTTTTATTTCCATGACCATGAAACATGTTTGCGAACTAGGAAAACCCCGGGAAATGACCGGGAATTTTTTTCTTATACTAAAACGGCCACCCTGAATTCAAAAGGGGTTTAAAGATTTTACGGGATTTCTACGGCTTTTAACACATTTCAAAGATTTCAATGGTTAAAAAAATATTTCCAAATGTGACATGGGATTTCAATGCAATTTCAAGCGCGTTTAGTGATATCAAGGGAATTGACAGATGTTTGCTATGTGTAGTTTATTTGTGCAGAATCGTTATTTTGGCGTACTTCCATATGAGATTATGAGAGGTCTAAAATAAATCGTTCCTTTGTGGGTTGTCTACTTTTTACATTAATTTTTTCAATATTTTTGTATTATTTCTTCTAATGCTGATTATCCTGTAATCTTTTTCTATATAATAATTGTATGTAATGAAGTTCCTACAATCGGCGAAAAATTATAAGAAAATCTCTATAGGCCTATACTGATTTTCCTATAATATGTTTTCTTCTGGGCCGTTTTCAATTTTGCGTGAAATTCACAGTTGTTAGGTATTTTGCCAATAGTCTGTATTTAATATAGACAATTGTAAAATTTCAAATTATGCAGTTCTGGGTGCAAAATTCTAGAAACGTTTACCTTTCAAGACCTCAATTTTAAAACTTCTTCGGTTAAGAAAATGTGAAGTAAATAAATTCTATTTCAATCAAAGGAAATTTATTTTAAATAAACAAAAACTATATTAAAAAATAAAGAAACCGTTTTTCGCCCCATGCCACAGATACAATATATTTATCTAAATGTTTTACATGGAAAAAAACAAAAACATGTTTAAATTTAATTTTAAAGCAGTTTAATTCTATAAAATAAGCAATTTAATATGTGTAAAATTTAGATACTTATTTAACCAAATTACATCTAATTACTAAAAATTCGTAATACTTACCCTGAAATTATACCCTTTGGAAAACAGTTACACCTACTTTTTTATTTTTTCAATTAAATTATTTTTAGAACTATCGCAGGGTTTGTAAAAGTGAAATTTTAGTTTAAAGTATGTAAAATTACTTTCATTGGTAACTTTTCAAATAATTTATAATTTTCGTTTAATAATAATTTTTTATAATTTTCATTTTTTTTTCGAAAACTATAATTATACGAGTATTAGAACATAAAGTTATAGCTCCTTAAAAAAATATGTCCCCTTTTTCAATACAATAATTTTTTATGTCTGTGAAGCCTTAAACCACAAAGAATTCTCATTTAATGCATGTATAACTCTGTTAATTGAACAAAAAATCGATTGGTTAACTTGCTGAAAAAATGTTTAATAATGGATGTGTGCATATGTGATTATATGCTTTAAACATCAATTTTATTTCGTTAAAGCTTAAGGTAGTTTAAAAAATAATTTTATCGAAAAAACAATTAAAGAGAGGGTACCTTTTTTCGAAAGGGTATAATTTCACGGGGTAATCCTTGAAATTTTTTTTCAAAATGATGTGTGTCTTGGTTTCGGGCATTGCTTTCAGTATATTCCAAGGGAATTCTAATTGAAATCCCTTTGCCCCTACGCTGCTGGTGTTTCACACACCGTTGAACAGTTAGTGACCACCGCCTCCTTTGCTCGCACATCACTACATTCCGAGGCCACATGAGGGCTTATTTCAAGAGATGAGTGTATTTGATGGTTTTTATTTCGTAATAACTTTACAAAAAAATCTTCCCGCTGCGCAGGCCCATTCTAATCGTGCGCTTGACGCGCGTCTCGCGAGATTAAGCGCGCATAGAACGCGCGTCTGTTGGATCTCGCGCTTGGTGCTCGGTCTTCAGCTTTTGTTAAAACTCCTTTGGCTTTATCGAACACATTTTTACCACGTATCTCGTGCTTCGCACTCGACTTTGTCCAAAATGCGAACTTTTCTACATTATGTTGAATTCTATTATATCAAATATATTTATTTTTGTACCTCGGTTTTACTTTTTATTCTCAGCTACCCTGAAAAATGTATCATTTTAACCCAAGAACAACAACGTGAAATTTCAGAACACTACTAACAACGTGGGGTGGAATCCAACTGAACTTATTATTTCCTGTTATTTCTGATGAATTTGAAATTCTGAAGGGGAGAGATGGTTGGTAAACCATTTCAGAGTAATAAAATATTGCATTTCAATGAAAAATTTTATTACAAATTAGGCTTGGTAACAAATAAAACTAGAAACAAATCTCTTCATGAACGAAAAAATCAAATACAAAACTTTTCTGGGAAAAAATTCTTCAAAATCAAAACCAAATAGGTACAAAAAACTTTCCTTTTTTTTTTGGAAAAAAATTTTGTGAACAAAGTATGTATAATCATGTTTCTGAATCGAATTAATCTGAAAGACCATCATAATTTTGGCAGCCATACCAAATCACTTTTTTATGCTCACCAAATAAACATTTACCACATTTTTCGCAAAATGAATAGCCTTTCCTGTCCTTCCTGTCCTGCAAAGATTAGAACAAGACTGAATTTTAGGGTACTGGGAAGGAGAAGGGGATAAGAAATATTCACGCATGCGCAGCTTCAAGTAATCAGAGCTTGGGTGGGATTCCACCCATACGTTGTTGTTCTTGGGTTAATAAATGTATATTATTGCAATTCGTAATATGCACTGATAATTAAACAGAGGTATTTTCATTGTCTTTTTTTTATAATTAAAAAAGTGCGCATCCTATAAAAAAAATTTTATTAAACATGTTATTGCACCTTGGGTCGTTTTTCCATAAATGTAATTAATTTATTTTCAATGTTATTTTTTAAGATTTAAACCAAAAATGCGCGTACCATATAATTTAGGCGAAAAATTTAATTGTATCTTGTTTCTTATTGAGTTGGACAATCTTTGTCGCACTGTAGAAACAAGCTATAATTTCCGTAGACCTCAACAAAATTCTCTTACACTTTTTCCAGCTGTTACAAAAAGTCCTAAACTCAAGTATCACAGCGCAAAAGGAGATCAAAAAAGGGGAAATGGGGTTATATTTTAATGTTATGAGAATGTTATATTTTAAAATAATTTTCAATGATTTTTCAATGATTTCTGCCATTCAAGAACTTATTTTTAAAAATTGGATATACTTAGGACGTTGGAAATCCATTCACAGTGATATAAAAAAGTCCGAAAAAAGAATAAAATTAGTTAAATACACAATTTTAATATGTTTAGGATCGTTCTCATAAATATTTCTTTCCAAGATTTGTCATTTCTTACTTACTATAATTAATACTTTCAATGGAAATTTAAAACTACACTCTTCAGTAGAGCGAAGTAAAAATGCTACAATTAATCGAATCGCTGAGGGATAGCAAATTGTGGTTCGACATCCAAAACAAGAAAAGAAAACAAATTTTGAAATCGGTTAATATCTTCTTTGTCTTTTTTTAAATTTACAATTTAGAATTTTGAACATTCAAAAATAAATGTTGCCTTATTTCGAATTTTTTGAAAATGTGCAAAAACAAGTTTTTTTAATTGATTTAGAACCTGAAATTTCTTCAGCTTGAACCGAAGAAACATGGTTTTTCCGGAAAAGCAAAATGATAAAATGCTCCTTTGGTTCAAGCTGAATATATGTCAGGTTCGACATATTCAACTCTTTTTACATGCATGCATATGACTTAATAAAGAAAACCATCTTTTCGCACATTTTTAAAAAATTGTTATTGATTTTTTTTTCTAACCAACAGGCAAAATTCATAAATAATGTATTTAAGTGCTATAATTGCTTTAATTATTATTCAATAATGGGTACACTTAATTCAAGAAAAAAGGGGAAACTAACAAAAAAAGGGGGAAGACTGTGCACCCTGTAAACTACTAAATTCACCAATGTTTAAGAAATGTAACATCTAACAGTATCTAAGAAAATTTGGATTCGAGATCTAAGGAAATTATTGCTGGCTTGACATACATAAAACAAATATTTTTTTCGTAAAAATTAACTGAATCTTAAAAAATGTAGTTTTTGTCCATTTAAAAAAATTCTAACTTAAACAAAAGTTATATTTTATTAGTATTTAATATCAAAAACTGCACATAAAAAATGGCGATATTTTTCGTATTCACAGGGAAATCTTTTTAAATTATGAATATTAATCATATTTGACCTCATTCCTACACTGTAGGATAATTTTTCATTTCAAGAAATCATTACAGATTTTTATGTGTAATAAAACTTAGCAACTTTTCAACACTAGTCGTTTTCGATTTTCAAACATATATGGTATTTTTTCAAAGTACCCTCTTTCAAATTAACAATTTCAATATGGGTATTTTCACATTGCAATTCAAACAAATTGAAAAATAAATAAATTTATAACAATTTTTAAGAATACTAAAAATTTTGGGGGATAGTCCAACTGAAAGAGGGCCCTCTGAACTTAAAACCCTGTTACAGAAGTAATATCATCTTAGCAACGAAAATTATACAAATTTGATATATTTAACTGCCGAGTTAAGCACTCTTAGTTTACGCTATTCCTAGAACTTGAGGCCTCGGAATTTGGTGATGCGGGGAGCGCGGGACCGCGTGCTCAGTCAAGCGCGACAAACAGTTCGAGGGCTGCACTCTCAGCGCGTTAGTTACATCAGGTTGCTTCATGCCTCCAAATCCAACAGAAATTATATAGCGGCTCTGCCTGATTACGTTTGGATTCCTCCGAGATATGTTGAAAGCCAATGCATGCCATGCCCGAAACCGTGCTTAACTCGGGAGTTGAGTGTAAGTATATTTCAGTAACAATTATATATTCAGAAATAAACATTCGAATTTTAGTTTGGCATTGGCAAACATACTGCTTAATGATCAGAAATTCAGATTCCTAATATCTCTATTTATATAGTTCAAAAATTCAAGACAGCAATTGAGCCCTAACATTAAAATTAAAATTATTTATATAGCGTCAGTAAACACTGGTAAACATCGAAAGCCTGTAAAGCATAAAGATTTTGTAGAGAAAATATCGGAAGATTGGGAACAAAATAACATAACCTGAAAACTGTCAGCATTACGCAAACGTTTTTAGCTGATTTTGACACAATTTGCACTTTTCTCTTCTGCAATTATATTAACACGGTGAGATTTAATATAACTAGTCCCCCTTAAAATGCGATATTATTTTTTAAAAAGAAAAACGTAGCAGACTAACGCCGATATACGCTCACGAGGCCACCGAGCCCGGCTCACCACCAGTGAAAATTGATTATTGAAATAATGAATCCTTCACGCATTCGCGTTTTTTAAATTCACGGATAGTTCGGACCGTTCCTTGCGTCATATCTAGAAAGCGGATTAGCGCCACTGTGAAGTTAAATGGCGAGCGTCTCTCGGCTCTCACACGCGAAGAACGCCGGCTATACCATCATTTGTTCTTGATAATTTCGAATTAAAAGTGTTTGAAAAAAAAAAATGTATGAAATGATTTTGAGTTGAAAAAATGAATATTTTCGTATTATAATTTTGAAAAATAGATCATTTAAAATTCAAAGGGATGAAAATTGTATTATTTATAATTAAAGGCATTCAAAATTGAATAATTTATAATTGAGAACTTGGGAATTTTAACAAATTAACATTCGAAGCGATTAACATTTGATAATCTGAATTTTTATTAAATTAAAAGAATATTTCTAAAATCAAAAAATAAATTCACCTTTATTTTCACCGTTCAAAATGGAAAAATTTCCAATTACAATCCTTAAAAATTGAATTATTCTAAAAAAAAACGTTAGAAATGAAAAGTAATTTTTTAAGGAGTCTGTATTATCATCAGAGAATAAATAAAAATTGTTTAACGTCATTTCAGAAAAGAATTATTAAAGTAATTTTAAATGGGAAACGCTAAAAATGTATACTCCAGAACCTTTAAATTTAAACGAATACGAACTTTACTTGACACGAAAAAAAAATTAGTTCAGAAGAATTGTGGTATTAAAACTTTTTTGTACTCAAACCCTTAAAAAATTATTTTACTTTACGTAAATTTAAATCGTTTAGAATTAACATTTTTTTAAATTGTCAACTATACTTTTCGAAATTCAACCATTTCAATTTTAATCGCAAAATTTAAACTAGTTAAATTACTTTTTAAATCGTTGAGAAATTAACCATTTTTAAACTTTCAGTTATACTTTTCAAAATTCAACCATTTCAATTTTAATCGCAAAATTTAAACCTATGATAGGGAAAAATGGAAAATTTAGCGTTTACCATGGAAATTCAGAACTCTAAAATTGTATCCATTAAAAATGTAAAAAATTATTTAATTTTTCAGTAGAAAAATTGTTTTTTTTAAAGCTAAGTTAGAAGTGTCCAACTTTTTGGAACCTTTTTTAAATTAAAAATGCAATATTCAAAAATATTTAAATATAAAATGATTAAATTTGAAACTGACTAAAATTAAAACCAAACAATTTAGAATATTTAAACCTAAAATTATTAACTATAAATAAATAAAATAAAACTAATTCGAAAAACAAACTAAAATTATGAAATTAAAAACTGACTATCGAGGCTTTTGGTATGAAATTTTGAAATATTTTAAAATTAAATGGTCACATTTTTAATTTTTGTATTTGAAACTACAGCATTGTGAAATTCGATACCTCTAAAAATAAGAAATTTCAAACTAAATATTTTCAAATTTAAGCATTTGAAGCAAAAAAAAACTTTAGTTCTAAGGCCTCAAAGATTAAACTGTTTTAGAAATGCGCATTCAAAACTATAATTTTATTTTTAAATTATAGACATTTTAAAGATGATAAATATTTTATTAATAAGTATTATATCATGTAGTATTATGTGACTTTTAAAGTGATTGGATATTTTTTTTTACTAAAAAATGTGATTTCTGTAAAAAAAATCGTTCAGAAGTAAAGAATTTTAAATATTTTAAACCTTTAAATTTTAACTATTCTCAAAACTTTGAAAATACAAGAAAAACAACTTTATGTAGCTACCCCCTACCTGGCGGTGTTCCGGATCTGAGGACCGATCGGTGCTCGCCAGCTAACTTCACAGTGGCGCTAATCCAATCTCTAGTCATATCGCTCAACGAGTTGCGCCTTTCTGCGTCACGTATGCGTGAGAATAAATATACAAGAGGTAAGAGATAATGCAGAAAACTGTTAAAATTGTCGGTTCACTGGCTCATGTCTATTCTGCCACTCTACTGATAGTTGTGCTTTCTTTGGACGTGTTTACTTTCAGTTTCTCTCTGACTGAAAGGCATGGGAATTGGTAAAGAAATATTCTGAATATAAAAGGAAGTTAGAAATTCATTAATAATTATATTTGGTAATGGCCTCTTATTTTGAAGAAAAGAGCTAAAATTTCAAGTATTGTTGGGTGGCTAGAATCGATTATAATTGATTCTGATGCTTCGATCATCTCACATAACCTAAAATTTTGGTCACTTCATTTATTTCCTTAAAAATAAAATACTTTTAGGGACAAAAAAGGTGTTGAACATTTATGGAAATAACTTTCACATTTGAGAAATATAATTATTAATGAACTTCTAACTTATTTTTACGTTCAGAGTATTTTCTCAATAACTCTCATGCATTTAGTACGAAGGGTTGACAACTCGTGAAGTCAGGTGGAAATTTGTAATGAAATCTCGTGAAGTCAGGTAGACATTTGTAATTAAATCGCTTGAAGTATCCTGAAATATCTCAAATCTCCTGAAATATCTAAAGTCACTTGAATTCACTTTGAGTCAATTGAATTCATTTGAAGCCACATAAATTCTCTTGAAATCTCCAGAAACACCTGAAATCATTTGAATTCACATGAATTCGCATTAAGACACTTGAGGACACTTACAATAACTTGAGTTAACTTTAACTCACAAAAATTCTCTTGAAGTCACTTTAGTTCCTTGAAATCTTCTGAAGTCATTTGATATGGAGTGAGCACTAGGGTGGATCATAAAAAATAAAATTGGAAATCAAAAGCAGCCTATTACTGAAAAGTTTAATTCTGGTTCCCTTATAACCTGTGGAAAATTTGAAATAGATCGATCAATATCCCGAGGTTTCGAGAAACAAAAAAAGTTTAACAAATTTGTAATTCTCAAAGTATTGCAAAAATCGCTAATACTAATTTTTAATCGTATACTACATAATATGCCCAGTTTCTAAAATCTTGTAAGATTTCAATATTTTCAGTTTTTCTACAACAATATCTCATTCTTATAAACCTTAAAAAACTAAAATAATTTTTAAAAGCTTCGCAAACTATCCTATCATTGTTTTGAGCATTTACACTCTATGTCCGGAAGTGTGCACCGCCCCGGCCGCAAAGTGTGACCAAAAGAACTTTTTGTGTGCCTACAAGCCAATTTTCAATGGATTTTTGATGTTTTTGTTTTAATTGGCCCTAAGGCTTCCAGGTATAACGAGTCGATGTAGAAAATTCACTTTGACAAAACAAAATAAATAATATTTTTTTCCTAACTTTTCAGATGTAATTCTTTTTTAGATCTTCAAATTTACTAAAGATGAGCTCAAGTCCGTATAATAACTATCTAGCAATACTTTTCAGTTGGTTGTAATAAGAAAAAATTGTTTATAATGTTTTAAACAAATTAATGAACAAAAGACATTTTCTCGTGATTTCTAATGCCACTTTTTCATGAATATGCTTATTTTTTTCGTGGAATAAACGATAAATATCCTACTAATAACTTTCTTGTCATATTTGTCTAATTAAGAAGCACTGTTGATTATTTAAACAATATTTATAAACAAATTTACAGTTTGTCCATTTTTTCATGACAAATATTTTTTTTACTGAGTCAACAAGAAATGTTTTGCCAATTATTCATTCTTATCATATTTTTCTAATTAAGAAAAAGTGTTGGATAGTTGAAACAATATTTATAAACAAATTCACAGTTAGACCATTTTTCCATGATAAATATTAATTTGTTTGCGGAATGAACTAAAAAACCAAGGTCGTTATGTACGTGTTAATAAAAGGCGTGATCATAGAAAAATGGTTGAACTGTGAATTTGTTTATAAATATTTTTAAAATAAACAACACTTTTTTTAAATATAAAAATATGACAAGAAGGAATACCTGGCAAGACATTTCTTGTTGATTCCGCAAAAAGAATTAATATTTATCATGGAAAAATGTTCAAACTGTGAATTTGATTAAATAATCAACAGTTTTTAATTGGAAAAATATGACAAGAAAGAGTTATTATTATGACATTTCTCGTTTATTCTACGAAAAAAATAAACGTATTCATGCAAAAAGTAGCCCCAATGTACATTCGTTTATAAAAATTGTTTAAATAATTAACTGTTCTTGTCCATTGGCAAAATATCATAGGAAAGGGTAATTGGCAATACATTTTTAGTTGATTTCGCTAAGAAAATGGAGCCTATTCTTCGAAAAAGGATAAAAATAAGCATTTATTTATAAAAATTGTTTAGATAATTAATATTTTTTACTAGTTGCGCCTGTTGGTGGAATAATGTATAAAATGTGAATTTGTTTATAAATATAGTTTGAATGATTAACAGTAGATGTAAATTGGAAAAAAATGATAGGGGTAATTGGCAAGATATTTTCAGATGATTCTGCAAGAAATTGAGCCTGATCATTGTGACACACTAAAAATATGTATTGTTTATAAAAATTCTTTAAATAATTGTAAAACAGCAGCTATTCTTAACTCATCGCAATTGGGCATTAATTTCTTTCACATTTTATATAAAAACTATGAATTTCAAACAACTAATCATTGCGAATCACGAGAAAATGGCTTTTAGTCATTAATATGTTTGAAACATTGTAAAAATTTGTTGTTCTTACTGTAATCTACTGGAAATTATTGCTAGATAGTTATTACACTGACTTGACCTCTTCTTTAGTCAATTTGAAAATCTTAAAAACATCTGCCGCTCAGCGGATACATACTCATTAGGCGCTTCGATCGCAAGTTCGAGCGCGCCTAGGGCGCAACGTCTATCGGATCTCGTGCATCGCGCTTGATAATGGGTTACCTCGCGCTCGGACATTTCTTCTTTGCACTCGAAATGATTGAATGAAACTTTTGCAAAAGCACGCTTTTAGATACCAGTTTTTTATGCACTTCACGCTCGATTTTCGACAGACATTTTTAAATGTTAATTTTCATTTTTTATTTTCTGAACTACCAAAAAAAAAAGGTCGAGTTCGTAACCAGCATTTTTTTACCAACGATTCTAGTTTTAACCATAAAAAAATATACTAAAAAATGAATTGACAAAAGTTGTTCACCAAAAAAAGATCTACAAATTTGTTATAAATATTATATTAATTTCTGTATCTCGGTCTGGGATTACTTATTCATATATTGCAAAATATAGTACAAATTGTATTTTTCATGACTGCTTTAATATTTGTTCCTTATTTGGCATTAATCTTTATTCGCAGCTACTTTGTTACATTCATGGGATCTCTTTCTACTCTTTTACCTTCAAATGAGACGGGAATATAACTCAAGCAGTTTAACTAACACCATCAGACGGGATGATTGGAAATAAAAAACTTCATAATGACTTGAACGGTAACTCAGGATGGAAAGATCCGTTTGGCGAAGCTTTAAGCTACGAACGCCTCCAAATGTAAACAGTCCGTAAACAGTCAGTGGCGTGTGAACGTGTGTGGTGTTTCACACATCGTTGAGTACCGCCTCCCTTACTCTACACATCCCCACATTCCGAGGCCACCCGAGGTCAGCAGTTCTCGGAACACAGTGAATCAATGGCCCTTATATCGGAAGTTAAATGTAAATGCAAGGCAAAATTTTACGATTGAAACTCTGGACACTTGCGTCCGTAGCTTTCAGCGCTGCCAAACTAATCTTTCCGGCCCGAATTAATCACTACTCTCACTAGTGAATTATTTTTATAATAAAGATTTTTGACAAAAATGAGTAAAGACTTGGATTACAGTGATGTTACAATACCCGAAGAAGTATTCATGAAGAATTTCTTTTATGTAATTATGCATCAAATCTGTTGCCGGGAAAATCCAAAGAGAAATATTGTGAAGCTTATGAACATTTCTCAAACTGGAAAAAGAAGAAAAATATAACATTAATTTTGTATGGGATTCAGTAGTTTCCACACACTCTTCATGAAAAATAGTATGTGAGACGCGTGGGTACAGGGACTTTGCACTCGTGGAATGTTCCAGTTTCCCCACTTTGAGGCAATTTTCAACTATAAAAATAATAATTAATAAAAAATATGAATGTAATAAATTCTCGAAGGCACGAAAAGCCATCGAGAGCTTCCTTCTTCTCTCTGAAACACTCATCCAATTATGACCAAGTTTTAGTTTATATTTAAAAATTTTCACGTTTGCCAATGCTTTAGCTAATTTTTGAATAAATGCGTCTGAACGCCGTAATTTGAGTGAGAAACAACTCGCCTGAAAAAAAGGTATTTATATAAATTAAAATAAAGGATAAACCGGCGAAAAATGCGAAAAATCAAGTGTAAAATGAATGGAGTATAAAACTTTCGGAATCAAACTATGTTTCAGTATGGTGTTATTTTGGAATATAATTCCAATTATGACGATTTCTCTCGAATATTACCTCTGCAGTAGACGGATTCTGAAACCATAAGAACTTCGATAACGGCCAGTTAAAGTTCCTAAAAATCAGGAAAGATTTTCTTATTTTCTGCTAGAAATTTCAAGTTTGAATCTCAGCGTTATGCCACACCTTAATGGTTTTGTTCTACTTATCGAGGCGTAAGCTATCCTCATAACAAATCCAAGCCAACGAATCGTTCTACACAAAACGTCACTTTGGTATACTATCTAATTTATAAATTTATTTACAGGTTTTTGATCATTATTCCGTAGAAGGTCGAAATCATTGTTATGAGTGAAGCACGTGTCTAATTTTGTTAATTTTCCAGAAAAAGCGCTAATTTTTTTTTAACCTCCTACTATTTCCTACATTCCAATGCCATTTATTGCTTCACGTGAGAAACGCCGACTTGCGCCACCATGAATGCCACCATCAACTTCCGCCAATAATTAAAATTCGTAGAAATAACGAATAGAAACTTTCTTGCATTCAAAATTGACCCAAAAACAAATTCAGAAGATTTTAACCATCAAAATGAACAGACTCTGAATTAAATGAAGGTTCCAAAATTCGTAATTTACAGAGTTTTGTCAATATATTGCTTATATCATTTTTTCCCTAAAATACATAATATCCAACATTTTCGAAAATCTTGCAAGAATCAAATATTTAAAGTTTTTTCAGGACAAAATCTAATTTCTATTAAGGTCAAATAACTAAAATAATTTTTAAAAGCATTTCAAGCTATCCTATTTTTTTTTGAGCATGCAGAAGCGTTATCGCACTCAAAATTTACCCAATCGAAAAAATTGAGAAGGTTTTAGGTATTAGAATGGACAGACCCTGAATTAATTGTTGAACCATTATCGATTTTTCTTTTAGATAAAGTATAAGTGCAAGAAAGATTCTACAGACTCAAAAAAGTTTTAAGATAGTTTGCAAAGCTTTTACAAATTATTTTAGCCTTTTGATGTTTGTAAAAATGTTATTTTATCCTATAAAAACTGAAAAGATTTTGTGGGAACTTGAGGGTGAATTGCGATCGAAGAAATATAACACAACATACAGGGGTGTAGCTTGTAAATTGTCTAATATCCAACACTTCCCCTCAAGCGTAACCCATGCAACTCGAATTAATTCCACTGAATTTACATCTTATCAAAACACTTGACTTGCGTTGATGGGATGCGGTCTAAGCTGATCCAACCTTGCCGCAATGCCTCTCTCACGAAGTGATGTCGGATGTCAATATGTTTGCTTCTAGAGTGGAAGACCGGATTCTTAGCAAGCCTTTGAGCACCTTGATTGTCATTATAGATAGGAATAACAGTTTGTTTTTCCAATCCAATTTCTTTCAGGAACCATTGTAGATATGCCGCCTCCTTTGCAGCTTCCGTCAGCCCCATGTATTCGGCCTCTGTACTTGATAACGCCACAGTGCTTTGCTTTTTAGCTTCTTAACTGACAGCACCACGTGCGAGTTAAAAGACGAATCCGTTATATGACCGTCGATTTTCTGGAAAACCGGCCCAGTCGGAATCGACAAATCCTTCTAGCTTCTTTGAAACCTTCTTGTATTTTAATCCTAGTTTCGAAGGTCCACAAAGGTATCACAGAATCCTTTTAGCTGCAGTCCAGTAATCCTTACCATTTGAATTTTTGAACTGGCTTAGATAATTAACTGCATAGGTTATGTCTGGTCTTGTAGCTACGGCCAGATATATAAGACTCCCTATGAGTTTCCTAAAAGGATAACATACATCTTCCTTTGACAATTCCTCGAGTTTCTTCAATTTCGTTCTCAGATCCACGGGTGTTAAAGCTGATTTTGAGTTCTTCATTACAAACTTCTTCAGAATTTCTTCAATATACGCAGTTTGCGATATTTCCAAGAAATCCTCTGCTTGAAATTCCATCCCTAAGCAGTGCGTAACCTTTCCCAGATCCTTTATTTGAAATTGTTTCCTGAATTTTTGTTTGAAGCTTGACAGCCAGCTAAAGCTGTTTGAAAACAGCAACATGTCATTGACATAAATGGCAACGATTAAGACCTCATCTCCAGATTTTCCCATGTAGATGCAAGCATCTGCATTCAGTGCTTTCAATCGAAGGATACGAAGTTCCTTGTCTAGTTTCACATACCACTGTTTACCAGCTTGCTTTAAACCGTAAAGGGCCTTCCTCATCAAACAAACTTGGTTGCCACTTTGAATCCTTTGTAGGATTTCTGAAGAGTTTTTTCTTAAATCCACTTCTTCGTTCTTCAATTTTTCCTTCAAGATTATTTCAGGCTACATTTCTTCAAATTATTCCGGAACCTCCAGATAAATCTCCTCTTTTATGTCACCATTCAAAAAGGCAGTCGTGACGTCAAGCTGATGAACAATGAGATCATGTTTCACAGCAAGAGATAACAACAATCTGACAGACTCAAGACGAACAACTGGAGCGAATGTTTCTTTAAAAGTCGACCCCTGGACGCTGAGAATAATAGACCAGGAGCTCATAACATAAATGGTAACATGATAGAGATAAGGACAATTTGCACCTGACAGGTTCGACTGGCGATGACGAACGTAAAAATGCGTGCCTTACAGGTCTGAGTGGAAGAGGTGAGCGGTGGCGACCTGGCAAAGGTGCGAATCTCAGACATGGTTCACATTAAAGCAAAAGACAATGTTTTGGTCCCCAACAGGAAGGAAGAAACTTTCTTGGAGAATGTTACCCTGGTGGCCGGTATCTTATCCGAAAGGCGTTTAAATGAAGGGGACCACCGTCGGCTTTGATGGAAATCTTAGTTTCATCCTTGAGCGACTCTTCCTCCAAGCAATATGACTCTTGTCTTAGAAAATGGTTTGGCTTTTGTAAGGAAAGGAACCCGAATCTGTTCTTGAGCTCAGTTCCAGATATCTTGGTTTTCTCATCGGTATTTTTTGACAACGGGGCAGCACGCAGTTCAATAAACTGCTATAGATCAGCGATTTCATTGCTTGTTGGAGCTGAGATGGCCACAGATCACAGAATGTTACGATTTTTTAAAGGCATCTCTAAATTGCGTTCCTCGAAACCCAAATACGATTCAACATGGGACCCCCAAATTGTACATACTCATTTCGTGTCGTTAACCTCAAATGAAGAACTGCCGTTGAAACAATTAACGAAGAAGCTCATAACCCTTCTGGCATTATTAATAGGACATAGGATGCAAACTTTTGGGTAAATTAAAACAAGTAACATAAGAACAACAAAAGACGGATTTGAGATTGAAATACCAGATTGCATCAAATCATCTGGACCAAACAAAAAGCAACCGTGCCTAAACTTGCCCTATTATCCTAACCTATTATCTCGGGATTGTTTCAAACACTCAATAAAAAAATTCGGATCGTCAAAATAATAAATGGAGAAACCAAAAAAATCTATATGAATATAAACTGAAGAATCAATCAATCTATTATTGACAAGTTCAGGAAAGTGGTCGAAGTAATTATTCAGGAATAAGCACAAATTATATTGAAGAAAGGTTAGAATAATTGTTGAAGTAATATGAACTAAAATACTCAAATTAGAAAATTTAAAATAAGAGAAAGAACAATTTCGAATGCTCTAAATAACAAAATAACCTAAACCAGAATAATTATTTGAAGAATGTAACCAAAGAGAATGACAGAATCAGAAAAAAGGATGCTACAATTTAAGGGATATTATCCTCGAAGGAATTTTAAAAATATTCTTCTCTCCAAATAACTGTTGATCAAACATGATAAATTAGAACGCAGGAAATGACAGGCCATAAATTACAGGAAAATTCAAAATGAAAAAACAACTTGATTAACGCTATATGCTGATGTGCATTTCTTGAAGACTGCTAGAAAAAAAAGCAGAAGCACTAAACTTTCTTCGCTTCATAAGACTTCCCTGATGACGACTTTTCCTAATTTTGGTTTCACAATCTTCTGTTTTGGATCCAGTAATTTCTCTTCTGACTGCTGATTGGTCGGAAATTCAAATAGTTTTGAAAATTCAACAGAGCCATCATTATCATCATCATAGTCAGATTATATCACAATCTGACTATCAAAATGAAACAATAAACTTTGTTCAAATAAATTAGTGCTAAACTTCTTTAGCTTGCTAAAAGTAAGCAATATAGCCTTTCAAGAATATTAAAAAGTCTTGAGTCCCAAAATCGAGACATATATGTCAAAAAGCAGGAAATGCAGCAATTATATCAACACATCACAAGAAATTTTACAAATTCCTCGAGTGATCAGGAGTATCTTGATTTTTGAAAATTCTTTTAATTGAGCAACCATGAATTTCCTAATTTTCCGACGAATCAATACTTACAATAGCTTGATTAATTTTTTATTCTGTGAGCTGTGAACAAACATTTGTACTAACCTTTAGAATCACACAAACAATTCATTTTTGGAAATTTTCTTTTTCAATAAAAAAAATTAGGACTATAGAAAGGTTTCTTAGTGCCTCTCATATAATTTTATTTTATTTTTCCAATGTAATGTGACGCATCACGTATTATAAATCTTCATGTGAATGGTCATGAGTAGATCTGGGTTATTCCAGGCTCTAAAATTGGCAAGAAAAGTAAATAAAGTTTGCTTATTTTATGGGGAGAACACTTCGTTTTACGCAAGGCTTTATTGCTTAAGCTCTATTCTAATTACCCTGTTTCATATTATGAGATAATGGCTCGTAGATGCGTATATAAGCCGAACATATTCAAAATCTTATCAGTTGTAGCTGAAGTAATTTGTTAAATATAATTGCGCTGTGTCTAGTAAAATGAATATTTTTGTTTGTTCTCAGCTCTTGAGTTTTATGATATTTCTCAATTGTGTTCGTGAGTAGAAAATAACA
Source organism: Andricus grossulariae (assembly GCA_011634705.1). Classification (NCBI taxonomy): domain Eukaryota; kingdom Metazoa; phylum Arthropoda; class Insecta; order Hymenoptera; family Cynipidae; genus Andricus; species Andricus grossulariae. Next base: position 26,793,443 of record JAABKJ010007545.1, on the reverse strand, counting down.
AAATACGTATATATATAGAGGATCATTGGGATGGTATATATTTTTCTTTTCCTTTTTTATACCATTTGTTATAGATCATTTGTTGTCATTATGAGTATAAAATAAGTTTATATCCAGACTTGAGTTTACTTGGTTTCCACTTATATGATGCAAAATTTTCGATACAGAGAGGGAAGAAAATAATATGTAGATGCGAGAGGTTCGGATATATGTTGGCAATAATTTTAGTTAGCATGCGGTCTTGAAGATTCATAAGTGAATGTTATTTTAAAATTAATATAATTAAATTAAAGAAAGGCTTTCCAATTGCAGTAATAACTGGTCTTGATAAGTGAAGGACCCATCCCTTTATGTTTCCATCCTGCTCCCTTTCCATTCAAACACCTTTCCAGATACCCTGATAGACATATATTTCCGAAATTAGAGAAAGTAACATTTTCTTATAACTCTTCTTTACAGCTTGAAGTGAATTTTTTTTCAACATATGTTCCAAAACATTTCACAACGAATCTCTATACATGCCCGTAAGTTTGGGACGTTAAATCTTTACTTAATGCATATAAGTAAATAATGCATGTGCTTAGATAAGTAAATAAATAATAATAATTTAGTATGTACAATTCTATTACGAATCTTCAAAACTGAAACTTTTGACACGTGTATAACCAGAAATGTTGACATTGTCATTTTATGATTTATCTCGGTGAGCGTCAACCAATTTAAATTGAAAAATTAGGTCATATGAAAAAGCATATTAATATATGCTAACAGTTTGATCCATCATTTGATAAAAACAAATTTTTATTTATTCAGCGTTATCTCTGGCGAGGCTTGGAATGCCGAATTTACAAACGTTTCTATACTAATTTCGTGGAGAAGATTATTGAAAAATAATACTACTGAACTTTTTAAACTCCCAAATTTTCAAGATACCATTATGAAACCAAGTTTAGAGAAAAAACTATAAATAACGATTCAAAAATAAATTAATAAAATACCAAATGAAAATTTGATGAATTAAGTCAATTTCATCACACCCAGGACGGTTTCTTCTTCTGTCTCTGTATTATCTTTTTTTGTAAATTTTCCCGGTGTGGTCAAATTTTTTGAATACGAAATTTTTTTTTTGTAATGGTCTCCTTAAAAATTGGCGGCTTCCTGCTTTATTATTTACAATAGTTTTCAATTTTTGTGTAGATTATTTATTTTTGCAGAATTGTCCCCTAGGGTGATATTCAGACCTTTTAATATGAAATTACTCCTTTTTGTTGAAGCTCTGAAGAAAAAATCATCATAAAATTGTGTTCCAAAGTCAAAACTATGTATTCGACAGGGGTTCTTTTAGGTGAAAAACTCTGCCGTGACATTTTTTTTTGTATCTTCTCTCTTTTTTCCAACATTTTATTTTTTATTTTCAATATTAATTTTGACGATTAAATCAAAAACTATGCGGCCCATCCAAAAAATTAGTGACAAACAAATTGTTCTTTGTTTTTGGTAAATAGCTAATGTCAATTATTTCTTTCTCGTAACTTGTGACATATTTCCAAAAATTTCAATTTTGCTAATGTTGTTTCTCATGATTAAAAGCGAAAACTACGCGTCCTATAGAAAAATAATTTATAACAAATTTGTACATCCTTTTCGAGTGAACAATTTTTTGATTTATTTTTTCGGTATTTTGTGTCTTTCTTCCAAAAATATATTCTTGATAATTTGTAATGTCATTTTTCACGATAATTTGTTCATCATCATCAACATATTGTTTATATCTCATATAATTTTGCTGAAAAATAGAACTGTTGATTTTTTAAAATGTATTTTCGATGGTTGAAACCACAACCGTTGTTTCAAAATGGGTGGATTACGAACCTTTGTTAATATAATTTTTTTACTCAGTGGGTCACAAAACCTGGAGATTTGATGAAAATCAATGAATTCAAATTCTATATAAAACTAAACCTTCTAACTAGAATGGAAATTATATTATACTATTTGTACGTTTGTTTATGTAAAAAATAATTTCATGGCATCATAAAGCAATATCGAAAAAATATCATCGAACTACAAGTCAATCTACAATCAGAAGATTGCAATTATTTCACAAAGATTCTGAAGATTTTAGAAAGATTTCAAAAATTTCAAATTATTTCAAAATATTTCGATGATTTTGCAAAAATTTTGAAAAAATTTAGAAAGGTTTCAAAGATTCCAAAATATTTCAAAAGATTTCAATGATTTCGCAAAGATTTTAGAGATTTAAAATATTTCGAAAATATTTCAGGAAGATTCCAATGATTCCAAAATATTCTAGAAGATTTCAATGATTGAGCAAAAATTTTTAAAAATTTCAGAAAGGTTTCAAAGATTCTCAAATATTTCAGAAGATTTCAATGATTTCGCAAGGATTTTAAAGATTTCAAATATTTCGCAAAGATTTCAGGAAAATTTCAATGATTCCAAAATATTTCAGAAAGATTTCAATGATTTCGAAATATTTGAAAGATTTCGCAAAGATTTCAGAAAGACATCGAAGATTCCAAAACATTCCAGAATATTTCAATGATTTCGCAAAGATGTTAAAGATTTCCGAAAGATTGTAAAGATTCCAAAATATCTTAAAGATTTTGCAAAGATTTCACGAAGATTTAAAGGATTCCAAAATATTCAAAAGATTTGACAAACATTTTAAAGATTTTAGAAAGATTTCAATGATTCCAAAATATTTAAAAGATTTCGCAAAGATTTTAAAGATTTCAGGAAGATATTAAAAATTCCTAACATTTCAGAAGATTTCGATGATTTCGTGAATATATGTTGAAGATTTGCGAAAGATTTCCAAGAGTCCAAAATATTTTAAAGATTTGATTGATTTCTCAATTATTTTAAAAGTTTCAGAAAGATATAAAAAATGCCAAAATATTTCAGAAGATCCCAATGATTTTGCAAAGATTTTAGAGATTTCAAATATTTCGCAAAGATTTCAGGAAGATTCTAATAATTACAAAATATTTTGGAAGATTTGAATGATTTTGCAAAATTTTTCAAAAATTTCAGAAAGGTTTCAAGGATTCGAAAATATTACAGAAGATTTCAATGATTACGCAAAGATTTTAAAGGTTTCGAAAAGATTTCAGAAAGATTTCAATGATTTCGAAATATTCCATAGATTTCAGGAAGACATCAAGATTCCAAAACATTCCAGAAGATTTCAATGATTTCGTAAAGATGTTGAAGATTTCCGAAAGATTTTAAAGATTCCAAAATATTTCGAAGATTTTGCAAAGATTTCAGAAAGATTTCAATGATTCCGAAATATTTAAAAGATTTATCAAAGATTTTAAAGATTTCAGGAAGATATCAAAGATCCCAAAACACTTCAAAAGATTTCAATGATTTCGTAAAGATATAGAAGATTTCCGAAAGATTTCAGAGTCCATGATATTTCAAAGATTTCAATGATTTCGCAATTATTTTAAAAGTTACAAAAAAATTTAAAAAAATCTAAAATATTTCAGAAGATTTCAATGATTTCGCAAAAATTTAAAAAACAGAAAGTTTTCAATGCTTCTAAAATATTTCACAAGATTACAATGATTTCGCAAAGATTCCAGAATGATTTCAAGGATTCCAAAATATTTGAAAAATTTCGCGAAATGTTTGAAGATTTCAGGAAGATTTAAATGATTCCGAAATGTTTTAAAGATTATGCAAAGATTTGAAAGATTTCAGGAAGGGATAAGAAATTTCAAAACATTTCAGAAGATTTCAATGATTTCTTAAAGATTCTAAAAGCAGAAAGATTTCAATGATTCCAAAATATTTCAGAAGATTTCAGTGATTTCGCAAAGATTTAACAAAATTTTCACAAATATTAAAAAAATTCCAAAATATTTTAGCAGATATCAATGATTTCGCAAAAATTTTAAAGATTTCAAAAATTCCAAAATATTTCAGAAGATTTCCAAGATTTCGCAAAGATTTCATAAGGATTTCAATGATTCCGAAATATTTCAAAGATTTCGCAAAGATTTTCAAAATTTCAGGAAGACGTCAAAGATTCCAAAAGATTCAAGAAGATTTCAATGATTTCGGAAAGATGTTGAAGATTTTCGAAAGATTTTAAACATTCCAAAATATTTCAAAGATTTTGCAAAGATTTCATGAAGATTTCAAGGATTCCAAAATATTCAAAAGATTTGGCAAACATTGTTAAGATTTCAGGAAGATTTCAATGATTCCGAAATATTTAAAAGATTTCGCAAAGATTTTAAAGATTTCAGGAAGATATCAAAGATTTCAAAACATTTCAGAAGATTTGAACGATTGCGTAAAGATGTTGAAGATTTCCGAAAGATTTCAAAGAGTCCAAAATGTTTTAAAGATTTCAATGATTTCGCAATCATTTTAAAAGTTTCATAGGGATTAAAAAAATTCAAAAATATTTCAGAAGATGTCACTGATTTCGCAAAGATATCGAAGATTTAAAATATTCCAAAATATTTGAGAATATTTCAAAGATTTGGCAAAGATTTAAAGAAATTTCAACGATTCCAAAATATTTCAAAAAATTCGCAAAGACTTTAAAGATTTCAGGAAGATATCAAGGATTCCAAAACATTTAAGAAGATTGCAGTAATTTCGCAAAGATATTGAAGATTTCCGAAAGATTTCAAAGAATTCAGGAAGATTTCAAGAATTCCAAAATATTTCATTAGACTTCAAAGATTTCGCTAAGATTTCAGAAAGATTTCAATAATTTCAAAATATTTGAGAGATTTCGCAAAGATTTTAAAGATTTCAGGAAGACATCAAAGATTTTAAAACATTCCACAAGGATTTAAAAAATTCCAAAATATTTCAGAATATTTCAATGATTTCGCAAAGATGTTAAAACTTTCAAAAATTTCAAAATATTTCATAAGATTTCAGAGATTTTATAAAGATTTCAATGATTCCGAAATATTTTAAAGATTTCGCAAAGATTTTAAAGAGTTCAGGAAGATTTCAATGATTCCGAAATATTTAAAAGATTTCGCAAAGATTTTAAAGATTTCAGGAAGATATCGAAAATTCCAAAACGTTTCAGAAGATTTCAATGAATTCATAAAGATTTTGAAGATTTCCGGAAGATATCAAAGAATCTAAAATATTTTAAAGATTTCAATGATTTCGCAATTATTTTAAAAGTTCCGGAAAGATTAAAAAAATTCCAAAATATTCCAGAAGATTTCAATGATTTCGCAAAGATTTTAAAAACAGAAAGTTTTCAATGATTCCAAAATATTTCAGAAAGATTTCAAAAATTCCAAAACATTTTAGAAGATTTCAATGATTTTAAACAGATTTCAAAGATTTCAAAAATTCCAAAATATTTCACAAGATTTCAAAGATTTCAGGAAGATTTCAATGATTCCGAAATACTTCAAAGATTTCGCAAAAATTTTACAGATTTCAGAAAGACATCAAAGATTCCAAAACATTCCAGAATATTTCAGTAATTTCGCAAAGATGTTGAAAGTTTCCGAAAGATTTTAAAGATTCCAAAATATTTCGAAGATTTTGCAAATATTTCAGGAAGATTTCAAGGATTCCAAAATATTTAAATCATTTTGCAAAAATTTGGTAGATTTCAGGAAGATTTAAATGATTTCAAAATATTTAAAAGATTTCGCAAAGACTTTAAAGATTTCAGGAAGATTTCAATGATTCCGAAATATTTAATAGATTTCAATGATTCCGCAAAGATGTTGAAAGTTTCCGAAAGATTTTAAAGATTCCAAAATATTTCGAAGATTTTGCAAAGATTTCAGGAAGATTTCAAGGATTCCAAAATATTTAAATCATTTTGCAAAAATTTGGTAGATTTCAGGAAGATTTCAATGATTCCGAAATATTTAAAAGATTTCGCAAAGATTTTAAAGATTTCAGGAAGATATAGAAAATTCCAAAATATTTCAGAAGATTTCAATGATTTCGCAAAGATTTGAAAAAGTTTCAGAAAGATTTAAAAAATTCCAAAACATTTCAAAGATTTCAAAGATTTCAGAAAGATTTCAATGATTCTGAAATACTTCAAAGATTTCGCAAAAATTTTTAAGATTTCAGAATGACATCAAAGATTCCAAAACATTCCAGAATATTTCAATGATATCGCAAAGATGTTGAAGATTTCCAAAATATTTAAAAGATTTTGAAGATTTAAATGATTCCGAAATATTTAAAAGATTTCACAAAGAATTTGAAGATTTCAGGAAGATATCAAAGATTCAAAAACATTTCAGAAGATTTCAGTGATTTGGTGAAGATGTTGAAGATTTCTGAAAGATTTGAAAGAGTCCAAAATATTTTAAAGATTTCAATGATTTCGCAATTATTTCAAAGGTTTCAGAAAGATTAAAAAAATTCCAAAATATTCGAGAAGATTTTAATGATTTCGCAATGATATCAAAGATTTAAAAAATTGCAAAATATTAGAGAAAATTTCAAAGATTTCGCTAAGGTTTTAAAGATTTCAGAAGATATCGCAGATTTCACAAAGCTTTTAAAAATTACACAATGATTTCACAGATTTTACACGACGATTCTAAAGATTTCAAAGATTCCAAAATATTTCAGGACATTTCGAAGATTTCAGAAAGATTCAAGGAAGTTTCAACTATTTTGCAAAGATTTTAAAGATTTCAGAAAGATTCAAGAGATTCCAAAATATTTCAGCAAATATCAAAGATTTCGAAAAGATTTTAAATATTCAAAAATATATCGAAGATTTCGCAAAAACTGTAAAGATTTTAAATCCCAGGCAGAAAAATGATGTATATAATTTATACCTTGTGGAAGAAATTATGTATAATTTCTATTTGTTATATACAAAAAATGTACAAAATGAATAAAAATTATATATTCCCGACTTTAACCAATGCTGATCTAACATTTAATCAAAATAAATGGTTAATAACAAACAATTTGTAATTTTAAACAAATAATTGGTTCTTCACGAATGTTTGTTTATTGATCACATAGCAATAATACTCTGAATAATTTTTGCATTGTTAAATAAAAAGCTCGTTGAAAATTGTAGCCCGAATTGTGTATTAAACATTTGTTCGTACTAATATTAATTAACTTCGTAATACAAATTCAAAATTTTTGGGATTCGTTAAAAACTTCGCTTATAAAAAAATTAACATATGTGCGTTTCTAGAATCAAGTCCAATGTCGACGCCGCCACGTCCAAATCTGCGGGTCC